>JABJVR010000077.1:3171698-3236062 GCA_025773905.1 Chitala chitala
CTGGATAAGTTTACGCACATTAAAATGAAACGTGAAAATTTCGTTTTGTTAAATGCTTCAAACTGAAGTTAACTAGCCCTTTATCAAATGACGGAACTGTTGGTGCGCGACGAGCTGATGTTGGTATTGAAGTATAATGGGCAATGTGCACACTGTTAAAGCCCTTAGTCAAGGTTGACGTTGGGGCGTCGGAGGTGTGCTAGAGCGAATGGCTGGGTTTTCGCTATCACCTAGAGGGTCGAATCCCTATGACTGGTTTGATAGTGACCTGAGCCACAAGTATTTTCCTTCGTCTTGTTTACGGAATGGCGCTGGTACAAACCGCTGCTGTTTTGTTTCCCCCAGCTCTCCCGTTTCACTCGTTACGCAGGGAAAGTGGTCGCGATGTCCGGAGGTCTGGATGTACTGCAGATGAGGGAGGAAGATGTGCTGAAGTTCCTGGCAGCAGGAACCCATCTGGGAGGAACCAATTTGGACTTCCAGATGGAGCAATATGTCTATAAGAGGAAAAGTGATGGTAAGTTTTAATGAGGAGGTAGTATTGTCAATATTCTGTACAAGTGCGCTGACATTCTTTGTTCAGAATATGATGGAGCTTTTCATGGATCAAGTCTTAATATGATTAATTAGATTCAAATGTTTATAGGGCTTAAATTCTGAGTTGTAAGAGGGTCATGTGTACCTATCCTCAGGTGTGTACATAATCAATCTGAGGAAGACCTGGGAGAAGCTGCTGCTGGCAGCTCGTGCCATTGTTGCCATTGAGAATCCAGCTGATGTGTGTGTGATCTCATCCAGAAACACTGGGCAGGTGAAGCCTGTTACGCTCAACCCTCTGCTTTGTGCTCAGCTGTCACATCCTGATTCTGAATTAAAGTACGAGGATGCAGAATACTGTAAATGGACTTAATAATGTGTTAAATACATGCATATCCAGATGACTGTTTTGATTTGTCACTTGCTGTTAACGGCTTTAGTGGGGAAAAATGTACTTGGAAAAAACACTGCGTAGGCTTATCTTTTATCATATTCAACTATCTGTCTGGATTTTGTTAACTTGATTTCAGGAAGGATGGTGTTTTTCTTTTTCTGCACACTATTAAACCCTGGCGCCATGGTTAGCGTGCAGGTGTCGGAGGTGTGCTAGAGTGAGAGGGCTGGGTTTTCGCTAACACCTTGAGGGCTGAGTCCCTGTGACTGGGGTTTGATAGTAACCTGAGCCACACTGAACCTACCAGTAGTCATGTGTCTACCGTTTGTGGTTTGGAAACTAACCTGCGTTCTCCGTCCCAGAGGGCAGTTCTGAAGTTTGCCTCCGCCACCGGAGCCACCACCTTTGCAGGCCGTTTCACCCCTGGGACCTTCACCAATCAGATTCAGGCTGCCTTTAGGGAGCCACGTCTCCTGGTCGTCACGGACCCTCGGGCTGACCACCAGCCGCTGACTGAGGCCTCCTATGTCAACATCCCCACTATTGCTCTGTGCAACACGGATTCTCCCTTGAGATACGTGGACATTGCCATCCCTTGCAACAACAAGGTATAGTTGTGGTATTCTGAAGTCATGAACTGAGTGTATTTACTTTGTGGGGGGAAAATGAATCTGCCTATGTAATGGGACATTTTTGTACAAAACATCTGCAGCTGATTTCAAAGCTGCTGAAAATTAAGTGGATGCATTCAAAGTCTCTATTTGGTAATCAGCATTGCTTTAGAATGTGCTGCCTGTATTCATTGCACACTGGCAGAACCCAGCGCTGACCTGCACATGAAGTGTGGGGTGTAGGTTGTGTGCTAAAGACATGGTGGGTCAGTCTCCTATCGTTCGAGCTTGCCACATCATTGGCTGCTGTGCTCTGAGTTAATTGTGGTGGAATAGTGCTAAGCAGATGGTGTGCTTTTTAGGGTCATCATTCTGTGGGTCTGATGTGGTGGATGCTGGCAAGGGAAGTTCTGAGAATGAGAGGCACCATCTCTAGGGAACACCCATGGGATGTCATGCCTGATCTCTACTTCTACAGAGACCCTGAGGAGGTAAACTTATGTTCTACAGCTTCAAAGATACTTTTTCATATGTGATTGAACAGAAGAAAATCTTTTCACCCTTCATAGCATTTTACTCAACTCTATGACAATGTTGGAGTATGTTGTCAAAGAATGTGGCGATAATTTTAAATTTTTTTCCCTGTTGTCCAGATTGAGAAGGAGGAACAGGCGGCTGCAGAGAAAGCAGTAGGGAAGGAGGAGTTCCAGGGCGAGTGGGCCGCGCCTGTGGCTGACTTCACACAGCCTGAGGTTGCTGATTGGTCTGAGGGTGTGCAGGTTCCATCTGTCCCCATCCAGCAGTTCCCTGCAGGTAAACTACTTGGCTGAATTAAGTCAGTCATACACACTTGCTTCAAACACTAAACAATGTGGCAGATGTTAAGCCTTAGCACTTTGCACATTTTAAATTTCTTTTAGGTATTCTAAGTGCAGCATGTCACAACATTTTTTAATCTCACATTCAGGTGTATAAATTTAGCGTTGGTTACATGACGTGCTAAACATGTTGTCCTTGCTGTTGTCATAATATGCATGTTCTCTTCCCTTTGCAGCTGCTGCACCTGCCAAGGGTGCCCCACCTGCTGCTGAAGTTTTCCCAGGTGAGACGTGGATGCCAACCGTCAGATGTCATGCTGAGGAAACTTGAATTGAGTGATGTGTTGCATCTTAACTCTGCCAAACAGTGTTCATATGCAATGTATGTTCCCCTATGCTTTTTTGCAGAGGACTGGAGTTCTCAGCCGGCCACTGACGACTGGTCTGCTGCCCCCACTGCCCAGGCTTCTGACTGGGGTGGAGCCACTGCTGATTGGTCTTAAGGAGCTAGATTATAAAGATGATGAAAAGTCAATAAACGTGACTGTTTAAGAAAAGTGTTTGGGGGTTTGCTTTTTGTTGTTGTTGTTGTTGTTGTTGTTGTTGTTGGAGAATAGTCAGTTTTAACCAGTTTGTGTTATTGGTCTTGCTTGTATAGCGGAAATGTCTTTGGCAAATGTATAACAGGTCCCAGCTTGGTACGTTTGTGCAGAGGTCCATTTCTGTGAGCAGTTTTCTCTAAATACATTTCAGAATATAAGATCATAACTGATTCCAATAAGAAAAAATGACTGAAATTTGCAGTTTAATATTTTTTCCATAAAGTAAATGAATGAACCCTGTGGTTTAAAGTTGGCAAAAAACAGGAAAATTTTAAATTAAATGGAAGGATTTCAGTTTAGAAACATTTAAACATTACGAATCGTATACAAAATGAAAAATAGGAGCCTTACAGAACGTAATGTTTTGAAATTTCTTTATACCTTCATTGACTGGGCTACTTTTGGGGGGAAAACTCCCAGATAATTTGCATATATGGATATATTTTCATATTAGCTCCTAGAATTTCCAACAAATCCGGAGTTCAATACATTCGAAGTGTAATATATGAAAAGTAAGTTTCCAAAACTGCACTACTACTTCCGGTTCAAAGTGTAGAGGCGTTGCTTGGCGACGGGAAGGATAGTTTAACTGCGAACAAGCAAGACGGTCAACTACCAGGCTCTGTTGTACTGACAACAGAATATAATTTGTATTGAAAATGCAAATTTGAAAATATTTCCTTGAATTGTTTATTCAGTGTACTGCTTTTATTTTACTGTCGGTACTATGGTGAGTGTGTTTAGAATGTAATTAGAATGCTAATTTAAAAAAATAATCACCAGTATATTTATTACCTTTAAAATGACACCGTCTATAATTTTCATGAGGACCAGATTTCTGTGAGACCGCAATCTGTTCTTTAGGCTTGAGTAACCCATTTAATAAAACCGCTAACATTGGCGCTTGATTCATGTTAGCTAGGTTGCTAATTAGATTCTGTATCTTTGAAAATACGGCATCTTTCAGATAGAATAGATACGAGTTTGGAAGTCTGAATTCTTTGCAAAGTAAAAATGAATCCGGCAGCCTTCTATGTCTGCAGTTATATTCAGCATTTTTGTACGACTCCTGGTTGATTTAAACAGTTCTGCAGTGTAGTAGCTTGTCATACCTATTTATACATCGTGTTCAGATTTATTTGCTAATTTAATGCTAATGTAAGGATTGTATGTCGTTTGTAAATGGTGGTCTTTATACCGTATGCTCATTACTGTTTTTCGCGTGTACAGATTTTGTCTAGAGTAAAACCCGCAGTTGGTGGAGAGACTCCCTCCAGTGACAAAAAGAAGAACAGCAGAGGTAAGAAGTCTCCACGCCTGGAGGATTACTTGAGTCAGAGGAACTACCTCGGAGCCATTACGCTGTTGGAGGTAATCAACTGGTGAAAAGACCTATTTCAAACTAGTGTCGTGTTTTCATCCGTGTCATGCATTTACCATGTTACGGGAATATTTTCACTTATAACCATCACGGCCAGGTTTACGGTTGCCAAAATAGGTTTAGATATAATTATGTATGCAAGAAATTGTACGAGACAGAATTTGCGGTGCATAATAGTTGCACAATTAGTTGCATAATAAGAACACAACCAGTATTTTTTATGTGTGAACCACAGCAATAAAACATTTTTTATAGTATGAACCACGTCCCTGAAGTTGTTCATATCCTTGACCTTCACCTGTTTGTGAAGATGGTCTTCCCTAACTTTGCAACTAAGTTCCAGCGCAGTGTTGGAGAGCGAGAAGAGGATGCAGAGTTGTGGCTTGGCTACTGCGCTTTTCACCTGGGGGACTATAGGAGGGCTATGGAGGTCAGGGCCAGTTCATTTACACTAGTATGTGCCGTTTTAATTTTCTTTGTTGTTACTAATTGTCCCCTGAATGTTCTTGTTTGTTTCAGGAGTATAAAGCTTTGACCCAGATGCCAGGCTGCTCAGCTGATGTGTGGGTTTACCTGGCATGCACTTTATTCTTCTTGGGCCTGTACAAGGAAGCTGAAGAAGCTGCCCTCAAAGGTAATGTCAGCACTGTCCATCACATTAACTCTCCACCTGTAACTCTGTGTCCTTGAGCTTCACTTAAATGACCCCTGGATGGAAAGCCTTGTCTTCTAATCTATTCCAGCTCCAAAGAGTCAGCTGCAGAACCGTCTGCTGTTTCATCTTGCTCATAAGGTCTGTAAAGAGTATGCAGATTTTTGTATCTTCTGTGTTTATTTAGTCCATAATTGCATCAAGAGAAGCCTACATGTCTCTAAAAGTTGTACATTCCTTTACAAAATTCAACTTGTCTAGTTATTTATTTTCTTAAGTGGCACTTTAAACTGTATGTTTAAGTGTTTTGCAGTATCCTTTCATAGGACTGGATGTGTATCAGAGCAGTGTGCTTGTTTTTAAGAATGGTACCCAGGAAGCCAGTGCCACTTGTCTGCTATTTTATCCTCAGTCCCTATGGGGTGTGCTGTTCATTCGACAAATATATCGCAATAGTGTTTACAGGTGCAGTTGGAGTGCTTCTCCTAAATTTTCATATTAAACAGGAAAAGATGCTAAAACTAAAAAAAAATTGGTGTTATTAGAGGTGCAGTGTAAAGATTTGCTTTTTGCTTTTGACAAGAAAGTACAAACGAATGTAATTGTCATGTTAAACGTAATTTGACATAAAATAGCCCTAATGGTTTATGCACTTTCTCATCATTTTGGTGCTGCTCAGTGTCTGGTGATGTGCACTATGTTGTACTTCTTGCTGAAATGTCTCTCATGGAATTCTTCCTGCTTAGTTTAATGATGAGAAGAAGCTAATGGGGTTCCACCAGAATCTTGAGGATGTGACAGAGGACCAGCTCAGCTTGGCCTCCATCCACTACATGCGCTCTCACTACCAGGAGGCCATCGACATCTATAAGCGCATTTTGCTGCAGAACAGGTGCTCTGTGTGTGTGTGTGTGTGTGTGTGTGTGTGTGTGTGTGTGTGTGTGTGTGTGTGTGTGTCAGGCAGTAATACCTACATATTTTACTAATGATGCACTGTCCTACTATAGGCTACACAAGTGGGGAACAATATTGAGATTGGGAAATATTTACTAAAATCTTACAGGACTAGATAGAAATATCACTGTGTTATTGATGGAGATTTGCTGATTACTGCACTGTGTGTTCTCAAGGAGAGGTCAGGATTGACACTAGTGTAACAAACTCTCACTTTGATCAGTAGCTTCAGTTGTGATTTCACACTGAGACAGTGTACCAGAGCAAGGCATGTAAAAGGCACGGTGTTGTATATGTGTGACCTGTTCAGTGATTCATAGTGACAGAGTGTCTTCCAGTGCACTTAGTCGTGCAGTTGTTCTACATGGCGAGTATTGGTCTGTTATGCCTGGTTACACCAGTGTTATCAAATGTAATGGAAAACAATGGAAAGGACAGCACAGACTTTCCTTTTGTGTAGACAGGGAAAGAATGAGGTAGACATAAGCTAAGGATAGACTGTCAGTACAAGTGAGAAATATGAACTACATAAAGTGCTAGAGAATCATGTGCACAACTGTGACAAACACACATGTACAAAAAATACAAGAAAGGCCAGAGGTGTTTAATTACATGAGTCCAGTTCAGTGATTATGAAGTATAAATATGAGTAGCATTGACAGATAAAACTGTAAGTGAGACAATAGTATGATGTTTTTCCTATACCACAGAGATTTCCTGGCGCTCAATGTCTACGTCGCCCTGTGTTACTACAAGTTGGATTACTATGATGTGTCCCAGGAGGTACTGGCAGTCTATCTACAGAGTATTCCTGACTCAACCATCGCCCTCAACCTCAAGGCCTGCAACCACTTCAGGCTGTACAACGGCAAGGCCGCAGAGGTGACCCAACACTGCTGTTAGCATACTGACAAAATGCACTGTAATATGTTGCACACAGTATACCAATTCCCACTTCAGCTTGGGTATGATTACATTCCAATGCATATAGCTATGGACAGAGAATTTGGTCACCTCTGTATGTCCTTTCATTATTCACCGGGTTTAGGCAGAGCTGAAGAACCTCATCGATATCTCCTCCAGTTCCTTTGAGTTTGCAAAGGAGCTCATCAGACATAACCTGGTTAGTCTTCTTTAAAAGAATATGTCTGACAGCCACATGCAGCACTGTCTGAGAGCTCTGTGGCTGAATAGTCCTATTATTTTTTTATTATTTTTTTTTTAACTATGTTATATAAATCCCGTCCTGCCTTGGTCATTGCAGGTTGTATTCCGGGGTGGGGAGGGAGCTCTACAGGTGCTGCCCCCCCTGATTGACGTCATCTCTGAGGCTCGACTTAACCTAGTTATTTACTACCTCAGGCAAGGTAATTTTCTGTGTGCAGTTCTTTCCTCAGGAACTTGAACTGGAAAGTAATATAATGTGCAAAATCTGATGCTGAACTGTTTCTGTATTAGAAAGTTAACAGTGATAATCAGTAATAGATGATCAGTGACCACTTAGACAAATGTTAATTCCAAAGGTGATTGTTGCTAACTTGTGGTTCTGCATAATAACTTTTCACACAATAACGTTAACTAGCTACAGTAAATTATAATTTCTTCTCTCTGTCTCTGAATGCTTTCCCAAAACTACTATTCCAGTTACCAGTTACCAGGTCTGGGGCAGCTAATGCCAGAGTACTTATTTTGTTGTTTTTAGGCAGGCAAAACACTTGTGGCTTATGCAACTAGCTCTCGAGCTAAGTGTGTACTCAGTCGCTGTGCATGAAATACATACTAGTACATCTCTCCTTCTTTCTTTTTGCCTCACAGATGATGTTCAGGAAGCCTATAATCTTATCCAAGACTTGGAACCCACCACTCCACAGGTGCACAACCTCTTTGCTTCATGTTCTTCCTCTGTATTTCCCTTTCTTTCCTTCTGAAAGTCTTCCAGTATGCTGCTGGGCTGTTTGGACAGAGATGAATGCTCAGTATAGAGGTTTACAGTAGAATTGGGTTTTTATGTCACTGTCCATCCTTCTCTCTCCTTGTCATTCTCAGGTTCAGGGCAGGGTTGGGTTTGTCTTAATGTACAACATCCAGAGAGTGTATGATGGTGACAGTTACGTTTGTCTTTTGGGGTCTTTGTGTAGGTTAACATACCTGAACAAATGCTACTCCATGAATGTGTTGTAACTTTTCTATCCTCACAACCCCGCAGGAATATATATTAAAAGGAGTGGTAAATGCTGCCTTGGGGCAAGAAATTGGATCGGTAAGTTAGTCAACAACTACTACAGTGGTAGAAAATGTGCACATGTGGAGAATGTGGTTTCAACGTGTATGAAACGGTGACATGTACAAAAAAACATAAAGTGAAGCTCACAGGTCTTAAATACAGAGACTCCTCGACTTAGTTAAGTTACGTTCCGAGAGGCCATTCGTAACGTGAATTGTTCGTAATTTGTATGAACACTTTACGTGTGGTCCTACCAAACATTCCTACAGTATGTTAGTTTATTATATAAAGTTGTATTAAAACATAAAACGTTTTTTGTCTTATCCTTAAAACACAAAAAGAACAAAAAAGCATAAATTATGTTAAACTATTATTGTTATTATTACAACAATTCATTAATTATTATAATATAATTGTAGAGGTTACCATAAAAACCAAACTCACCGAACCGACTGCCGCTGTTAGGAAGGCGACAGTTTATTAAGTATGGACTATGTGCCAGCTGTTTTTTTTTTTTTTTTTTTTTTTTCCCCCCTTGCTGTTGACTGAAAAGCATTAAAGTCCCCGTTTTCGAGTGGGTTGACAAAACCCTCACCTCCTGCGTTTATTTTTCTCTCAAAACTCCTACATAATAATCATCACCACCTTTGTTTCTGTTGAGATGGCTTGTTGCTTTTTAGCACTACTGCTAACATTAACATCACTAGCCTGACGCTTTTCACCAGCCATGATGGATGCACTGGATAATTCACCGTAAATCACATAAAATTTTAGAGCACTCCGGCATACGTGTACACGTACATGTATGTGCTATCCGGCGTATGTAGCGGCCAAACGCCGTACCTGACTAGAGAGCCGCGCAGGTAAAATTTTTTAGCTGCAGCTCCCCAGTTCTTTTCTCCGAACAAAAATTGAACAAATGAATTAAACGCATTTGTTCGTATCTATGAATGTTCGCAAGTCAGATGTTCGTAAGTTGAGGAGTGTCTCTAATGCAAATGTGTGTAAAGAATCACCCTTTCTATATTTTACATATAGAAAGTGTCATACCCATAATAGCAGAAAGTTTTGTAACTATGTACTATGGTACTTTCTGTGTCAGAATGAAGTGGAAAAGTAGGACGTTTGAAAATCTCTGTAGGAGTATAAACTGTGTTCTTTGAGACATGAGCTGTCTGTTGTACGGAGAATGATGGTTACCATCATTTTAGCGCACAGACCTCATTTGAGGTATGCGTGCGTGTGTGTGTTTGATCTCTGGTTATCTCCCTGTCACAGAGGGATTACCTGAAGATTGCTCAACAGTTGTTCCAGTTGGTGGGAGGTTCTGCCAGTGAATGTGGTGAGTAGATGTATGCATGTATGTATGATGGTGTATGTATGCATCAAGGCTTAATATCAGTAATGGACCACTGACTGAATGCTGGTAAATTGATATGGTGGGGTCACTGTTTGTTTTAAAAGCTATATTATTGGGAAGGAAATTGATGCCATCCTGTATTTGTTAAAGGTTATGCTTTTGTACTTTCCCAGAATGAGTCCTTCTGAGCTCCCAGATATTTTTGTAGCTACTGAATCAGCAGCCTGTTTATTGAAACATTGTTAGTGTCCCAGGGCAGGCATCTACTGGCCTTAGCGAGGCAATAGCATGGACTAGGCATTGATATAACAGTGGAGCCTAGTACAGACTGACTGTCTGAGTGACATATTCAAATTATGTACAGCATCGAAGTCATAGCTGGCTGCTATGTGGATGCAAAGTGCAAACTCCTCCCTTATTTATGTTTGCACAATGCTCTGCTATACTGTGCATCCTGTGCTGAAGTGTTTTTCTTCTAGCTTTGGGAGATCTATGACTGACTCAAAGTGGGCTGTAGTCATTGGGTTGGCCTTCATCTCTATCTATTGCAAACTTTGTGGACTTGATCAGAGGAGAATTCTAACTATGTTCTGAGTTATATGATATATGATGCTCCTGATGATTAAAAAAAACCCTGTGTGCACATTTAATGATGCAAATTTAAGAAAATTCTTTTGACAACAGAATGTCGTTGGTTGAAAGTTATTTGGTTAACCAAATAACTTAAGCCATGCATATTATCTTTAAAAAATGTTAATTCAAAGCCAAAGATGCTAAATTTTTTTTTTTCTACAACACTTTCAGTCAGCTCCTTTAACAGTTTAGTCTATGCTACTTTTAACACTTCCAATTCATTCAAATAAAAATTATTTTTATTATTTGGCTTGAACAAAGTCCGTTCACTGACAGAGCAGCAGTGAAGTAAACATACCCTCGCTGAAGGCACTGATCTCCTGGGTATACACAAAGTCTCGCCAAATTTGCTAGTCATTTGAATTGTAAACTATCTCCAACACTACAGTGGATACATGTCCAGAAGCAGTGGGACAACACTCAAAGAATTATCCATTTCAATTTCCAAATTATCTACCTGAGACGAGCAGTTTTGATCCACTTGGAAAAGACATTTTTGTCATTTATTTTCCTAGGCATTGACCATCTCATCTTCAGCGTCATTGACAGTGGGCACAACAGTCCCCTCCTTTGTTGTCAACGTTTCATAACTATATTTCACTATTCACTGTGGACAGAACGGTTGACTCTCAGAGCTTGTGGATGTTTACTTCAGATGTAATATTGCATCAAAGGTACACTGCTGGTGAACTACAATGTTGAAGTGCACAGTTTACGTTGTATCATATAGTTATGATAAAAATTGTCCCATACAGAAGTGCTTTTGGCAGCTCACTTCATTCCCCCTCCACAGCCTACATTCATTTGTGTATTACTAATTTACACCCAACATGTACAACTCGAACATTCTTTATAATGAAAATGATAAAACTGCTGCTTCAATTAACTACCATTAAGCTTATTTATAGTCAGTTAATATTTAACCAACAGCACTGGCCAAACAATTTAATCAGCAGTTAATTGATTAGCTTTTGAAATCCCTAGTGCATATGAAATGCATGTTGAAGTCAATATATTGTGTACAATGTGTTACATAGCAGAAGGAAATGTATACATATAGAGGGTCTAGCACCACTTGCAGCACTGGATTATTTGCAAAGTGTTTTTTCTTTGTATAGAAACTTCTATACCATTGTCTTAAATTTGGTTTTAAACGACAAGGGTTTGGTGTGAGAAACTAAGGAGTGGTTTCTCTGTTATAACAGTTAAGGTTATTTGTGTAATTATTTTCTGTTTTTAAGGAAAGAATGTTGCTTAAGGAATATTCCAATATATTACGCAGAAAATGGTGAAATGGTTGAGTCCAAACAGAAGACATCCTCAAGAGTGACATGTTCGCCTTTTACCAGCAACGACTGACCAATGCCCACATGATCAACACACTTTTTTTAACAAATTATGTGTACAAGATTAGGAATATGGTGCTCTCCCTCTCTGTCTTTCAGACACTATCCCTGGCAGACAGTGCATGGCATCCTGTTTCTTTCTGTTGAGGCAGTTTGAAGATGTACTCATCTATCTCAACTCTGTCAAGGTCAGTGCAGGCTCTTTTCTTGCCCTCACTCAGAAAGGGCTACCAAGGTGTTTGTACTGTGGAGCATTGTGCTTGAGGTTAATGTGTATTGACTTTATTTTACAGAGTTACTTTTACAATGATGACACCTTTAACTTCAACTATGCTCAGGCTAAGGCTGCTGTAGGTAACTACAGGGAGGCAGAGGAGGTACTGTGTCCATTACCTTTTCTTATCAGTATTATTTCCATACATCAGTCTGATTTAGGTGTTTACATTTGAACCAAAACAAATCCATCAGTATTGCCAATGTTTGTTTCTTGTAAGAAATTGGTAAAGTAATGGAGAATGGTGACATGCCAACTAAATCTCAAGATCATTGTGAAATTCCTGAGAAATTGGGGTGCTCTAATTAAAACGGATAAGCAGTTGTACTGTATTAAGATTTCGGACATATAGTACATGACAATGGTGGATGTAGTTGGGTGGTGAACTGCCACCTGTCCCAGTGTGAGACTGTAGTCTCAGCAAGATAAATAGCTACCACCATTAAAATGGATGTGCTCATGTTACTTTGGAAGAAGTGTGTTTAACATTAAACATTCCAACTGTAACAATCCATTTTATACTATTTTAGGACTGTTTGTGATTCTGCCCTGTCTGTGCTTTGTAGGTATTCTTGCTGATTCAGAGTGAGAAGATCAAGAATGACTATGTATACCTGAGCTGGCTGGCTCGCTGCTGTATGTACTAATGTTAATGTTTGTTCTCACGGATTTGGAAATTTGCAGGTAGTCTTTTTATTCATTGCTACTACATGCTTTTTATCATTTGCTGTGCAGACATTATGAACAAAAAAGCCAGATTAGCCTGGGAGCTGTACGTGAACATGGAGACATCAGCAGAATCCTTCAGCCTCCTGCAGCTCATTGCGAATGACTGCTATAAGGTTAGCATCCTGAGCGCTTGATGGAGACCTGTTTCAGTCTCCACCGATGTGTGCTTGTTTATATCAGCTTGACTTTGTCTGCAGATGGGTCAGTTCTATTATGCTGCAAAGACGTTTGATGTCCTGGAGAGGTTGGACCCAAACCCTGAATATTCTGAAGGCAAGAGAGGGGCTTGTGTTGGAGTCTTTCAACTTGTTCTAGCCGGCCGAGAGCCCAGGTACGTACAAGCACAGCAGGAGCAGGATTTTCACCATGTGCTGTTGGGCCCTCTGCCTCATGGCAGTCCGGCTGAAGTGGCCAACCTGTCAATAGGCTCCATGTCACAGATCTTATATTTGTTTTTCTCTGTGCTTACCATCTTATTTCCTTTTATTGATGTTTGGTGTTCTGAAAAATTCTGAAAGATGTGATGCAGATGTCCCAAATTGTATACTAACTCCTGTATTTATGAACTTTGAAAAACTGTTTTACATGCATGGTGCTTATCACAGGGAGACGTTGAGGGAGGTCCTTCCCTTTCTGAGGAACACTGCGAATCCTCAGGTGGACTACATCATCAGAACACTGAAAAAATGGGCTAAAGACAACCGGGTGTCCTTATAATAAAGGCAGGCTTGCACTTTGTACAGCAAAATCCATAAAGACTTGAGGTTCAAACTTAACTCATGGTTGTTAATAGCCATTGTCTTTGAATTTATACACTTAGTCTATTTTTGTAAGGTAGGGTTATTTCATATCTACTTGGTCCACATTATAAAAGATATCAGTTAATTTCATCCAATACATTGAAGTAAAAATACAGAGTACAGGCATTATATGAGATTTGCCAAAATCAGACGGTAACAAAATAAATGAAACTTGCAGATGAGATGAATGTACTTAATATACCTTGGTACAGATATACATATAACGAAATGCAGAAACGGCTTTTATATGCATAATTTTAAAAAGTGGTTCTTTGTTAAAATTTTTTGTTAAACTTTCTGAAATACTTTTCCTATAACGTCTGTATAGAATACTTATAAATTGTATGCATTAAACGTCACCATTTTAGAGTGGATTTGTGAAGTACGGTATTTTTGCTTTTACTCTGTTGAAGACTATTAAAAATATTTTTTAATTAAAAAACTTGTGCGCGTTTTTTTCTAGTGCTACATACGTTCTTATTTTTCAAAAGATTATGAAGATCTCAGCTGTGTATAAATAAATACAGTACATAGTCGTTTTAAAGCTCAAATGACAGAATTACACGTGCTCCGTGACTTGCAGCACTGTTTCACGAAACCGTGTAATAGCACGTGGCCACCATACAATATCAAGCTCTGGACGTTCCCATAAATAGCAACTTTTTTAACAGGATAGTCTGCCAGCATGTCGACCCTGCAAAATGAGTGCAAAGAAAAAAACACCTTGTTAAGAAACTGTTTTCTTCCATTCGCCATGCTGGTTCTTAAAGACCATACTTACGTACTGACATCGAGACCTTTGCCTTGAGCCAAAATGGCACTCGATTCCGTAGAGCCTGGCTCTGGGATGGGGGAGGTAGGTTTAGGATGTGGCGGATGTGGGTGCGATTGGTCACAGTTTCCCCTGTTTCCGTTTTCACAGAGCGCGCAGGCCCAGCGACCTCCGTAATTTTATTTACTCCCTAAATCGAAGATGGCTGCCCTCAATGCCTCCGTATCTTAGCAATTGAGGATGCATCTATTTAAAAAAACAACTTTTCCCCGACAATCTCATCCCCCGAAATTCAGTAAATAAGGCGCGGAGGATTTATTTACCCGGAATCCACCACCGAAGGTCTCTCTCTCTCGTCCAGACCGACTCACCCTGAACACACCATTTAAAGTAGTTTCGCGAAGTAGCTAAACCTCGCAGTCTGGTCGGAGGTTCAGCTGCTCCGCATCCAAATGGCCGAACCGAGGAAAGTACCGTTTGTCACCCTGTCGGCCTTCGCCGCGGGGCCGTCGTCGGAGCAGAGGAAACGCCGCAGGGAGGATGATCCCGACGTTAATTTGGAGGGTACGGGAGTCGGCACCGCCGCGACGGGGGCAGGAGGTTGCGGTATGTTCGGTAAAGCTGGCGACGGAGACAGCGGGGAGCCCAGGGGGGTCACGGTGCGGCTGGACCTTCGCCTGTCCGAGCCCAGCGACAAGGCGTCGGCCGAGTTCAACTACAGCGAGCTGCTCCAGTCTGTGCAGGTGAGAGTTCTGTCCCGGTCCGCTCGGGTCCAGTTCTTTCAGATGAGAGTCCTGTGCCAGTCCGCTCGGGTCTGTTTCGTCCAGGTGAGAGCCCGGTGCCGGTCCGTTCGGGTCCGGTTAGTCCAGGTGAGAGCCCGGTGCCGGTCCGTTCGGGTCCAATCAGTCCAGGTAAAAGCCCTGTGCCGGTCCAGGTGAGAGTGCTGTGATGGTCCGGTCGGGTCCGATCCATCCAGGTGAGAGCCCTGTGCCGGTCCGGTCTGGTCCGTACAGGTGTAAGCCGTACCCCTGTGTTAGTGGGGCCTGCTTTTGGGGCCATGCTGGCAGGGCAGTGCGTCACGCTGTCTCCGGATTCTGCACTCTTCATTCAGTCTTTCAGTCACAATTTCCACCACAAAATGCAGTTTTGTGGTAACAGATTAACTTTTCCGCAAAACTTTTGTACAATCAGGGAAACAAATCAAGTATTTAGAGCGGCGTAGTGCGGCAATTTAGAAACTTTATTTTAGATAGATGGAGCAACCGGAGTTCCAGAGTGCCGCTGCCCAGGAGTTGGTTGGACTAGATGTCCGGTGTTACGTAGTTGTTTTGGTTGTTTTTAATGTGTGCTTATCTTAACGTGGTTAAAATAATTTTACAGTACACCAATTATCTGAATAGTGTAGACGAAATGGGCCAGTTCGTTGTGTCCGCCGAATAAGGTGCATTTCTGACTCAATTCCGACGTGTGACATAAAGAAGATGGGAAGATGGCACAGGTTTGGATGTGGTTTTATTGTCATTTCAGCTTGGTACAGTTGGTACAGTACACAGTGAAACGAAACAACGTTCCCCCAGGACACCAGGTGCTACATAAAACAACATAAAAAAATCACAAAACTAACGATACAATATACCGGGTGCAAAAACAGCAAGTAGTACTATATTAGGTAATTGTTCGTCAAGAACCTGTTAAAAAGGTTGTGTTATGAATTCTTTTGACAGTTATAGCTTGTAGCAGATGAAGTTATTAACCATGCCTAGTACCGTAAATGAATTTGTTTGTATGTCTCATCTAAGTTTGTTAGTGAAGTAACTCAAGTACTTTTTAAAATTTAAATTCCGTTAACTATATTTTAAAGGGGAATTGTATACACTTTCCAACGTTCATTTTAGGATTTAATTTACTCTTTAAGGTTAAAAAGCTTCCCTCTGTACTGACTCCTGCCCTTGACCCTTCTGACCCATTTGCTGATGAAGAGCGGGAGAGGCAGGAAGTGGAGGCCTTGGCCAAGAAGTTTGAGAGCAAATATGTGAGTGTCCCTCAGTATCGGTAAAGCTAGTGTGATGCAGGTGTGTTGGGCTTGATTTGTATATAGGTAACAGGAGAAAGGGACCAGTCTGAGAGCTAGATGTTAGTCTTAATTGCAAGCAGTAAAGTCTCTGTGTTTATACGTTGCTAATGAGGTGATGTTGGCTGAATGGTTTAATAAATGGCATGCAAAAGTACATATAAGTATTTACTTATTCTTTTGCATATAGTTTTATATGTAATATAAATGCGAAGCGCATAACTAATATTCAAAATAAATTGCAGGATACGTATTTTAACACTGAAAAAAAATTGGTGAAACATTTTGTGTGCATTGAAATTTGAATGTATTCAAGTGCTGAATTTAGTCTTTATCTCAGGGAACTTCAGGGAAAAAGAAGAGAAAAGACAGGATGCAGGACCTGATTGATATTGGCTTTGGTTATGATGAGAGTGACCCATTTATAGACAACTCTGAGGCTGTGAGTACGCCTTTTTCTCTGCTCCCGGTTGGTTACTCAAGATGTCTCCTGTTGTTTTTGGTCAACTTTACCAGTAGCATCTTTAATGCAAATTTCCATCAGTGAAACATGGTTGTATTATTTTGCTTGTTTTCCTTTGTAATTTATCTTTTTTGGTATAGAAGTCATGACGGTGTCCTCTCTTTTTCTTCTTTGACTTTTGTTTGTCAGTTTTTTATTTCCTTGTGCCCTTTTCACTGCAGTATTAACCCCCAGACTTTATGTTCTGCAGTATGATGAGCTTGTGCCAGCATCTCTGACCACCAAACTGGGAGGTTTCTACATCAACACGGGTACTCTGCAATTCCGGGCTGCTTCAGAGTCCGAAGGGGAAGATGGAGTCAAGGAGACGAAACATCACAAGGTGAGCCTGTTGCTCAGTCGCGTCAGTGCCTTGGGTTACGCGTGGCCCTTAGAGGCTGGATCTCATTTTGTACGCCACCTGTACTATTCATGAACTCTGGTGTGGTACAAGTCACCGTGTCGATCTCTTTACAGAAGCTGAAGGATGGTGAGGAACAAGTGATTAAGAAACGGAAGAAGAAAGAGGGCAGTGCTGTGGAGGAAAAGAAACCAAGGAAGAACAGGGGCCCCAAGCAAGGGTGAGATGAACTTAAGTTTGGGCACAGCACTCGAAGTTTAGTAATAGTATGGTAGTCTTTAACCAAAGATCATACAATAATAAGCACTAATTATTAGGAAAACAAAATGCATGTATATCTAGGGGACTTTAAACGAACAATGTTAATTGCTCACACCATGCAGATGTTTTTTGTGCATTTGTAACATCCCAACAGTTGATCATATGTATTGTTACGTATCTTGTGTTTGAATTTAGACAATAATTTGTACTACTTATGAAATCGTAAGGACAAATATAAATTGATTCGTATGTTTACAGTTTGCACGAGTTTTTTACGTTGTGTGAAAGAGAATGTGATTTTTTTGAGGAGTGAGCCTGCATCAGTTGCTCTAATTGTCAGTGTTGTTTCTTCTGCCTGACTTCAGGGTGTCTTCTCTAAATCGGCCGGAGAAGAAGAAGAGGAAGAAGTTGATGAAGGACTCCCTTTGCCTCGCAGCCATGCTTCGGCGGTTTAACCGAGAGAAGGAGGAGATGCGTAAGAAGAACTCCAGCGCCGGTGCATTGCACGCTGGTGCCAGTGCCGGGGCTGCTAGTGCTGGCACGGTGCTCCACACCTCCCACATGCAACCAGGCACTGGCAATGCTGAACTCTCCATCTCAGACCTCCCGGTTGACCCGGCTGTGATGTCACTGTTGGGCTCGGCCAATGAAAACGAGCTACAAGAGCTCTTTGGCGACCTGGATTTTGGCCTGCTGGACTCTTCTCCTCAGTCGTCGAGTCCAGCGCAGAGGGAGAATGGTTTGCTGGGAGCTGGAGTATTGGCTGTACACAAAGCTGGAGTTGGGGTGATGGGCAGGGCACAGGGTGAAGCGGGGAGCAGAGGAGGGCTCCTGACACCCCCACCGTTACCTGATGGGCTCCCTGCCCCTCTCATCAAGCGCATCGAAGATCTCCGGGCGGTGAGTGTGCGCATAATGACAGTTGTACTCGGTTTACAGTCTGAATGGTGAAGATGCTGTACTTCAGTCAGATGTACCTTGGCTTTAAATCCACATCAGTTCAGAGCTTAAAAAAGAGTGGGCAATGCCAGGCTGCACAAGGGAAGATTCTGAAGCAGCCGGGCGCATGTTTGCATGCATGATGCTGAGCAGCTGATATGGTAGCTGCCAATCAACTCTGTGTGTGTGATCTTTTCTTTGACAGGATGTTAGTAATGAGAAAAGGGAGATAATGGTGAGGTGGAGGAGGGAGAGAGAAGGTATGGTGTCAGAGATTAGGGAAAGAGAAAAGATACTGTTGAAGGGGAGGTGTTTGGGGAAGGTGGTCTGAAACCGATAAAGTTTTGATATTTGTTACCAAATGGTGATGAGAATAGTTTTGTTATCTTGTGAGCCTGTATTATTTATGTACATTTATAATCATACATTTATACTTGTGAAAGCACCTGTTTATCTCATTCTCAGCAATGCTAAGAGCTGTTCTAACGGTTCTTTCAATTTTATTTTCCTGTTTTTTTTTTTTTTTTTTTTCTTCGTCTGCTTCAGGCCTCTCGTCAGTTTGATCAGGAGGGGAGAAAGAAATTCTTCACACTAGACATGAACAACATTTTACTCGAGTGAGTGCTATATGGCTTGACCCACCCCACACTAGTCCGCTTTTATGCAAAGCGAAATGCACACACGACAGGTAGAGATTAGACTGGCATTTCCTCATTTCCCAGCAGTCTTTGGGGTTGTTTGCTGGGTGTTCTGTTTCCTTCAATCTGTACCTTGCTGCTAAGGCATTGTGGGATTGCAGCTCCACTTTATCGTGTGTTCTGCCTCTACCTGTGCTGGGCTGCTGTAATAGGTAAGCTGACACCCCCTCTCTTTGCCATGTACTCTGGTGCTCAGTCTCCCTCTCTCTCCTCCCTCTCTTTCCTCCCTCAGCATTGAGCTGCAGGTGCAGGAGCAGCCGGCAGTCGTGCGTTCGGCAGTCTACTCCCACCTGGAGGCCTTCGTGCCCTGTAACAAGGAGGCGCTGCTCAAACGCCTCAAGAAGCTCAGTCTCAACATACAGGTGTCTGCTGGCATTCCGGTGCACATCTCCTCCCATTCCGGGGCTGCAAAGGATCAGCTGAATAATGTATAATAGACCCGTTCTCTGGAACATTCCACAGATGATTTTCTTGTGGTGCTAATTGAGCAGTTAACAATGTCGGTGTGACAGTGCTGTTCTAGTGTGCTCAGAGCTGTGCACTTGCTTCCACCCCATTGTGCAGCAGTTCTCCCATCCCCGAGCACCTGCGTTTTGGTGTGTAAAGTGGGCATCACTGGACTGATTCAGCCTAATGTGACTGCTGCTTCCACCCTTCCAGGATGACCGCTTGCGTGGCCCCCTGTTGAAGCTGAAGCTGGCCGTGTGCAGTGTCATGCCTGAACAGATCGCCCAATACAACCAGGACTGCTTGGCCAAGGCTGCGATTTACATTTATCTACACTGTCACCTACTCATGTCCATAGAAGTTTTTGTTGTTTTTTTTTTTTTTTTTTTCTCTTTCTGTCTGAGCTTTTAACTTACAGCTAGCATAGCTTAACCTTTCAATCTCTCTGGCTGTCTCTGTCCAGGCAACAGTCTGAAGAAGGGGAGAAGAATGGCTCGGAGGAAGAGGACGAGGAAAAGCCAGGAAAGAGGGTGATGGGACCTCGCAAAAAGTTTATTTGGGACGACAAACTCAGGTGTGTCCCCCCAGTTATGTGCTGACACTGGTGAATCTCCAGTTCTTGCACACAACAACGCGTCCTCTCACCATGATATGTTTTGCCTAAACCTTGTGTAACTGGGTTAGTACTAAGAATGAATTTTGTGTGTGTGTGTGTGTGTGTGTGTGTGTGTGTGTGTGTGTGTGTGTTGTGAAACCTCACTGGCTCCCTCCGTTGTGGCTACAGGTCCCTCCTGTGTAACTTGGTGCGTGTAAAGCTAGGCTGTTATGAGCTGGAGTCTCCATGTGCTCAGTCTGTGGAAGACTACCTGAAGGCCTTCATGGAGAACGAGGTCAAACCCCTGTGGCCAAAGGGCTGGATGCAGGCCAGGTACAGGTGTAGAGTGTATACGTGATATGTGGGCACTCGTGCTTGTGTGACCTTGCTTATGTATCTCACATGTCCTCCCTGGTCTCGTCTATGTTCCTGTGAGCTCCTGTTGTTTCTGCTCGTCCTGTGCTGCTGTCTCCCCTCTGCCTTGCCTCATGTGTGGTACAACGTTGGTGTTCAGCACCAGTTACATTGTTCTGGCTGTTCTTTTAACTGTTCTTTCTCTCCTTTTTCATCAGGATGCTGTTTAAAGAGAGCCGTGTCGTACATAGCCACCTTACTGGAAACTTGTGAGTCTTGCCTCACTTCAGACTCATTTGATATGGTTTTTCCTTTTGTATTTTAATACTTTGGCAGGCATGTGCATTTTCAGAAATTAGTCGATAGTGCTGCAAGATTAAATGTAGACATTACACATAAAGACTTGTCCTTGTACACCTGATAGGCACCGTACTTGCAGTAGTAACGGTCTCTGCTCCAGGGGAGTTGGTTTGTAATAACTTCGTTTCTGTTTCTCGTTCTCAGAGCTAAAAAGAAGATTGCTCCCACACCGAAAGCTAAGCCCAAGGTGAGTTGCTGCTTGCATCAGCACAGTACTCTTTGTGGGTGTAACCTTGGTGTTCGTCACACATTTCTGTGTGTTTTTTGTGCTGAACTGTTGTTCACACATTTAAGAGTCCAGGGCGTTTGTATTCAGAACCAGTGAGAGCAGTCAGTCAGTGAAATGGAGCAACACCTGTATTAACCACAGATTTCCTTCACTGTGCAGTCTTGCTGCACAGCTCAAAATCGTCTCTGGAGCTTAGACGCAAAGACCGTTTACTTAGGAGGTGTCTGCAGAACATAGCTGTACTGTTTAATGGGTCCAGATTCAGCTGTAAATGGGAGTACTGGCAGGAAACGTGTTATGCAATTGGTATTATTAACAGTCTCCCTGCCCTTTACAATATTATGGATTAACATACATAAGATGCAGACCATCTAAATAGTAGTCTACAGTAGTGTAAAATATTACTGCAGAAAGTGATGATTCATATTATCAGTGAGATCTGTGTAAGAGTGCATTATACATTCTGATTTTCCAACAAAGTGTCAGGACATGCTGACTGTTCTTGGTAGGGTCCCAGTACAGCTGTAACTACTGCTGTTACCTTCCATTAGTCAGCATTTCTAGGTTGAAGTTTGGTTCTTTCTTTCCTCTCTGTGATCTCAGTCAATTCACCATTATGCCTAGTCTGGCCAGCATCTGTTGCAATGCTGAAGGAGGGAGCATTTGTTACGCCAACCCAGAGGCATACAATGGCTTCCGAGTGCTGTTTTGTTTCAAAAATATACAAGTGTACCTAAATGCTAATTCTGAACAGGTCTTCAGGGTACAAGCATAAAATCAAAACGGGTTTTGTTGTCCTATTTAGGAGACACCCTGGACTCAGCGACCCCCCATTTCAGCGATTGCCACCACACCCTCAGCTGTGCCTGTGGTTCGCCGCCCACCCTCCTCTCCCTCAGAGACCATCTGTCTGTCGGATTCTCTGGATGAAGACCTGGCTGCACCCTCGCTGGACTCTATCTCGGACGCACTGGCTCTCCTGAGCAGTGCTGCTAAAGGGCTGGTTCAGAGTGACAGCCCTCCTTCCCCCCAGCCCACACAGGGTGCCACCAAAATGATGACTTCTACCCCTGTCCCATCTGTAACCAGCTACACCTCACCAGTCTCACTCCCTTCTCATCCTGTTAAAAAGGATGCCTCTGCTGCTCCCCTGTCCAGCATTAACACTCCCTCTTCCTCTCCCTCCTCTTCCTCGTCTTCTCCCTGTCTTCCTCGGCCGCCCTCTGTGTCCTCCTCTCCCTCCTCGTCAGCGGTGGCCACTGCATCACGAAGTGAATCATTTGGGATGCTGAAGGGAGGAGCGTCTGTTCCGCAGACCCACAGACATGCTATGCCTTCTACTGCCAGGCCTGGGGTTACCAGTGTAAGCAAAGTCAACCCAACTGGTTCCCCATCCCCGCCAAAGCCTCGACCTCCCCCTACTGCCTCTCCTCTCCTGCCCCCACAGCAGAAGGCCTTTTGTCCTCCTGGTGTTAAAACTGGGGTGGCTTCAGCTCCCTCTGGGTTCATCAAAAGTGGCTCCAAAGCTGGCAGTAGTAATGGCGCAAGTGGTATGACTGTTTCTCCCCAGTCACGCTTAAACTCTCACAGCCCCCAGCTCAATCCTAAAAGCCCTCAGACCCCACGGCTCCCACACTCACCCTCCCCAGTTTCTTCTTCGTCCTACACGCAGCCCAAGGCACACCCTCATCACCAGTCAAATTTCATCACCCCCATGCAGGCCACCCTTACAAAGTCCTCACACAGCAGCAGCTCCCCCATCATCAAGCTGACCCCCCGGCCTCCTGCTCCAACACCACCTCCATCGTCTTCCCCCTCACCGTCTCCCTCACTCCCACCTCACTCTCGGCCTCAGGTTATTCCTCAGACCCACCAGTACTCGCCGAAAAACCCAAGTTTCCTGCCTCCATTCTCAGTACCCACGGGGTCGGCAAAAACTGGCCAGGGCATCTACAGTCCAGCAGGGGGACAGAAGACTGCCACTCCCCACAGCAGCGCCTCAAATGCCAGCCCAACAAACTCCTCCTCCATTTCCAGTCGCCCTGCATCAAGCCCCTCCCCCACAGTTTCAGCCAATCATGGGCAACGGCAGAGGAGTGTGGGTGGAGCCAGCCAAGGTTCTAAACCAGCGGCCAGCAGGGCTCCGGTGGCATCCCTGTCCACAACGCCGGCTACCTCTCAGCTGTCACAGGTGAGGCAGCAGAAAAGAGGAGAAGAGAGCCTGAAAGCTGAGCTGAAGCAGGATGTCACATTATGCACCTAGAGATACCGTGACCTGCTATTTACAGTGCATGGGGGGAAGCAAGCAGTGTTGTTGGTTACTGTTTGCAGTGAGTGTATTCCTTCAGAAAAGAAGAGAAAGTGATACAGTGGAATACTCGGCTAACCTCCCTGGCCCTGTGAGCTGGCAGTCTGTGTGGATGCTGGAGCTACGTTCTTGTGCTGGGGAAAGGGGGCTTCATGCATTTGGCTTTTCCTCAGGCCTATTCAAGGGGTCTTGAGTGATCACTTCCTAACTTCCTGATCAATCTTGTCTAGTAGACATGATTATTAGGTGAGGAATTGGGCAAACGTGTGGGTACTATTGATGTATTTGAAAGTATGTAAAGCCAACGCTTGTTTTCAGTTGGACACAATGTGCAGTGTATGGTGGCTGTTACAGTTGGATTAGACCTCCAAGGTTGTGGGTTGAAGTCATGCCTGGGGTTTGTGTTTGTTAATATGCAGGTTCTCCTGTTTGTGTGGACTTGTGACCAGTACTGCAAGTACTGCAGTGTCCTTCCACAGCCCAAACTTGAGATGAACTGAATGACCCTGAGTGTATGACTGTAGAATGGCTGTGTGTGTCCATATTCTCTGAGATGGGCTGCTTCTTTCAAAGCCCAGTGTTTTGTGGGATTTGATTCATGTGTTTAGGGATGTTTACATTTGGTGCATGCGCGCGCGTGTTTATGTGTGCGCACTATCAGAGGATTGTGACTTTCCTGCCCTGGCCTTTTGCCATGCTAGACCCCCTGTCCTGACTAGCTCCTCTCTTCACAGGTGTCCTCAGCAGGTGGTGGACTCCTGGGCACCCCATCCCCCTCTCTTCCCCTCGGCTTCGGCATGCTGGGAGGACTGGTCCCCGTCTCACTGCCCTTTCAGTATCCTCCTCTGCTGACTTTCACCCCCCCTGGGGCTGCAGGTGCAGGTGCTGTGGGGGCAGCTGGAGGCAGCAGCTCAGGATACAGCCTGGCTCAGAGTGAGTGATGCTCGTGCGTGCGTGCGTGTGTGTGTGCGTGTGTACAAGAGAGTGAGGGAGTGCTGCATTGCTTCATTCACACAAGCTTGACAGCTCATACACAGCAGTGTGGAGACAGGCTCAGTGTCTGACTTATGACAATAGTCAGCCTGGCTGTTCAGATACTCTGCTGAGAAAAATAACAGTTTACTGTTGAGCTACTTCAGTCACAGAGTCAGACCAGGACACAAGTGTTCTATGTTATATTTATCCTGGCAATTCAAAGTCTTTTTTGTTTGCACATTTTTAAGTTAATTGGCCAAACAGTACTTTTTTCTAGGCCTTGATTCGTTTGTGTTGTCTGCGACTGGGAATGTGTGAGTTTGTATTTTAACAGCTTATCAATGTAGAGGTGGCCATATTTTACAGTGTTCATACAATTTAGTGCCTCAAAACATGTTGTGCTGTGCTGCAACATGAACCAGGGTTTGTAATGACAGTATTTGGGTTAGACATTCAGGACCTTAATTTGCAGATGAACTTGGGACTTTTAAATTTTAGCTACTTCATGAATAGGTGCAAGTTTAATGGACAAATGTTTACATTGAGCAAAAACATGTCACAGCAGTCATGATTTACATTTCCATGTAAACGCCTCCCCACCCCCAAAGACGCGCTTCACGGTTTCAGTGCTAAAAATGCAAACTGTTCTGCATATTTTCCCAGAATGAGCTGGTGCTGACGCCTTAAAATTGGTTCTCAACTGGTACCAAAACCCTGTTGTTTTGTATCCAGGAACCCATGATGTAAATTGTAGGGGCAGGGCAGTTTGTACATTGAAACTTTTTTTATTGTGTACGCACTGTTTTACGCTCAAAATGAGCAGTAATGTGTCAGGAACACAAAGGTATGGGCTTCAGTGCTTTATTCTGTTTCCTTTATTCGTTCAACGTTCAGCACTTTAGCCTTCGCAGTCCAGGACTACTTTAGCATTTAATTACAAAACCGCAGAAGTACGCATCAGTGAGAAGAACACTCAAAGGCACTATATATTGTTTTTTACATTTCTGACATCAACAGTTAGAAAAATGTCTGAAAAACTTGCACAGGTGGTGTTTAATGTCATTTTTACGGTTACAGAAGGGAAAACATTCATGTTTGTTGAAATACTTTGCAGCTGGAAAACAAGTTTTCTAAATGTACAGTATGTCATCTCTGGCAGCGAGTTTGAACTACGTGAAAACACTGAATGTGTTGTAAGTACGAAAATTCAGACTATATCTGGCACTGAAGGAGAATGAGTAACAGGAAATGGGTGCCTTGTAAAAAGAGAATGAACAGAATTTTAACTGTTTAAGGTTAGTGGGTTTTTTCTGATGTTATTTTCCTTAACATTGGAGACAATTGAATCCAACAAAAACAACAAAAGACCTGTCAACCTACAGCATGTAGTTTTAGGCTACGCTTAATCAAAGCACTACAAAAAGTGCGTAGCTATTAGTCCAGAACCGGACCGTTACCACTTTCCCACATAAAATGATGCCGTACTTTGTAAAATCAAAATGTATCCTTCCTTTCAAAATGAAAGAAATCAAGGTATCACAATAACAGTGTAAAAAATCCACCTGTATTGCTTATCCTGGGCAGGATCATGTAAGGCCTATTCCAGGTAGGTAGGATACAAGGCATGGGGCACCCTGGATATAGTGCCATCCCAGCTGCAGGCTGGGCAGGTGCGCATGCATGGGTGATTCGGAAGCGCTGATCAGCCTACAACATGTCTGTTGAGTGTGGGAAGTGAACCCAAAGGAACAGCCTCCAGGCATGGGGAGGATGTGCAGACTCCACACAGAATGGAGGCACGATTCAAACCCCAACACCTCAGGTGTGGTGCAATAGTACAAGCCACTGTGACCCCAACCCCACGGATTTGTTTAAAATTTTTGCAATAACTCATTGGATATAGATTAACTTGATTATTGAGGAAAGGTGGCTTGGTGGCTCAATGGGTAGAACATCAGGCTGGCATGCAGAAACTTCCCAGTACGAATCTCAGACCAGCCAGGTGTGTCCTTGAGTAAGATACCCAGTGCTTGCTCCCTGGGTACTGCATGTGGCTGGCAGCCCACTGTTCTCCTTGGGGAACGCATTAAATGCAGAGAGGTAATTTCCCTCTGGGATTAATAAATTACAACACGTTAACAGTATTTTAATCAATTTTTGAACAAAAATAAAGGCCTTCCTTTTTGAAAATATGCGCTTGGGGGAGTTTATAAGGGAATAAAAGGATTTTTATTTGTTTTTTTTTTTTAAGTACACTTTGATGTGTTTATAAAAGGGTTAATTTTTACATTTACCAAATGTTTGACCTTTGGGGAGATGGGAGATGGTGATATAGATTTGTGTGGAAGTTACTCCCACTACTATCTCTAAATACTCCACATTTTGTGATTTACAGGCTCTAAAAAAGCTGTTTTTTTTTTTTTTTTTTTTTTTTTACTTAAAAGATATATGGCAGGAGAATAGATGTGACTGAATCCCAAAACTGTGCATACGTTTTTCTGAACGAAAGACAGTGGACTGTATGCTAGAAGCTCACTAAAAGTCCACAGTGCCTGGTGTTCAGTGCGTACACTTTGAGAGTTTGCAGCATAGATGTCTCTGAGCAAGCATATTCTGAGGAGGTGTTGGGCGGTCAGCTCTTTGCTCAGTGGACATTGTAATAAGAGTTTTCTGTGTGTCTCACTCTGTCCCTGAACCCAGTGGAATTGAGCAAAGGAAAATGGTTTGAGAGATTTCTATTGGACCTTGTGCCTGTTTTGCTTTTTGTTTTGGCTTTTTTTCTCTGCCTCGTTAGTCCTGTGTTGCAATCTGTGTTGCTCTTGGCTCAGTACTGTGCCGTGCTGTTTATTACTGTACTATGTGTTTGTGTGGGGTTTTTTAATTTAATTTTTTCTCTGTAAGGTTCTTACACTCTCGCATTTTGTTCATCAATTCATTTCCTCCCCCACCCGTCCCCTCACTGTCCATCTCCTTTCTCCGCCTGTGTACCCCCCCTTATTGTTTCTTTTCCTTGCCCCCCCATCCTGTTCAATTCCCTGCGCCACCTTCTTTGTCATCTCTTCTGTGGGTGCATTCCTCCCTCCCTCTGTCTCCTCAGATCTGTTAAAGAGCCTCCAGTCGGGGTCTCAGGCTGTGTTACCTCCTCACTTGCAGCTTGCCTTTTCAGGTAAACTCTGCCCCTCTCCTTAGCCCCGCCCCTCGTCAGCGTGCTTTTTTTTTTCGCCCCTGTCCTGTGTGTGTATGTGTGTGCGGTGCTTTGTCAGCACTCTGATACGATGAATGCCAACGGCAGCTACATGTGATTTATGAAGTTTTTATTTATTTATTTTGTACAGAGCAATAGCATGTTTTTTTTTCTTTTCTTAACTGGGAGGTGCTGTGTGTGTGCGTGTGCGTGTGCGTGTGTATAAAATGCAGAGGCATTGTGGCTTTAAAAGAAAAAATATAATATTATATATATATATATTTCACCCCCCAGATGCGAACCAAAGCCAGGGCGGAGATGTGACCAGGAAATCTCACTGACCCATTAGACTTGGGACGTACAGAAGCAAAGCTAGGAGCACAGCAGAAGCTGCAAATAGACAAGTAAACCACTGGTGCGAGGGGAACTTTCCCAAGACTTGTCTTGAATCGTTCGTACCGTAATTAATATAATAACAATACTGTTATTGGAATGAATGAGCGGATGGATGGTTGTGGGTTTTTTTTTTTTTTTTTTTCTCCTTTCTTTCAAATTTTGTTTATGTCAACATGTTTACATGACAGACCTTTATCACTGTGGAGAGTGGGAGGGAGAGCAGGAACTATACTACATAATTTAGTTTTACGTGATCGCCTATTTGACATTGTGTATTTTAATAAGAAACCTGAATCATCATTTTGTTTCTTCACACAACTCCCTTTGTGGTACGGTCCTCTCCTGCCGTTCCCGTTTGTCCCCAACAGACTGTTAAGGAAGTAGCTGTTGTATTAATACTGATAAATTATTTCAAACTGGTTTACGTGCTGAGAAATAGTGTTGAGAGACGTGCGTGTATGTGTTCGTTTGTTCTCTTTCCTGGTCAGTCTGTACATAGTGTGTGTGTGTGTGTGTGTGTGTGTGCGTGTGTGTGCGTGCGTGTGCGCATTTGAGAGTCAATGCGGGTGCATGAACATGTTTCCTCTTGGTCTAGAGCAGTGTGTCCCTTTTAGTGCTGTAATTCACACTGGACCTTTTGAGAAAAAAAAAAAAAACTTGAAAAGCAAAACTCCTTTTTGTGGTGACAGTGTGCCAGAGAGGGGACAAAAACGATTGTAGCCTACTTGAACTTTTTTTTATATATACATATATATTTTTTCTGTTAAGATCTCAGACAGACTCAGTATAATACAGGCCTTAGTTTGTAAGTGAATCTATGCAGGTTGATAAACGCTTAAAGCAAACAAGTTGGAGTTTTTATTGCTGTTAGTTTGTTTTACTCTCTGTCCTTCCCGTTTGTTTGATGGGTTAGTGTGGCTCGATCCCATGCCTTTTTTTTCCCCATGTGTTGCTCACACCATTAAATTACCCGTGCCCCCTGCCTTCCAGTTACCCTGACTCTTCCACTGCCCCCTCCCACCCCCTTTCCGTCACACTTTCATCTTTTGCCCCATCACCCCACCTGGCCGACTGACAGAACTGCAGCCAAAGACAAGTCCTTAGGGTAGATTGGACACTAGGCGGTCAGTCAGGGTGTGTGTGAGTGTGTGAGATGCGTGTGGTAATTTTATTTTTGAAACATCTTAATCTGTGTATGTCAGTGTGAGTGTTTGTAAATGGGCTTTGGGGTGGGAGGTATTTTGGGATACGTGTGGGGTGATTGTCTTGTCTTGATTACTTAATTTCTCTATTGTAGATTATTTTTGTGTGTCAAATAAATGCTGTTGGTTTTCAATCGTCTGGTCTTTAATCCTGTCTAGTACACATTTTGATTAATGGGAGGTCAATGAGGGTCTTGCTGTACCAGTGGGTTCTTCATAAAGGCCAAACGGATGGTTTTGCTACAGCCTTGCATTCAGAATTTTGAAATGGTGCTTTCTCACTGGCACAGTGTGATCATGTTGTATAATGACTGGGTACTTTTCTGTTGCACGTTACCCAACCTGTGCTGCACATTGTCAGACAGGACCTGCTCAGGAGTAAGACCCAAGCAGGCCGGGCTCTGGCCACAAGCAGTCTCAGCTACATCACAGTGATTGTCTAGGCAGGCAAAGCATACAAAAGTAATTTAGGTGCTTATAGTTGATTGATTCCAGAAGTACAGTGAGAATATACAGGAAGATTCAGAAGTTCAAAAGGTTTTGGGACATCTGCCAAATCACATTTTTTATTCACTTAAATGTCTGTCACAGCTTAAGTATTACATGTAAGTAAGCATCTTTAAACTATACATGCTCAACTGAAAAGTGACGTGAATATTTTCATGTGCGACCTTGTTTTGTCTTCAGTATGGCACAGTTAGTGCACCAGTAGAAAAGCCCCATAAGAGGACCTTATTTACATCCATTTGGAATCTTAAAGCAACCCAAAAAAACACGATTTCTATAATGAACGTTTATTTTCCTTTACAAAAATCATTGTCTAGAAATACAGGTATACAAGAAATAAAAGGAGATATTTGCAGTTGTATGCCTGGTTGTCAACAGCCAGTCCAATAACTACCTCATAGATGTTAAAGCTTTTAACCAAATGAAATCATAACACATCCTGCACTGAGGCAGAAGGCTCAACATTTCATACAGTTAACACTGATTCATATTCACATACTGTCTGATCAATAGAAAGGGAGAGGTACATAGTGTATAAGATATGAAGCACAAAAAAGATGGGTTATGTAGATTTTACCAGTTTTGCTCAATGTTAGTTTTGACATGTAATGTCTAAGTGTGTTGGGCATGTGTTCGTACAAATAAATGCACAAACACACAAGCACAAATGCATTTTTTAATTATTCCCACTAATGCTCTTATGTAGTGTCTAAGGCACTTCTTAAAGAAACATTACATACTATTGAGATCAGGAGTTTCATACACTACCCTCTTAATACTGAAAAAAGCATATAGTATTGATACCTGTATATGCAGGTTCTGGTAAGACGATGCCTGCACTGCTGCAACAGCAGTGGGTCCACACTCCATTCTGCGGTGCACTTCTCTTTACAAAGGTCATTATGAGCCAAAATGGTGCATAAATGGTCCATTTTAGCTAAAAGGCTTGTGTACACAGCTGAACACTGGTGTGAAATATGACCCACCCCTGCCCTACACTGCCTAATGCTAGCAGTGAATCTGTACTGCCCCGATACCTTGTGTGTTACGGACATAAGCAGGCACGAGCCGGCGTTCTAGTGCACAGTGGCTCACAGGGACATGCAGTGCACACAGGGGACCCCAGATCCCTCCTTCCAGTTCCTCGAGTTCATTCTCATAATAGTGGAGTGCAGTTCAGCGCTACCATCCATGACATTTAAAATATCCCCTTTCTGCAAGCTATATTTGTCTCCCAGAACAATACAAAAAAGATTTTCAATTTCTCAAAACCAAAATGGATATATATTGACCAATACAAATTCCTAAATGAATTGAGTAATTTTAATTGTATTCAGGAATACAAAATACAGAAGGATTTTCACAGTTTGAATTTTCCAGTCCATTTGTGAAACGCACATCTCAGTCACAAACTTTTTTTTTTTTAATCTATAAAGGAGATTAAATGTTCTGTACATTAGGAAAAATTAAAGAAAGTAATGGTCAGGAATGCACCTGCATGTTGTCGGCCTTTGAAAAGAACTAGGGGCTTAGGCTTTATTACTGAGCAAATGGCTTAATATTTTTGGGGTGGGGGAGAGGAGTCAATTACTCATATTCTGTCAGAATGTGCACAGGACATGCACAGACGTAACAGTTCTTATGTAAAATGCACTTGTACCTATCTTTTCTTAAGCAGAATACATTATTGTCAAGGCTACAGCTATGTTAAGACGCAAGAGGTGGATGACGTGCTTAGCCATTGTGGCTTGCCTGGGTAGAGTAAGGCAGCGTTATGGCCCCCTCTGTGACATTGGGGGCTCCTGCGATGCTGGCATCTTGGACAGGGGAGGGAGACTGAGGCGCTGCTGCTGCTGCTGGCTGGCTGGCAAGAGCCCCTACTCAGGCTGACTAGCCTGTGTCTCGTTAAGGTCGCTGGCCTTGCTGTCTGCGTCATCATCTGAGAGGTCCAGGGAGGTGCCCTCTAGCTGGAGCTGCCGGCGTCCAGAGCGACTTGAGGAGAAGCTGATTGGGCCTCCTCGCCTGGGGAGAAGGCCACAGAGGGGAGCATCATTCAGGAGAACCTCCATATGATTTGGACACAGGGAATACTGAACTACTTTCATACACAAGCTTTACAGCAAGTATTCAAGGAACATCAAGTATTCAAGGTTGCAGAAGCAACCTGTAACACCCCCCTACTGCAGACTGCTAGAGCCATGTTCGTGAACCTCAGGCTCCTACTCATGTTTCAGAATTGTGTAGGCATGCAGTGTATGAAAAGCTGTATGAAGTGACTGCACGTTACCTCAGGCGGTTCTTGAGGGTGTTCACTTCACGGCTCAGGCCCTCACTGGCCTCTGTGGCATCATCAAGCTCCCGCTGCAGTTTTCTGCGTGAGGCATTGGCGCGGGTGGCCTCCTCCTCTGCTTCTTCCAGTTGCCTCTTGAGCTGCTTCATCCTGGAGTTCGCCTTCTCCATCTGCCACACAGATCAGGCATGATTGTTGGATTTGACAAATGCTACATTCCCAACTCCAAAGTAACAAATGCAAGCAAGGGCACCTCAGCACATCTCCCACCTGCTCTTTGTACTGGTCGGCATGGCGACGCTCATCTTCCACCTGCATAAACACCTCTTTCAACTTCTTTTCTGTGCGACGCACAAGCTTGTTTGCAGCAGCTCTTTCCCTGAGGAGGAAAGCAAAGTGTGATCTTCTGGTGAACTGTGCATGAAAAAAGTGTGACTCCCACTAATGGCTCAATAGGTAGAACATCAGGCTGGGATGCAGAGGTCTCCTGGTTCAAGTCCCTGCTCAGCCAGGTGTGTCACAGCTTAAGACACTCAGTGCTAGCTCCCAGGGCACCACATGTGGCTGCCCATCCTTGCCCCGAAGGAGATGGGTTAAATGAAGAGAACCAATATCACTGTTTGCATGTATGTGAAATGTTGTAAGTCGCTCTGGATAAAAGTGTCTGCTAATTGAATGTAAATACTACTGCTGTGGAATACTCTTGTTGCTAATACTTCCATTAATACTTAAGTGAAACGTTGTAAAAAGGACTGAAAAAACATTAAGGCTCACTTGGCTTCTTGCTCCAGCTGCTCTTCCAGTTGTAGGATCTTGGCCTCCAGGGCAGCAATGGTGGCCTTGAACTTGGACTTCACTGAGCCCTCCAGCTCCTGCAGCTTGGCCTTCAGCTCTTTGTTCTGGCGCTCCAGCTGCTGTCGGGCGTTCTCGCTCTTCTGGGCGGCACTGCGTTCGCCTGCCAGCTCTGTGTTCAGGGTGTCCACCTGGAGGACAACATTGAATGGGTATTCTGCTATTACTCTGATGAAGCTATAAGCGTCAGCCAAACGAATGCCTGAGCTGTGCTTCTCAGCAGACTGCGTTCAGCTGCACCTGCATGGTGGTTTTGCGGAAGCGGTCGTTGAGCAGCTCCATGTTGCTCTGCTCCTCCTCCAGTTCCTCCTCCAGCTGAGCGATGCGCGCCTCCAGCCTACGTTTCTCATCCAGCAGGGCTGATCTAGCAAAGATACAAGTGATATGTAGACACCACAGGCATTTTGAAAAAACAGTTGTATGCACCTGCACCATCTAGTAGATGGGATACAGGAGTGACTAAAGATCACTCACTTGCCCGATGCACTGTTTGAAATCTCATCAGCTAGCTCGTCTCGCTCTTGTTCTGCATGACGCCGGGCTCTCTCAGAGGCAGCGAGGTCCTATCAGCAATTAGCAAAGGTCAGAGAGCTGCAAAGCCATTTAATGGAATGGCACTTATGACAAGAGAACGTGTGGATATACTTCTTGAAGTTGCAGAATCTCAGCTTCCAAGTTCTTCAGCTTCTTCTCATTCTCCTTAGACTGGGCAAAGATCTCATCGCGGGAAGCCCTTGCCTCCTCCAGCTCTCTTTGATAGTCCTTCATCTGGGCCTAGAGAAGAAGAAATCAAACCAGACCCAGTTAACCAAATGACATGAAGCACACACTCAGCTGTGGAGTTGTTTCACTTGTTTTTCAGTGCTGATGTAATGCCAATGAAAGCATCAAGACTGCACTTGTGTTACCTGGAGCTTACGTAGCTGTTTAACAGCTTCATCACGAGCCTTGTTGGCTGCCTCAATTTGGGCCTCCAAGTCCTTCAAGTCCATCTCCATCTTCTTCTTGGCAGCCAAAGCTAGAGCTCTCTGCTTGCGTTCATCCTCCAGTTCAGCTTCCATCTCCCTCACCTGGGCAGGCGGAAGGAAGACCATGTGATAGGTCAACCACATTTCACTAGCGATAGTACATAATGATGACAAATATAGCACATCGGCCAATATGTTAAGTTTATAAATGTGGGATATTTTATTACAAAAAGATACAATGCTATAATGAGGATAGGAGATGGAAAGCTGTTCTATATATGCACTTACATTTAATATAAAATCCAGGAAATTATAACACGTAGCACTGCATTATTTAATCAAGGCTGCAGAGATTCAGGCAGTTGGATTAAGAACTCCACATAAGGTACCTGTTTTACAAGCATTCTCTTCTTCTCCTCATTCTGCTCATCTCGAGTCTGCAGGTCTCTCTCAAACTGGGCCTTCATGGCCTGCATGTTGACCTCCAGCCTTAGCTTGGCATCTTCTGTAGCCTGCAGCTCATCCTCAAGTTCTTCCAGCTGCGTGCGCATCTCTTCTACCTGCTGCTCCAAGGTTCGCTTGGACTTTTCCAGTTCATGAACCTAAATGGGCAACACACCTCATTATAGTTACTAGTGGTGTAATGTAACAAAGTTACAGTACTGAAGTATTTTTGGGGAGTATCTCTTCTTGAGTTTTTACATTTCTGTCCACTTTTACTCCACTACTTGTCCCACTTGGCATTTTCATTACTTACTACCAAAAAAAAAAAAAAAAAAAAAAAAAAACCTACCAAAGTTTCAGTTTTTAGTTTGTGAATTCAGAGTAACAGGTCAGGCAGGTCAAAAGAGCAGCAGAAAGAAGCTATCATGGAAGCAGCAACATCGTCCTCTAGCAGCAGTGATGCTGTCCCAACACCTGCTACGTCTGCTAGTGTAACTTCTCCAGCAACACTTCCTGCTTTACACATGTCAGACCACCTGTGGTCATATCTCCAAAAGTTCTCCTTTCTTGGTGTCAAGGATTCGTCATAACGAATTAAGTGTTTGCCAAAAGCACTGAGGTAAGTTCAAACAAAGATAAACATTATGGAGTTATGTGGTTAAGGTATTAAGCAATTAACAATTAATGTTTTTTTTTTTTTTTTAACATTACCATAATATTATGCGAGTACTGTGATTGTGAATCTAACACCTCTAGGCTTTGTATTACCCATGCTACATTATGCTGCATGCTGGATTTTGCTAACCTTAGCTAACATTAGTCACAAAATGACAGAAAACAAACATTACATGACCAAAAAACAGTAACAAAATGGCTGAAAAAAGTAATAAAATGACCAAAAACATCCTCATTTTAACTTTTTTTTTTAAATATTAACGTTATTTCAATACTGTAATGGTGAACCTAACATTAAATATGCTACGTATTAGCCATGCTGCATTATCGATTGTGCTAACATTAACAAGCTAGATGTAAATAAAGCTAAAAAATTTTGGTAATAGTGGTGCTAACGCTACCCACTGGTCAGCTGTAGCATGACTCCCCCCCCCTTTGTAATAACACTGGAATGAACCTCAATGCATTAAAGTTAATCTTTTCTTTAGCTCTTTAGAGCTGCATAAAGTCAGCTGTTTAAATTACAGAAGTGTGTTCTACTTCGTAGAGAATTTTTTTTTCTAAACATAACATGACACACCAGCAATTTGCCGATTGTCTATGGTATGGTATGTCAGGTTGATGAATAAAATAAAAATCTAATTTCCACAGTCATTACAGCTATGTACATTATTCATTAAAAGGCAGAAGGTAATCTCAAATCTGAGCACAAACTAGGGCTAGTTGAAAAAAATTCTTTATATATATCAATTGGAAATTGGGAAGAGGCCTGCTACCCAGCACCGGTAAAAGTAAAAATTAACGTAATGACGACTGTTAGTGTTTGAGTGCCTTTAAATCAAGGTAGGGTTTTAATCATGGACTGAGTACTGAGTGGGCTTTTTTTTTTTTTTTTTTAACAAGTCACTATTTTTACTTTCAATACTTAAGTACATTTATTCAAAAACTACTTTAGATACTCAAGTACAGTTACTGATACTTTCATACTTAAAAGTCACCCATTGTAATATTACTTACGTAATTTTATAGTAAAACATCTGAACTTTTACTTAAGTGTGACTTTCAGGTACTTTATACAACACTGACAGTTACAAGCCGTCTACAAAAGGACTTCTTGGCAGCCACCATCACACTCAATGATAAGGACAAGTTAATGTCTTCTTATAGCACTTAACCCAGCAGGACCGCTTACATTCTTTCCAACATCATCCTTGGAACTCATAAGGTCCTCCATCTCTGCACGCAACTGCTTGTTGAGCCTCTCAAACTCCTCTTTGGCCTCCAGGGCCTCATCCAAAGCACGAGCCAAAGACAAGGCCTTCGTCTCTTTCTCTCGGGCCTCTGCTTCTGCCCGGTCTCGTTCTTCAGCATAACGTGCGGAGATGTTCTTCTCTTCCGCCAGCATCTGAAACACAGAAGTGGAGGTCCTGTCGTAACACTAAATTCCATTATCTGACACATTAACCTTTGTATTATGAATTTGTACAGTCTGAGACCTTCTCTTAATTGTTCATGCATTTTCTATAATTACCTGGTCAAATTTCTTCTGTTTCTTCTCCAAGTTCTGCACAATCTGTCTCTGGTGGTCCAGGTCCACTAGCAGGTCATCCAGCTCCTGCTGGAGTCTATTTTTGGTCTTCTCCATTTTGTCAAATGCTATTACTTTCTCCTCCAGCCTTTGGCTGGTGCACTCCATATCTTTTTGAAGTTTCTTTTTCACCTCTTCCAGCCCCTCCATGGTCCCAATGTCATCCTCCAGTTTTTTCTTGGTTTCGACCAGCTGAATAAAAAGACACTCAATACTTAGTTTATTAAATATATAAAATCTATCTTAGATGCTGTGCCAACAACATGTGCACTTCTGCAACTTAAATAGTTAAGTGATGGAATGTGTTTACTTTATCACAGCTTTTTTCTACTATAACCAGTAAATTGCTTCTGGTACCTGTGGTTGTTCAAATTCTGATCAATAAGGGAAAACAAAATGGAGGAATACATGTAATCCTGTCTTACAATGCAACCTAACATCAGGTCCTTTTCCCACTGTCTCCAAGGAGGATGATTCTGATTTGGTTTAGCTCACCTGGGCCTGAAGTGTAGACAGCTGCTTCTCCAGGTTCCTGCGTGCCTCCTCCTCTTCCTCCTGCTGCTCCTGCAGTGTATTCTTCTCTTCCTCCAACTGCCGAATGCGACTGCTCAAGTTGAGCTTCTGACGAGTCTCCTCCTGAAGCAACTCCTACAAACACATCAGATGATCTCCATCACAACCTTGAGCAGGTAATGCCTTTTCATGAAGCATTGCAGTGTGCAACACACTGAACATTGCACCATAAAGTGAATCAAAGCATGTGAGTGCAGTGGCTTATTTGCTGCAAGGTCCCTTATAGGTGCACAAATCATACAAAGAGTATTCACCCCACGCCTAAACCAGTACGTTCTCCAGGTACCTCCTCAGCTTTAGCAAATAAATCTGATTTCATTGGATTACCTAGGCAACACTGAAGTGCAAATAAAGTAATCTTATTCAAAAAGTTTAGGATATTAGAGAGATCAGAGCTGTCCACCCTAACCTACGTATACCACACAAACACAAAAAACTTTTCACTTGACTGGCCTATAGCCTTGTTCATGACCTGTTATCCCATGTATCCCAAAGGTAGCTCAACAACCCACCCTTGAATGCTGAGGGAGGCTCTTTAAACCCACTCTTCCGTGTATTTTGAGGGCAGCTCTTACACCAACCTGTGTATCCTGAAGGCAGCCCTTCCACCCACCCACGTATCCCAAAGGTGATTCTCCCACCCACCTGTGTATCCTGAAGTTGGCTCTCCAGGCTAGACGCATCCTTTGCCATTTTGATCCCCTTCTTCTCTGCATCTTCAAGCAGTGTAGACACATTGTCCAGCTCAGTCTGTATACAGTCAAGGGAACAGTGACGTAACTGGCATGGGCACCCATTCTCTGACATTAAAATTGCGACTCTCAAGTCCTGTTCCTGTGTATTCAAACTGGCTCAACCTGTAGCTTAATTTCAGTCAGATCCAGACCTCTCTTCTGAACTGATTAACACACACAAGATCATGCATGCACACCAAGATATAAAATCATTTAAATTAGAGCCATCATTCAGCACGGTTTGTGTCATTATCTACTACGAGTCTTGCATGGCTGTCATTATGGTGTTAGCATGGCAGCAGAGCAAGGCTGACCTGCAGCTTGTGGCTGCGTTCCACCAGCTCGCTCTTGGACCTCTCGCCCTCCGTGATGCGGGCCATGAACTCTTGTAACTGCGTCTCCAGCTTTTTGCGCTTGTACTCGGACTCCGCCTTGGCGTGCTGCAGGACTTTCACTTCGTTGGCCATCTCTTTGTTGTCCGACTCCAGGGTTTGTTTGCTCTTCTCCAGGTTGGACTTGAACTGCGCACACACACACACACGCACCGTGTTATGTTTTATCACTTCAGTTTGTGTAGAAACACAATGCATCTCACAGGCAGTTAATGAGTTCTGAAAGGTGTGAGTGCCAGAATCACCCTCTTGGCCTGCTCCAACTGCTCCGAGAGCTCTTCCAGAGCGGTGGAGTGTCGTTGTCGCATGTCCTGGATCTGGGACTCATGGTTCTTGGCCTCTTCGTCAATGGCCTTCTTCAGCTCTGCCACCTCCTGCTCTCGCTTGGTCCTGGCGAAGAGGTACATAGCAAGGGTGGGTTTGGGGTGCATAATTATAACTAATATTTATAACAGGCTAAAGGAGAATATGATACGTTAACCTCTATATTATATACTATATGACCCTCTTTAAGGTTTTTAAAAGCATTGTGTTTGAAGACATGATGTGCATGGTACTTTAACAAGTGAAAATGTTACCAATAATTTAAACATTACATAAGGGACGCATTTTTTTAAGGAAAGGACAGCAAATGCTACAGCACATTTCTGCTTAAGTTCAACATCTGTCTGAAAATAGGCTGGAGTTCAGTACCTGAGCTCCTGCTGGGCAGCAGTGGTGTCCAGTGTGTCCTCCAGCTCAGTCTTCAGGGCCTCCAGCTCCTCACTCAGGTCTCTCTTCAGCTTCTCTGCCTTGTTCCTGGCCACCTTCTCTGACTCCAGGTCCTCCTGCAGCTCAGCCAGCTGGGCCTGCAGCTCCCGCATTTGCTTCAGGGCATTGTTTTTTTGGGCCACTTCCTCATCACACCTGGCATATGTGGGGGTGCACAGGCATGCACGCACACATGCACGCACACACATACAACCTTATGTCAATTGTTTTCACCAGAATTACCATAATATTTCTGTCACAAGAAAGTCACTGTGCATCCCAGTCCTCCACCAATTATTACAGCTGAGATACTTTCATAAAAAATTATGGCCTGAACAGCACCATCCACCATATACTCTTGTCCTGCTTTTATTTTATGAAAACCAAAAACGTATTTTACAATGGAAAATGTGGGCTGGAAGAGCACTTGCATATTAAAGTTACTTCAGAGTCATTTTTATGTCTGAATATCTGTACTCTGCTTTCTTCACAGAGACACTTGTGGGGGGAAAAAACCCCAGAACAACCTTAATACCTAATGAACACTAGGTGGCAGTGCAGTGACCACTCAAAAAAACAAACATGGTAGTTGTACACAGGACAGACACGAAACCATTAAGACGTTTGTTGACATGTGAGAGATCAAGTCAACCCACAATATGTGTCTAAACTTATATGCTCTACCAGACGCCCAGTGCATGCAGTGCAAATGCTAACAGTGCTTTCCTTTACTAATCATCTGAACATTATCCCAGTTTCAGATTATAAAGTAGGTGTATAACACTCAGGACAGAATGAGATTAAATTTTAAAACTGGGTTCTCTTAGTGGTGCAAAAAAAATAAAAATAAAATAGACTGCAGAGAGAGTTGGAAAAAAAAAAAAATCATAACGAGCTAAACGCTCATATGGGCTACTAAACACCCAGCTCCAATGGAGGGCAATGGGGATGGTGGCCACTATTAAGGAAACTTATTAAAATCTTCAGGTATGAACACTACCATCCTGAGATAAATTAAATAATTGAATTTAATAAAAAAATCTAGCCAAGCATTTTGTTTCAGGAAAAGCTATCTGGTTAAAAAGGAGATTTTGAAAATACAGTGTGGCTGGTTAATTTTGCATCACCTGGCCAGTGCAGCCTGGAGCTCTTCCTCTTTCTTGGCCAGCTGGATCTTCAGCTCTTCTATCTGGGCTTGCAACTCTGCTATCTGGTCCTGAAGGTCAGTCGTTTCTGCATCCAACTTCCGCTTGGCCTTCTCCAGCTCCTGCCGGGTTTTTTCCTCCTTCTTGAGGCGCTCTGTGTCACACAAACAACCACAATTTTAAGTTCTTACACAAAATGACACCCTGCTTTTATTTAAAAGTAACTCAAAGTGTCAACTGAGTTTCAAAGACTTGAGGGGTTCTTACCTTCCAGGTCCACCATCATCATCTCCTGCTTGTTCTTTAGCTTGCCCAAGTTCTTGGCTTTCTCTTCCTCCTCAGCAAGTTGTGAGGTCATCTCACCCACACGGTCTTCCAGAAGTTTCTTCTCCTACAGATACCAAAAATTTGGGTAAACCTAACATGAGGAGGCTGAAAACCATGTTTCCTGTTGTGCTAGCGGAACACCCACCTTCACGAACTTGGAGTTCTGGTCCTCCAGAAGCAGGATGTCCTCTTCAAACTTCTTAATCTTGGCCTCAGCCGTCACCTTCTCTAGTTGCAGCTTCTGTCTGGCAGCCTCTTCCTCATCCAGCTGCTCCTCCAGGTCCTGTACATGCATTCATGTGTGATCAGCATGCATGCAACTAGCCACGCGCCCCACATACACACTTTAAATGCTGCTAGTAGTGTTGCTATATGGACAAGCTGTATTTTCCTTGGGGATTCAATGTTTTTGTATTAAAATTAATATCTTAGAATCAGTTCATTAATTCTCTGACATTTGTCAAATATTATTCAGGTAATATTGCAAATACATGCAAATCTGAAACACAACCACTCTTAGCGACTACCTTGGTTAGCAACACTGCGCAAATACAATGGTAATATAAAATTAATTCTCCTACACAGAGTATCAGTAACTGTAATACAGAACACATGACAATCGTGTATAACCTCATCTTATTTTTACTTGATTATTTACTTATGTGCATTTATACCCCATACCAAAATGTCTTGAAAGCAAAAGAACCCCAGGTCAGCTGAAGAGAGAAATACGAAAGAAATATGCTCACCGTATTAAATCGAAGCATAGAAAATGTTCACAAGTTTTCAACTATCAAAATGACATGCAAAGATTTAAAAGTTAATAAAAGTACAAGAGAGGTGATGAAAGAAGAGATCAGCAGGAACGAAGAGAGTTGTATAAAACAATTACAGGTAAAGATTTAAAAGGTAAATTATACTGCATTTTTTAGGCGAAAAATATGTTAGAATTAAAGAGATCTTTGAAATGGAATGTAAAATATATTAAAAATGTCCACTTCATGAAGGACCTGGGCTAGCGTGATTTTCAGTCGGCGCCCATTTAGCTTAACCACCACAGTCATGAGAATGGAACTGGATCACTATATGAGCCGCAGCCTGTAACTGCACAGCCAGAAGTGCCAGACAGTATTTCTTGAATTGCCTCCTTGGCTCACCTGGATGTGGGCTTGCATCTTCTTCTTCTCATTCTGCATGGTCTGGTTGCGTTCTTCCTCCTCCTCCACACGAGCTTCCAGGTCATGGAGGATCTCCTCCAGTTCCTGCTTTTTGGCAGCCAGGCGGGCACGCATCTCTTCAGCTTCGGCAAAAAGCTCAGTCTCTGCCTGCAGCTGTTCTGCCAGGATATTTTTCTCCTCCAAAATCTGTGTACATATAAGACAATATGAAGGATACTTTCATTAAACTCCACATTCTCAAGGGTGGGCCATGTTTGAATTTACCAGCCTCCTGTGGGAGAATTCATGTGCAAAACAAGATATAACAGGACATGGGATTAACATTAAACCAAAGTTTAGACTAACCTGCTGATGTTTCCTCTCCATTTCCAGGAGCTCGTTTTCCACCTTAGTCTGCTTTTCCTTGACCTTCTGCAACTCTTCATCTTTGGCCTGCATCTCCTCCTCCTGCCTGGTCACTTGGAGCAAGGGCTTCACCTGCAGAGCGAGCAGATCCACCGATGACAGTGTCAGCAAGAGCAGGCAGTGTCCAGAAGATGCCCTCTATTAAACTGAGTGAGGAAGAAGAAGAGTGCACACCTTGGTGAAGAGGCGCCACCATTGCCAGTGGCGCAGTTTCAGGTAGGCTGCGCAGTTCCTCTGTAGGACCTTCAGGGCACTGAGCTGCTGCTGCTTCTTTGCAAACGCTCTGAGGTGGAAAACACAGGAAAGCAAACATTTAGAAGCACATCATGTAAAGCAAGGGCTTTCCTCTTGCTGGAATAGTGACTGTTCATTAAATGGAGACTCATCCAAAATTACCTATTCTGTCCAGTATACCAAAATATCATGCTCAGTTCATTACAGTAGATTTCAGATGTATGATAGTATGAAATAGTAGTTACACCACATCTATACTTGAAGACAGATTAGTACTGAAGTTATCCAAGTCTCTACTGCAGAACTTTGTGTTGATAGGCTGGGCAATAGCTGGGTGATCGTAGTGTGAGCTAAAGCATTAGAATTGAAAGGACAGCGATACGGACGCAGAGCAACACAACCTACTTGCGAGCCAGGTAGCCTCGACAAACTGCCTGGAAGTAGATGATGATATCAGTAATTTTCAGGTCTCGCTCTTCCTCCAGATGGGCCAGAACTCCTGCCCGAAAGAAGATCTTGCTTTGTCCAATCCTGAAAAGGTTTGGGTCCAGCTCAAGGGCTCGAATCTTAGTAGAAAATAAGAGTACGGGAAAGCCAGTATGAGAAGTCTGACTGATAAAAAGCATGACAATTGTGTTTACAGGATACCACAAAGTGATTTAAGACAATTCACCAGACTTGTTTTAGGCAAAGCTGAGAATGTTTTGAAACTACACCAACGTAAAAAGAAAGTAGCATTACCATCCTCTCACATGCTTGTTTGCCATCCATGAACCCTTTGGGGATTGCATTGGGAGTCAGTATCTCGTATCTGTAGACAGAAACACGATTTGTCTGATTTGCTAATGATACGTGCACCACGGCCATTTCTCATGGAAACTTCTCACTTGTGTCTTTAACGTCAGAACATCAATTCAGTGAAATCTTCTGAAATAGACACTGAGTTATTACAGAGGACCTATGTCAAGAGGAAGACCAATGTATACATCAACTGATATGGAAATGTCTGGCAATTTTTAAATTACAGAACTCCACCAAATCACCATGAATACAATAAAACTAAAACAGAAAGATAAGAATCCTCCTTACAATATGCATTTCCACTGGGAGCTATACAAGACAAACTACAATGGGCAAGTATGGAATAGTCTTTTATTTATAAGACTTTACAATGTAGTGCATAGCCCAAATAAAACGCGAGCACCTTTGTCTGAATTCCTGGAAGACTATCCGGTTGGGGAAGCCCTGTCTGCAGATGCGGATTCCTTCCAGAACACCATTGCATCTTAGCTGGTCCAGAACCAAGTGTGGGTCCAATTTACCTGCCTGCAAGGGATAAGGGGGGAAATTGTTTGCCATTACAAATTACAATGCTTCAGTTCTTTTCAACAATTTTATTCTTCATGCATTTAATTGTACTTTTAGAGAAGAAAAATTCCAAACATCAAATCAAGACCTGCATTCACTGGGACTGCGCTATGCAGACAACTGGAGCTGTTCACTTAAAAGTAATAAACAGAAACAAAATGTTGCGCAGTACCCTCTTCTCGTGGTTGGGAATGATGCAGCGGACAAAGTTGGGGTTGGTGTTCCTCAGCGTAGCCATCAGCTTGGTGAGGGACTCCTTATACAGCTGTCCCACTGTGCGAAACATGCCCTTCTTGGTTTTGTAGGTGGCACCAAAGGTGGTCTCATTCATTCCAGCTACCTGGTCAAGGCCAACAATGCGATCCACTGTTGGCAACAAGGGGGTGGGGATGGAACAGCCATTTAAAAGAGGGGCTGATGAACCATAAGTGTCAAAATAACAGCACAACGCTTGGAAGCACAGTCAGGATGGATGATAAACTGGGTATGTCAAATACAGTTCACGACTGACAGCCCAGGAGCATTGGGAGTGTTGTGGAAGAACAACGTGGAATCAAGCAGGTAGACTACTGCTCAATACACACAAACACAAACAGCATAGCCAACAGAGACTCAACAGAAATTAGGGATTTTAAAGAAAACCATTCAATAGGCACCAGCTAAGCCGTAGATCAGGACTGTCTCTCCCACTGAAACAGGTCAGGAAGTTAAAGCTCATCTTCATAGCATCTTGTAAAGCGATGCATGTCAATGCATTTTTTTTTAAATTCCAGATCAGAGGAATTGTGTGTTCTCAGCTACATCAGGTAAAGTGAAACAAGTGAAACCAATCTGTATAACGTCTCTTAAAAATTTTATTGTATTTGAGTTGTGAGCTTTTAAAACGCAACGGGAGGCAAAAAAAAAAAAAAAAAAAAAAAACCTTACAAAAAAACTAAATGTCAAGGGCAGGGAAAAAACATTTGCAAATTTCAAATTGTAACACTTGAATTTCTATCAATAGCAAATCAACCTGAATAAAACACTACAATCTGAGCCTTAGTTACCAACGTCACATTTTGGGTCAAGGTTATAGCGTGATTAAATTTCTTCTCTGCATACAGAAGGAATTAAAAACCATTTTGGTATGGGGTATATTCCCAAAAAATAATTTTTAAACCATTATTTAGTTTTAAAGTTTTGACGGATTTCTTCAAAATACCCGCGACACGTTAAACTCCTCTGTGCTAGCTGTAGACTTAACGATTATGTAAAATTACACTTTTGCTGCCACACTCACAGGTCCCTGACACTGCATGTTTGTGCCACCCAAGGAGTGCGATTTATGGTGATCTGGAGGTTGGCACGATGACACTGGAATGTGGCTGGTGTGGAGTTATGTATCCTCTGGGCAGCGTAGGAGTCTGGACTGCACAAAGAATTCTACCCCCCAAAAGTAAACAATACAGCTGTGTTTCCACTCGACACTCCACGCCAAATTTGAGCCACTTTTCCATGGACAAGAAATGTGTGGGTACTTTAAGTGGACATTATAGAGATGCAAAGGCCAGGAGCTGATGACAGCACTGTCCAGAGCAAGCTTGAACACAGAGCACTCACACATCCTTTCAGCAGGCTGGCCATCCAAACTGGCAGGCTGAAATTTCGCTTTTTTTTTTTTTTAAACAAGTAGTTTTTTTCCATTAAATAAATGTGGTTGTGTGATTTCATCTTTAATCCTGGTTTTCATTCCACACAAAATAATCCACAATTTACTACAAGATGATTATATGAGAACATATTCTTTTAAAGATGATTATAAATTAAAAGCAAAGGCAACAGTAGTGCTATATGAAAGATTTTGCATCTGACAGTCATCCAGGGTTACATGTTAGGAGAACTTCAGTTTTCTGTCCTTTAAAATACTTTAGGAGGCAGTAATGTGTCAATAGATGGTGCTTTAGAGCATAATCACCAATGATCGTGCACAGCTAACTGGAAAAACAAACTTCAGTCAGCGAGTTCTGCCAAAGTCCAACCTTCAGCTACTTGAGACAGAAAGTACTGAGTTCTGCCTTTATCTCATCATTACTCTTTACACGTCTGAAACCGTCACTCAGCCGTAGTCCAAAAAAAAAAAAAAAACTCTTCACAGGGTGTCAGTCATATGTATTGTAATGTGGTTACACAATGGAAGGGACTGCCCTACAACTCAGCAATAAGGTGCACATTATTCCACCAATATGAGCTAATCAGTTAAGATGATCTATACATTTTGGAAACAGCTTATAGGTGATTGTCAGTGAGTAACGGGACACAAAAAAGGCAAAAAACTGTCATCCCCATCTAAAGTAAATACCCATGATTGAAATCTTCTGGTGTGCATGCCGATGCTGAATGCATTAAACAGACTGAAGTCGTTGGAATCATTTTCAGGTCCAGGTTCCTTATTTCAATATTTGTTCAAAAGGTATGTGAGATCGGCTGGACTTTGTCAGATCTCAACTGTCCCGGTGTCTAAACCAACACCAGCTCTGCTGACAGGCATAACATGTGGTTTCTATTCTGCACTTCCCTCTTTCAGAACAAACAAAATAAGAGGACTAATTCCATTAATCTTCTCTCTGTCAAAGACTGCATTCCACAGTCCAAAAAAACAAACACATTATCCACACGCACATACTTAAGGCTGCACTGATATGTATGCTTTTTATTCATACAAGCATTTTCAATTATTGGCATAGAGGTAAATTGTATGCATTTGTCATTTTAGATGCATGTTTAATTTGCTGAAATGTATTTCAATCTGCTGACCCCCTTAAACTCCAGCACTCGAAGAATATTTTTATTCAAAAACATATGGAAGCAGCAGGGAGTAGTTTGTGAACTTATACAATATGTGCTTACTGCCAATTTAGAAATGACAAGAGCTCAAATAACACTGCTCTGAACGCTGCTGGTAATACAACATGTAGATATATGAAAATATACCAACACAAACAGTAACTAAATGTCACAATTGAGCATTGTTTTTAATGTTCAAATATAATTCCCCAATGTGGCTGCAGCCAGCTATATATGACTAGTTAACTCTGAGTACTGTAAGAAAACGGTCTCCGTTTTTAGCACGTGAGAAATGCAAGAATCAAGCCATAATGACAAATTAGTCATCGCTTTCTGACTGGCAAATAACCCTTCATTACTTTATACCACAGAAGTATGTAGTGATCAAAGACATCACAATGTGGAGAGCTTCACCTTCATTTTCCAAAAATTCCAAAAATTGTTTGCTGCTAAACTCATTTACACAGAGGAAAAAAGGAAAGGAAAATACTTTAAAAGCATAAATTCAGTAAACCATTGTATTGAATGTATAACTGAAATGCACTATAACATTTGATTAGTTCAGTCATTTCCTTTGTATTTAAGGTGTGTGCCATTTTCAGCCTGTGAAGAACCAAAGTTTAGAATGTTTGAGATTATGATGCTAAAATAACTAAGGATTTGAGTTAATCAAAAAGCCCAGACAAGCCTGCTGTGAGTAAAGAGCAAAGTGACGTTACATTTTAACTCTTTGCATCTGTAAGAACATTTAACCCTTAATTCATTTGCAGTTACACTCTGAATATTAATATGCAGATACTCGTTATCTGAATGACTAAAGTGACAGCTGTTGCCATTTGGGCACAAAATACACATTGCTCATGTTCCATGCTAAACGTCTGTTTGAGCCAGTACAGACTGTGGTACAGATTAAAAAAAGCATTACACCAAACATGTGCTGAAAGGCATCATTACAACCAGTTTCCCAAGATGGGGCCAATGCAGGAGTAACAAGCAAGTCTACAAGCAATGGATGCTTCTGGAATAAAGAAAACCCCCCACACAGGAAGCGGTTTTGAGAATAGGCCTACTGCATTGCATACGTTCACTTTAAGAGTCACGTAGATTAGACATAATGAGTACTGAGAAAGAGAGGGGGAGACAAAACCAAGAGAAAGTAACAAAGGAACAATGTGTCAAACGCAGGCCATCTAACACATGCGCGCACACACACAGGCACAGGTTAGTGCTGCCTAGAGAACACACTGCAGGTGGACGTTTGAGTAAATCTCACACGGTTATTTATAAGACTCTCATAATGACAAACTTCAGCTGCTCACTTCAAAGTAAGACTACTAATGAAGTGAACACAGTGGATTGAAGGCGTCTGTATGGGCTGTAATGTCTCTGAGAAAGGCTCCTCACAAGGAACAAGCAACTCTGGTGAAAACACAGGTGATTTTACACTGTTTTTCTTTTAGACAAAGCCATGTAGTTTTTATATGTGACACACAAAGATAATACAGGCTTATGCTACAGTATGTATATTTTAATTTTTCCAAATAGATGTAATATCCCTTAAGCATTCTACAACAGCAATGCAAAGGCTGGTCATTACAGACAACCTCACTATTGTTAATCTTGTTCCCTTAATGATGTAATGCTTGTATACACAAATCAGTCCTATGATGGCTAATGCTGTTAAGGTTGCAATAACACCAAGCTTAACACAGAAAACCAGATCATAGTTCTTAATGATTGAAAGGTTTTGTAATGTACCATTGGATGAAAACTCAAAAGGAAAGACAGGGAAATTCAAAAATGTGACCTAACACATTAATCCCTTTCTCTTCAACAAGGGCATTCCATACCTTCGGAAGTCCTTTTGACTGTGACAATAATCACGCCCGTCATTTGCAATTGAGATTCAAGGAGTATTAATGGAAGCTAATGAATAATAAACATTTGCTGCATATAATAATAAATTGAAAGGTGCAATTGAGGTACAAAAAGCCATTGCCATTTATGGTTTAGGGAATTTTTAATTGATAAAATTGTAATCATATGAAAGAATAGTTAAGTTGTTTTTATTTACAAAAGTTGGCCAAATTTTTCAGCAAACACAAGATAGTTTTGAGTGTTCGTACAAGATGACATTTAGTGCACACAGAAGGCATGGCGTACAGACAAGGACAAGGTAGCGAATAGCAGCATTGTGAAAGTCATCCTGCAGTCCCATACTAACCTGATAAGAACTGGATCTGTAATGGTAACGACCTGTTCGGTTTGTTTTCTTGGCATTGGCATGTGACACTTACCATCCTTCCACAGCTCTGCCACAAACTTGTCTGTGGACTGGTGCAGCAGTGTGGCCACGTTGTCGTTCAAGGGGTCCATGTTCTTCATCAGCCACTCATCAGCCTTGTAGTCCACCTGCACACAGTTCGGTAGATACTCACTCCCTAACACTCGTGTGCTTTCACAGTGAACCGGTGGCATCTCTACTATGTCATGTCAGATCATGAGCAAAACTGATCTCGGAGAAGTAATCAACAGCCATGGTTTGTACATAATCTCTATGGATAGGCTAACACAGTTGGGTCAAAGTTGAAATGTGGGTTTCACAACAGTATGTGTTGCAATGCATGTCTCTTAAATGAGAACCAGATGTGGCCAACTCACCTATCTCTCAGAGGACATGTTCAAAAACATTAGCCAACCCAACTCCCTCAACAACATTTATCACTACTTTTGCTAATAAGAAACACCAAAAACAATGACACACCATACTGGGAATCTGCTGGGGAACAAATGCATTCTTGGCACACTTTTGTCAGAAAAAGCTCATTTTGTTTTACAAGTGAATGGGTGTTTTTGTGAAAGTTGGGGTGACTGATACAACGGTCCAAAGATCTTCTGATAGGTGTGCAACCCTCAGGGCTCCCCCACTTTTGAAATGGGTGCAACAAAGAAAATCCCCTTAGAATAGACTGAAGGAAAAGACAAACTTCTTGGTCTCATTTCTGTTCCACAAACGCTGCTTGTCCCCTTCAAAACTTTTCATAATTGATAAGTTTAAACTGCCTTTAACTACCCATTTCATCAGAGCTTATCACCTGCCAATTGTTTCTATAACCTATTAAGCCTCAGTTTTTGCCTGCATCTAATATAAAAACTTTTAAGTTCAAATTTTAAGTTCAGCAGTTCAAATAAATAACCACAATGTCACCAACAGAGTCAACCCAGAGGTTTCTGAACATACCTTGCCGGCGTAGTGGATAATGCAGAAATCGGCTTTGTCCTTCAGCTGTCGGGGCTTCTGGAATTTGGGGTGGGTGCCCTGTTCCTGCACTAGCTTGTCCACAAACGTTTTGTCTGTAGCTTTTGGGAACCAACACTCTTCATCCAGCAGAGCCAGAACACCAGGGGGGTTTGCCTGTGACCGTCCAGTATGGACCAGAACAAGGGGGGAGGGAAAAAGTCAGCAGTGGTAATGACCTATGATACAAAATTTGAAAAGAGGGGGCAATCTCAAGACAGACATGACACAGACAAAAGTACCAACCGGCCTCTCGATAAGGTCAATGCAGGGCTGCAGGTCAAGGCCAAAATCAATGAAGCTCCACTCGATGCCTTCGCGCTGGTACTCCTCCTGCTCCAGGATGAACATGGTGTGGTTGAAGAGCTGCTGCAGCTTCTCATTGGTGTAGTTGATACATAGCTGCTCAAAGGAGTTCAGCTGCAAAGAACATTCAGACATATGAGATCGAATGTCACCTAGCAGCAAAAGTGAGCTCAAATGAAGACATTCGAGTAATGTGCCCAGATAGAAATGAGAAATTTGTGAAATTTATTTACTTTAAAAAAAAAAAAAAAACTGTTAATGTATGATAAATGGGTGCTATTGTTTGGAATGACTACTTCAAATTAGACTACACATAATCGTTTCCACAACTTGCCCAACAACAAAAAAAAAATCCACACCCATTTCCTTTTGCTTACATATCTGAAAAAAACTGTTTATACTTGTTTTATTTTCATATATGTGCTTGGTTTACAGCCTCAAAACCATCTCTGTAGCATAATTTCACCTCCTAGCTAGTTGGAGGTGGGAGAGAGCCCAACTCAAGCACATGGTTCCAAGCAAAATCTCACTTATGACAGAGCCAAAACACTGGACTTTGTAAAATGGACTGTATACCCAATTCTTAAATTTATAATAAGGAGTAATTAAAAGTGAGAACATCCAAGCACTTAACTGTTTGCTTACCCTCATTATTATATCTAATTTTTTTAGCAGGGGTGGCACCCACAGACACACAATGTCTTAATTTCATTTTAATTTATTGTACTTTATTAATCCCAGAGGGAAACTGCTTCTTTGCATTTCACCCATCCCCTGAGGGGAGCAGTGGGCTGCTAGTCACATGCGGGGCCCGGGGAGCTAGCACCAAGTGTGTTGCTGAAGGACACACCTTGCTGTGCTTTGAACTGGGAGACTTCTGCATCCCAGCCTGATGTTCTACCTATTAAGCCACCGGGCCACTTATAAGACATACAACAATGTTACAGCATAACAAAAGGATGTTGGGAGCAATCCTGTTTTTCTGATGGCGCTGCCTCTAAGATTTCAGTTTTCTCAGTTTTCTCTGACTTTATGTGACCAAAAATTCACCCATCCATTCACCCATTTTCTCAATGGGAAAAGGTACATTTCAAATCATCATTGTCCTGGTCACAAAAGCAAAATTTGGGGGAAATAACTGTCATTTTCCGTACTTTTAGATGTAAGCAATTAGGAAATAGCACTTACTACCCAAGAACAAAAAATTTATTATAGTATTATACATAGTCCTGCATTCACTCCGATACCAGACATTTTAAATGCGAGAGATGAATAAATGCGTGAGTATAAAGTGGAATCAGTCTCTGCAGATCAACATGTTCTTCAGGGGCTTTGAGGTAAGGCTCCTCTATCCCAGGCACATTCACAGAAGCGCCGGAGCATGCTCAGAAAGGCCTGATGCAGCTGCTGGATCACCCACAGGCCCAGTGATATCTCTACCTTCCTAAGTTTAAATGAGCAGAGAAGCTCCAGACTGATCCATGCACAAGTTAACAAGTTCCTGTTCGAGCTTGTGATGTAACCGGTCCACACCGAACATTGCCAAAAAAACATGATCATCAGGCAACCACTGCGCCTTTGCCACCGCACACAGTTTGGATGAAGGAAGGCTGCAGGATGTGCAGCACGGAAAGCTGTACCTGGAAGATCTCAAAGCCAGCAATGTCCAAAATGCCGATGAACGAAGCTCCCTGGCGTTTGGTCCTGTCCAGGGCTTTGTTGATGCGGTGAACCAGCCAACGGAACAGCCTCTCGTACGTAGCCTTTGCAAGGGCTTCCACGGCAAAGTCCGCCTGTAGACACATCATATTCATTGATTTTTAACTGTCACTAGAAGCACAAGGACTTCATAAATGTTACTTGTTATTGCTCCAGAGGAGAGTGAAGTCTATCTTGGAAAAATATGTAAACATTAGTAGAATTCAGGTGTCCATTTACACCAACAACTGCCTCTGGGCTGACTCCTCTGTGCATCGAGATGTCTTACAGACAAACAGATGTGGGTTAATCAAAACCTCACACACATCATGCTCAGTACTAAATAGTTTTGCAGCCACTGGCAACGGCCTTACAAGACAAGGAAAGAAACTGAAGTCTGCGAATGAGGAAACGGCTGAGTGGAATGGAAGGCTACGTTTAGGCATAGACAACTCACATCACCCAAGGAAACATGTGCAGTACCTGCTCTTTGGTCTGTGCTTTCTGGACATAGTCTCTGCCAACCTTGATCCGAGGAGTCAAGATGGCACGGGTAAACTCCATTACATTCATCCCAAGCAGGTGACACAGCTTCTGAGCCGCTGTATAGTGAAAAGTGGGGGTGGGGGCAATAAAACAACTTACTCAGCACAAGTTCACAGAACCAAAGACCATCCACTGGTCTAATACGGCAGTGGATCCCCCAGGTCCAATACAAATGCTTTTTAAATGTGTCTAAGGTCTTGTCGTATGACAAGAAGCTTACTAGTTTATCATCTCATTACAGCCTGACCACAAGTAGGCGCTGCTACGAGCAACATACTATTTGAACATCGGAAACCACTGCCAAGTCTACAAGCCGACCTTAAGGACAAGCCAGGGAATTTTCTAGCTATTAAAAATATCAGGGGTTAAATCACGTTTGCCTGGAGCTTGTCTGTTGCTTTTGCTATAAAACCCTTTTTCAAAGTGAAAATATTTGGGGCTGAAGCCCCGAATGATAGGACCTAACGACATCACTGGGAAAAGCTATGGCACTTGGCCTACTTAAAGAAATATCTTAAACATAGTTACACAGTACCTGCTATATATACTACCCCCCATGTGTACAGTACGTATAGTGCCTGTGGCTATGTTGCACTGTGGTCCTGGAGAAACACATTTTCGTATCACTGTACATGTGCAGTTGGTATAACAATAAAGTCCACTTGAAACTTGGCAGGCATTTTCCCAACAAGTTACTGAGGAGAAAGCATAGCAGTCTCAAGCACGCAGTATGTCCAGCAGACACCAGACAATCTAGGGACTGTACAGAAATACAATTTCCAGTTCTCCTATCACAAAGAACATATTAACCATTTACTTTGGTAGAGAACAAAAATAGCAAATTTTCCAATAAAGAAACCCAAAGCCTACCATAACTAGGGGAAAGTGAACAAAGTATTTCCCAAAAATTAATGATACCGTTTCTACCATTTTCTAACCTCTTTGGTATGAAATGTGCATAAAAAAAGCTTATAGTACTCCCGGGTGAACCAATCTGATTTACGATGGGTCAAAATATAGTAATATAATTTCTTGATTTAGAGTGACTTCATTTGTCACAGGAGATATTCTGGAAAAGCCAGACTATCATTTATCTGGACCAAATCACCAGCAACTGGGTCCCATTTCAGCAACAAGTCTTGCCAGAGCTCTACTGCAACTTCAGATGATGTAACTTCACCACAGCAACACAAAGGACATGGTTTCCCACCAAAAAGGCTTGATGACAAGAGCCTCTTACACAGATAAAAATTTTAAAACATTGGTTCCAAGCAGCTGGTGTTACTTTAGCCAGCCGTGCCGAGAGTAACAGAGATGTGTCTCCATCAAATGTAATCTCAGAAAAGTGACCAGCGTAGAGCTTGCTGTGCTGCATTCTCCCACCACTGTACAGTGCAGTCCAGCCTTTGCTTCACGCTGAGCTTCAGAACCAACATCACGGCCCACTCTATGTCATCACCTGTGTTCTCAGGCATGGAGGCCTGGTCTGTGTTCCTCTCCTTCTTGAAGACTATGTTGCCAAACTGCAGCACGGACGACACCACCTTCAGCATTGCTGCAAAGATACCACAAAGGGACCTTGAAGACCATCTGTTGCATGGCAAGGGAGATGATACATTATTGCACTGGGTTGAATGGCTCACACATTCAAACACTAAAAGTGTGGGTGGTCCTGCTCTCAGTACTGCACAACACTCAGTGCTTTTGGGACCATCTGTATGTGTACACACTGCTCTTGTATCAAATGGGGTCACAATCATTGTGAGGCCATAAGAGGACCAGCAAAATGTAGTCAACAATATTTGACAAGGGCCAGTTAAATGTTCCAGAACAAATGTCTAGGGAAAAATTAGCAATGAGCTCAAAGTGATGGAAGCAAATACCTACACACGCCAAGAGGATGACTTTGGAACAAAGTTAAGGAAATGTCACAATAAAAACTCCTGAAAATATTTAATTACAATACCCTGTTCACAAACTAAATACTTTTTCAGAACTTTTGAGAATATGATTGTGGTAAACTCTACATTACTTTTATATCTTTTTATTTTTTTATTAACCTTTTTGGGTGTGGACAGAAGTCAGTCACTACACTGAAAGAAGACGAAGGGAAGTTCCCAAAATAACAGAGGGATGAAAGTGTGTGTGTGTGTGTGTGTGTGTGGGTCACCCCTTACACAGGATCTCGTCATGGGAGAAGCTCATAATGTGCATGGCCTCCATTGTTTCCTGGAAGTTGTCCTTGTCCTGTTGGCCCGGGATGGGAATGTTTCCATTGGACAGGAAACGGTAGTTGTTAAATCCTTCAAGGAGTAGGTCCGCTGGTCAGATAGAGAAAATAGAAGATTGCACCATTAATTCACTCTGAGAGATAACACATAAAAGCCATGGCAAACACACAAAGCAAGATGTGTTTAACAGGTGGTTGTATACACAAATCACACTGCAGCACATCAACAGGCAGATAATGTGAAATATACTTAAAACGGTTAATGATGTAACAGAGTCTAAACAGACCCCTGAGATACTGAGTGGGAAGGGGCTGAATATGCATCATCACAACCCTCACAAATCACTGGGGTATCAGGACCGGTCTGCTGGGCTAAATACCAACGTGCTCAGCTGAGGGACCTACAAGTACTGACATACACGTAGAGGTAGACTCACTAGCACATACCAGCTCTGCTATACAGGCGCTATACAAAGGGTGTGGGCCATGCGTCATCACACCCAGTGTACTCTTCAATAGGCCTGCAATTTTCACTTACACTTCAGGTGCTCCCCAGCGCCAGCCAGCAGCTGGTAGAAGATGTGGAAGGTGCGCTCGTCTTTGGCTTGGCGGATTGCTCGCGACTTCTCCAGCAGGTCTAGTCAGCAGGGGTCAAGGGCTGGCCATGGTTTCAACATTCAACTTAACAGTACCAAGAGCCTATTCAATGTACACTGCAACTATTAACAAATCAATGGGAGCAGTTTGGTTCTGGGCACTGGGCCACCAGTCTAAACAAATTGCCTTTATCAAAACTTTACAGTTCTTTGTGGGAACAAAGTTGGGGGGAAAAAAAAAAAAAAACAGCTTGTCAAAAGTCCTGCACCAATTCAAGCTCAGTACTCTAGAAGCTCAATTCAGTAGCTGTAGGTGGTAACTATGACTTTTGAAAAAGATGCGCTAGCCAGTTATATAATGAAAAGCAATGTGAAATGAAAAATAACCTCACTTACGTGTAAAAACATTAACATTTATGTGTGCGCTCACAAATATAAAAGTTACCATGTTCACTGCACATTTGCTTTTATAAACATTGTGGAATACATGAGTACATTTGGTAGGAGTTGAACATAAAGGAAGAGCTGAACACGACATTCCTAGATCTTTCTGTCAGGATACAGGTCTCGATGTTGGCCCCCACGATGTAACCTGTTACGTCAAAGTTGATCCTGATGAACTTGCCCTGAAAGAGATAAGCATAATGAAAGACAGAACATTTGGATCTAATAAATATTAGTCAACGATTCCTGCTCTCACTGGACCAGTCGTATTAACCTGGCACAGAAAAGACAAAAGCAGCAGGCCTGGTTGTAATAATGCAGGCCAGATTCCAGCCCCCCCAGAGCCTGGTGCATATTGCAGCCACTCAAAGGCTCAGTATGTCCTGAATGAAGTAAACCCCTCAGCGTCTATCTTTTCCTAGTTAAACAGTCCGAGGTATTTCAGGCATGAGCTCTGCCTGGACATGTGGCATTCAATTAAGATGGGCAGCTGCAGTGAGGATGGATAAACCACACAGCCTTTTAAGGAAATATTATTTTCCCCTGTTAAAACATAATTCAGTGTCTTTCTGTTTCCAATGCGAAAAGTGGTAAATAAAACAAGCCGTTCAAGATGACTGACAGCCCTCGCCCACTGTGAAAAGGATGACTGCATTCCCCCCCAGAGGCTTCAACCCAGCAGGATAGCTCTTTGGTGGTCAGCCACTAAAGATGAAGAACCTTGCCCCCATCCACCCTCCCACGAAGGGCCACAAAAGCCACAAAAGCCCTTCGTAGCATCAGTTGGACATTGTACAGTCTGGGTAGCCCTAGATTTACCATACAAGCACACACGAGCCTGTAAATGATTCCCAGACGCTGGCGTAGTGCTGGAATGTTCCAAAACAGCTCAAAAATTACCTGCAGGAAAACTGTGATAATGGCACTCTTTTACCATTCTGCACCATTCTGGTATTGCTGAAATCGATGCAGCTCCTAGCAACGCAAACATATGCTACCTAACCCTCAGACTAACCCAAGAGCAGCTTGCCTGTGTAAGCCCATCACAGCTTATTTTTCACAAGGATAAACAGCAGAAGTGAACTCTTTAACCACACACCTACAGCTCTCTGGTGGACAAGGACTGTACATATCATGAAATAATGTGCAGAACACTAACAGCTAGTAGCTGAGGAAAACACACTAAGGTGATAACTTACAAATCTTGAGGAGTTGTCGTTTTTCACAGTCTTGGCATTGCCAAAAGACTCGAGGATAGGGTTGGCCTGCAGAAGCTGACGCTCCAGCTCACCCTGAGAGGTGAAGAAAACATGGTTAGAGCAGAGCCATTAGCAAGACGAGGAATCCACAATCGTCACGGCACAGGGAAGACAATCTGTTAAACCACCACCTCTACAGAAACACTGCACCCGTCACCGATTTATTGCCAGCCAAATGGACATCGGAGCAGGAAATTGGCTTTCCTCTTTTTTCTGTGAATTTGGTGGAACATTTTGGACACTGCCACAGTTTGGCTCAAAGAAAAAAGGCTCTCAAGAAAACAAGAAAGCATTAAATCACAGCAGGGGATGAGGTCATCAAGGGTGCATGCCAAGGAAAAGGGTTTAGAGGCTTTGTGTCTTATACAGCGTGCTTTCCTCCGAGACAACTAAACAAGTCTCATTTAGCAATTAGGACAGACAACTGCTGCATTACTTATTGATAACATAACTTCACTTTGGCTGGGATGCATACCCCCAACACGCAATGCGTCACCAGCTGGCGTGTCATCAAAATTAAGTTCCCCTTTCAACCAAAAGCAGGATTAAGTTAACAGTTAATCAGCAGAATGGTGTGTAGGGGTGAGTAAAGGAAGAAAACTGCTTTTTCCAAATAAATCATTACTACCCCTGGCATGACTCTGTGGGAGATGTACTAAACCAGCCTTCCTGGGGAACACCGTTATTCTCCTGTCACCCATTAAGTACAGACATGTCTTTTTTGTTTTTAAACTGTGTAAAGGCAGTCTACACCACCACCCTTCTCCTTGTCGTTCTCCACCCTCAGGGCCTGCAGCTCTGGTTTCCCATTTAGTGGTCAACTGACAGGGATCATCTGTGACCCGTTTGCTGCAGCCCCCCCCAGACCACCCCAGCGGATACTCATGGAGGTACCCTGCGGAAAGCGTCTATGAAACATATGGTTCAGCTCACGGTGCACTGCTGGGACCAAGCATTCACTGCCATCTGGACAGTAGGTTGTGCATTTTTCCTACACTCTGCACACTGGCTCTATTTATGAGATGCCGCTGCCAAGACAAGCTGGTTTAGAGACGTCAGCGTATGTGGAATGCATTCACACTGTGCGTGCTTCTCTGCTGTAATCCTATTAAAGTATTCAACTATTTTGAAGAGGTGACCTTTGTCCCTCTCTCCACTTGGTCTCATCACCGTTGAAATATTATTGCTGTCATTGTGTAACACAGCCAAAACTGGCACAACGCTTCAGTAAGTCACAGACCCATTTTAAAAACCCATTAACCTATTAAGCTGTTAAGAACATATCCCTGTTTCGGTCTGGTTGTCTGTTCACACACGCATTGTCTCTCCAGTGCCAAACAAAAAGGTTATGCCATTAAAGCACATAATGCATCTGTATGCCTTAAACTACTCAGACAAAGTGTGTCAGGAACATGTACCCCTTCCTAAATAGGTGGCTTTACTGGACAGAGATTAATTTAACAAAAAAAAAAAAAAAAAAAATTAAAAAAATTAAGTGAGATGGTGGCATTTCTCACAGATTCATCACTGCATGTTTTCACACCAACGAATCTGGGAACCAGTCCAGGGCTGGAGAGTCAAACTCAGAACATGCTGTATCAAGCGATTTTGATCACGCTTCTCAAAACGGTGGAGCAGTTTTTGGACTCTGAGCTAATGACCCAGCTAGCGAAGCTCAATGTGTTCATTGTTAAAAGCAGAGCTGTATCTGGTACAGAACACCAGGAGTAATCAGTACGTATACATAGGCCACCTAAGAGGGGGTTTACTCACACACAAGAATGGCTTACTGGCCTGAACAAACAGTGATGGGAAGAAACATTTGGACATGTGGAATACATGACTCAGGTCCAAAGTTGAGCTTGTATTTCTTTATATGGAAATGTCACAATTTGTACAAGACAAGTCATCAGGATTCCACAGTTTAGGTGACCTATTCCAACAAGAGTCAAATAATTTCAACAACTTGAGCACACAGAAAGAGTGCAGCAGCAACCCAAGTCCTTTTCTCACATATCTTGTGTAACATTGAGAAAAGCCTCACAGGGGAAGAGCTTTAAGTGTGCACTGTGCAGGCCTGAAGGACCCAGCCCATGCCCTGTCCATCTATCAAGCTCTAGCGCACAGAAAGACTGTGTCGGGGGTTGGGGGAGGATTCCCAAACAGCAGCGGGAGTCCAATTCACAAGCAGACAGGCCTGACCAGGCTTCCCACGGCGTGCATTACCATGCTGAATGCTGACAGCTCCAAGGCCTGCTCTCCACTTCAGGAGGCTAATAGTGACAAGACCTTGATAAAAAATCTCCTAGACAGAGAAAGGGAGACTTCAGTACCACCACCTAAAGCTACAAGACAGCGACAGCCACGTATAGGAGAGACGGCCAGCAAAGCTCTCGTTTGGTTTGAGTGTGCTGATGCTGTGACTGCTCTGATGATGCCAGTTTGTCACTGTCCCCTCCCACAGAAACTTACACGCAGGCACTGCCAGCCGACAAAAACGGAATACCTTACACTAAGGATCAATCAATTATCAGTTCCGCCAATTATTTGAGCTGATATTCTGTGTACTTTTGATAATCAGAATATGTTTTTTTATTTAAAGATGTTCCCAATAAATTATCATGTGTGTCGCATACACTTTCCCTCCAAAATCGCTAGAGTCCTGCCCACTACATGGATTGACTGAAAGTTACACCAGTGAACGTTTTCTCTGGATCCGAGTGACTGCTGACGAAAAGTGCGCATACCAGCAGAAGTTGAAAGACAGATAGCAGTAAGCACAAAAGCAGAAATTTTCCATTCTAAACATTTTGTTTCAGTCTGTTTTCAGCCTAAAACTTGGGATTTAATGTTTTAACTAAAGTTGTCATCTTTCAGCCAAAAAACTAGATCTAAATCTAACTAGGTCTAAATTTGACAGAAATGCTACAATTTTATACATGTTAAAATACTGGCACAGGACCAGTCTTGCTGCACCTGAATACCCATTACTTTGACGTTTTAGTGAAAGCATTTTGACGCTTTGTCTAAATGCAAACATATGCAATGATTATGCATTGTTTATAAATAAAAAGCATTAAACAATAATAGTACAGTCAGGGTAGGGTTTACGCTGGCGCAAAACTGTTTACGGCAGGACACGCAACGTAAACTGGCAAAAATATAGCTTATGCCAGTTTTTGGCACTTTGCACCAGCGTAAACCGCCGTAAAGTGGCATTAACTGGTGAAAATGGACCAAAAACATAGATTGTTTTGTCCAAAATTATATGTCTGTTGTTAAATCAATTAGTCCTCATGCAAAGTATAATATAATTATATAGATAACAAACATGTATTTAGCAAAACTTTTTATTCATTGTATATCATGTCTTTAACATGTTCACAAAATATGCACATGTCAATCATCTACTTATATACTGTCACAAATATTTCTACTACAAAATAATTCCATTCTGCATTTTTTTTTTTTTTTTGTGTCCTGTCACAGTCTCCCAAGTTGTACATTTTCTTCCACAGAAATATTCCATTTTGAATGGATTATTAGTGTCTTATCACATCTTTCTCAGTGCATGTGCTTAGTTAATGTCAAGTGGTCACATCCTAAAACTGACAGTATAACCATGCCAAATGGCCCCATTATGGTTTGAAAGAGATTCAACATGCTTGTAAAGGCATTCAAATATTTAAACGTGTGTTTTAACCATTGATTTAGCATATTTAAGGTTTTTTGCCAGTTTACACCACTTTTGGTGCCGCAAACCTGTTTGCGCCGGGGCAGTTTAAACTGTGGTTAAAACCGGTCAATACCACCTGTCAGTGTAAACCCTGCAACCCTGAGTACAGTGGTACCTCGACTTGCAAGTTTAATTCATTCCAGAAGGTTACCTGTAATGTGGAAAACTCGTATCTTCAAATAATTTTTCCCATAGAAAATAATGGAAATCCCATTAATCCATTTCCCATCCCCAAAAATATTAATATAAAAATTCAGTATTTTATGCAAAATAAAAGTAATTTTCCTAACAAATAAAAAATGCTAAATATAAAAGACAAATCAATGAAATTAAGTAAAGATGTTGACCGGCCGTATATCCTTGCAAGATCGACCACACTTCCTGGGCGGCATTATGGCTTATATAAATGTATATAAAGGCATCCCATGGTTTGTCGCCCACGCCTTGCAGAAAGCAAAGCATACCCACGCTCTTGTTGTCAGCTTGTTCAAACAGGTGTTCGCAACTTGCAGCCAATCGTTCGTATGTTCGAGTTTTTACTCGTACTGGGAGTCTCGCTTGTATTGGGCAAAAACGATGATACGAACATGTATACAGCTCCCGTAACTTGAGGGTTCGAATATTTTTTAGCTAATATTTTCACTCGTATCTCGATTTACTCGCAAGTGGAGGCATTCGTATGTTGAAGTACCACTGTATATAACATATAGTAACTGCAGTACTGAGTGTGAAAAGAAATTCATCTGCAGTCTGGTGTCTCAATGGGTAGCACATCAGGCTGGGATGCAGAAGTCTCCTGATTCGAATCCTAGCCTTGCCACCACGTGCGTCCCTGAGCAGGACACCCTGCGCTAGCTCACTGCAACACGTACATGAAATGTTGCAAGTCACTTTGGTTAAAAGTATCTGCTACATGAATAAATGTAAATGAATGCCATTCTGCAGTAGTAGAATAATACCACATATTTTATAGTAGTCCTGCATGCAAGGGCATTTTCAAACCTGTAGTTCGTTTGCAGTTGGCTGAATTAGTGGACTAATTTGCATATTTGGTCCATTTTCTCCTTGGTTAATTTTCTTTTCACACAGGAATATCCAAGTAAACCAAAATGCATCACTGCCAGTCATGTGAAACTTATCTCTGCTCATTGGTTAAAAGAGTTTGGGGTGGTAATAAGAACATAAACACAGGAAGACGATCTGTTTTCTGTACTTGTGAACCACCGTTTGAAAGATATTTGCTCTGCAACATGGAGAAACAGCACAACTGGCTTTTGCTTGTAACTGTGGCATTTATCTGTATTGTTACCTCAGTTTTTTTTTTCCACTTTTACGCAACACTGCTCAGCAGACCGTGCAAACCCCTTCTCCTTAAGCTGTTGATCGAACTTTTGAATACTTCTGTGTTTTCTGAGTGTTTTGTAGGACCTGACAGATGTTGTTATCTTCCCAAATATCAAGAAGGTAACACATCTCGCTGCTAGTCCAAGTCAGACCGTTATTCATTGTCCTGCTTACTGCTAGATGTTTCAACTGTTCACGTTAGCTCTACTGCATCCAAACATGTAAAGTGCACCTGGTTAATGGAGCCGCTTAGATAAAACTTTCAGTGTACTCCTTATAGTTGGTCTGGATTGAGATGGGATCACGTTCACACCACGTTTGGGTCTGGACTGAGACCACCTCCAGTAAAGGGTCTTGGTGCAGTTATTTTAGTCCGCACCTGAGGGTGGTTGCTGTGTTTAGATCTGCCCAAACGAACCACCTCAATGCAAAAAACAAATCAGAGTTTGATACAACCAGACTAAACAAGGCAAATGTGAAAACACTCCAAGTTAAATTCAAACTGTTTAACAGCAGAACATGCCAAAATGGCGTGCTTTGGTGTACTTTTCTAGCATCCATCCATCCATCCATCCATCCAATTTACTGCCTTATCCAATTCAGGGTCACGAAAAGCCTGGAGCCCATCCCAGGAGGCACAGGGCGCTGGGCAGAAAAAACCCTGGGTGGGGTGCCAACCCACCGCAGGGCACTAGTTTTCTAGCAGTGAACTGTAATTTCATTTTATGAAATGTCTGCTGTTTATACGTATTTTGGCAATTTTTAAAATTTGGGAAGCCAATTCTTGAGCCAATTATTTGCCAAGCACTTTATATTTTCCAGATGTTTCAAAATTAATGAAATATGTTAATATTTCTGTAGAAATCCTGTCGCTTTTTCAAAACTTTAAATTTACAAAGTATCGGCACTAGTTATCAGCAAATGGCCCCAAAGGCCACCAGTAACTGGCACTGGCTTTGGACAAATCATACTGGTAGATCCATACCTTAAACCCAACACACGCACTTAGCTCAACATATATCAAATCTGGTGATGACAATCGGGTCTCCAATGATAAAGCACAAAAAAGTAAATGTATTCATAAACAATCTAATCCCACATTAAGACAAAATCCCATTTACAAAACCTGGATTTGCTAAATAGTCCAGTTACTAGAGAAATAATTAAAAGCAAGCATGTGATAAAGGCCAAATGATCACTGGTCACTCACAGATCTGCTGCTCATAGTTCTGGCCATGGTAATAGTCTGAGACCAGCTAGCAGCTCAATGCTGAGTAGTGTTTTCAAGGTGACCTCGGAAAGCCTTAGCAGGGCTGTACCTGTGCACAAAGGAACTACTAGATGCAACTGTGAATAAAGGGGGCTTATACAATCCACTCAGTCAGAGCCTGCAACTAAACCAGAGGCATAATGCTTAGGTCATAACAGCTGTAATTCCACTGAACAAGAAGGCATGAGCAGGAAACCCTGTAGACAGCAGCATGTTTCACCTCACTGTACACAACCTCATCCCCCCTCCACTCTAACTGCAGCAGCACACCCGTGACACATGGTAATCATGTTTGACAAGACGATTTTCCACATTACCATTAATTTTCCTCACAGATGGTTTTACTGCAACTGAAATTATACACTTGTGTTGAATCCTGCAGTCCTGTTTCTGTTCAGAGCTGCAACAGCACTTTCCCTCCTGGGAGCTTCCCGACAAAAAGAAAATTTTCACGTGTCTGCGTTGAATTGTGCAACAACAGCCATTTCATGCCTGGGTTACCTTGACCATGAGGCTGACCTCATTCAGCTAGGCACTGATGCCAAGTCAGGTACAAAGGCAGGAAGAATTATACACCTAAACCTTAACCTGCTCCTGCTCCCGCTCCCCCAACACCCATCTGACAACAAAGTTAAAGCTTAACCACAAACTAATCTGGCAACCCCCCCAACATTCCTCAACAGTGAGTTCATGACAGAAGGAATAGCGTATTTCAATGGTTGTCTAGGTATTTCCTTGGTGTGAGAGCTTTTTATTTCAGCTGGAATACTGAAGCAGCTCAAATTACTGCATTCGTTAAGTCAGGGGAAAGAAAAAAAAATTACCTAATGGCCAAGTGGAAAAATTAAGTTGCCACAAGGAATGCTATAAAAGGAGTCATTTATGCATAGCTAAGGCCATTTCAATACAGGATTTTTTATTATTTGGAAAAAGCAGAATTTCTGTGAACTGTGACCCATGCAAAGAAAAGCACCATGCTAGATATGCAGACAGAGACCATTGTGCTCCCTAGTTTCAGCTCACGGTGCACAGATTGGGAGGGGCTACACACTACTCACATACGTCAGGAGTCCACTCTGTGGCCAGTGAGCAGTTTAGAATGTTACCATGGAAATAAACAAGTGTTAATGGGCATGGGCACCACAAAATAAAAACATGCAAACACACAAAAACGCTTTAAAAAAAAAAAAAAAATCAATATAAAAAAACGTGTAAAATAAAAATACTTAAGTGAACAAAGGGTAGAAGATCAGTTTAACAAAATGCAATAGATTTATCAGTAAATGTATTTAGCTGTTAAACCTACTGTTCAACATGACATACACAGCACCAACCAAATGTAACTACATTTTTCTGCACTGTAGCCTATGTATATAATTATTTTATTTACTTTATCTATTCCTATTAATTTTATC
>JABJVR010000077.1:3236162-3268587 GCA_025773905.1 Chitala chitala
AGTTTTAGGTTAATACTATGCTCCTTTTAGGAACGTGATAGGTTATTACGTATTTTCTAATCGCCTTTTGCTCTCTCTGTTCTCTATTCATTGAAAGCATCTGGCCTGGTGACTCAATGGGTACAACATCAGGCTGTCAAGCGGAAGTCTCCCTGCTCAAATCCTAGTGACAGGTGTGTCTTTGAGCAACACATTCAGAGTGTCGTGTGTAGCTGGGAGTCCACTGCTCCCCTCCTGGGATGGGTTAATGCAGAGAAGTAATTTCCCTATGGGATTAATAAAGTGAAATTAAAGTTCCCATTTGTTGATAAAATACTCACCTCCTGCGTCTATTTTACCCCCAAAACTCCTACAGAAATGTATAAATTAGAATTTTACTGAGGAAGGCTGTGGTTACATAGAAGTTTTTTCTTAATTCTGATTTAGATTATTCTGATTAAAGATTCCAGTTTACCTGTTTACATGGACGCTAATCTGATCAAATGTGCGTTTACATACTCTGAGCATTTAATTTGAATAAAACATTTATTACATAAACCATTTTTTTCGCCCATCAAGGTGTTCAATTACTTTTAATTGGATAAATCTGTTCCCGATTTAGGTGGTTGATGCATTTTTATTCCGAATTAGCCATTATTCCGAAGTGGGATATCAGGGTCAGTGTAAACGCGGCTAATGTCACTTTTATATGACTTTGACATATATCTCAGTTCCTTGGTGTGTGTGTTCGGGTGATTGTGCTTTTTACAAAACCCACTGTCTTTGTAAGGAGGGTAAATAAAAGTATATCACTATGTCCTGCGTCCTGTTCCTGACACCGTGTGACGACAATGTCCATTGCTGGCAAAATTGATACGTAAGTCAAGATAGTAATTATTGAACCATTTATTTGAATTAGTGCAAACATTGATAAATTGTTAAACATTATTACACCGTTTGATTTGACACATATAAAACTGAATTTATTTTACGACGGTGCAAAATTTGCAACAAGTAAAATATTACAACAAAAGAAAAAACGGTGAATCACTATGTAACGTTATCAGGTTCACTGACAATTTAATATGCACAGAGGGAGGTCTATTATGCTTTATCTTTTTACTGTCCCATGTTCGTACAGTACCGCATTTTCTTCTCTTCCAGCATTTTTGTAAGTGTTTGCGTTTAACAGCAATACTGCCGCAAATCGATTCTTTTCATCTGTCCAAAAATTGGATAACCATTCTTCATGCAATTCAGTGAAACAAAGTGTATTGCGCAAATTGCAATAAATTACATTTTGTACATAATTATTTTATAAGTACATAATAGAAATAGATGCACACGTATACATACATATGTACGGCAATCAACTAAGTATAAGAGTTCTTGACGTTACAAATAATGAGAACGCAAAGGAGCTCGTACAATGGAGGGGAGGGGGGCGTTAAACGGGTTCAACCCCTTAACTGAAACGTTTTATTAAATGTCAGTGTTCCATTTACAGAGGAAAAGGGCTATATCAAATTTCATGATCTAGCCGGTGAGAAAGGACATTTTTCTAGCATCTATTTGTAGGCCTATTGCAGTGTTTGCCAGAGGAAGCTGTATAAGGGACTGAACACGCTAATTGCACCCTGGTCAGTATCGCTGAGAGAGAACAGCGTTATAAATTTTTAACTTAACAGACAAATGAAGGCTAAGCCTCTTTGTCGTTCAGTCTTAGCATGAGTGTGCAAACAAAGCTGCAGGGACAGGTGCTCTACCTGCGGTTTACGCGTATTTATAAGGTGCAGCACTAATTCTAATATGGTGAAACATCAGTCTCATAAAGGAAAAAATAATCTTGCAAATAGGAGAGTTGAGGGGTGGGTGGTGCAATCGAACATCTTTTCGAGTACGCCCGTTCATTGCTTGGGGGGGTAAATAAAATCTTTCGCACTCTAACGCCCTGTCTGGTAAAGAAACGGCATACAGAGGCACCTTTATCTATTAAAAGAAACGCAAGGTGCCTGACCTCCCCCACCCACAAGTCTTGGAACAAAGGGGAAATTACTTGGTTAAATCTGAGATGTTTCGTCTTATACAGTTAAAAATAATTGCTGACATCTCAGTAAGCATTTATAGAGGTAACAAAATATATTTTAAAGCCGTTAGTTTTAAAAACTGTGTAAGAAAGATGCAATGCATATTTAACTATTCAATTAATGAATATATACGGCTGTCTAATTACGTTTGTTAAATTTTAGTGTAATTTTACCTGAAAACAGAGGCCAAGGCCATCAGGGGCACCAGCATAAATGTTCAATAATATGCACCTGTAACCCATGATTTTCATGGGTTGCAGGTGCATATGAAAGTTTCCAAAGTGTGGGGGCGGGGCTGAGAGCCACTGGGTTGATGGCACCCTTGCAAGTCACACTAAAACTTCACATCAGCTGTTACATTGACACTTAGATTTGATAGCTAATTCATGTTTAATCCAACTGCACTGTGCTTTACTAAAATAATTTTAAAGAATTCTCCTTGAACATTAATTTCTGGCTACACTATTAGCCTACAAACTTTTAAAATGATAAATAGTTTTATTCAGTACTGTATCAGTATCAGTACTGTATACACTATTTAACGTTGCTGTTTCTCACCACTCAATTGTATCGTCAGATTCCAGAGAACAAGTAGAGTTATTGCACATTTAACCTCTTCTGTATAAAAATGTCATAAATGATAAATAAGGCAAATAATATTGATATTGAAAACTTTACAATTATCTAGACCCAGAAGTATAAATACACGTGAATTATAAATGATCTACAAAAATTTTATATTGTACATTTTCCAACATTTCTTAGTTCCCTAGTTCTCTGATGTGCAGATCCAACTGTGGTTTCCATATTTCAAAATTTGTGATATTTACAAACACACACACACACGCACATATATATATATATATATACACACACACACACACACAATTTCTCTATTTTAGTAAAAGTTCCTCTGATACACCCCTGATGTTGGCCTTGCAGGGGGTGTTGATGGGGGACATCCCTTGGGTGGGGGGTCCAGCTTTCTCATGGCTGAGCCCCACTGAAGGTGGCAATGGGCAAGCATAAGAGGGAGCAGTAGTTGGAGTGCACAGGCTGGACTTGGGCAGAGATGGACTTTCGGAATCTCCTGTTTTCCATGCTGTTAGGTTTGTGGCACACAGATACCTCACACCTATATGGGGGAGGAACACAGCAAGCAGTCAGGTGACTATACAACGAACAGAGAACACAACCTTAATGAGGATGAAATGGCAGTATGGGCCAGATCTGCTGTGGCATTAAACTACAGCTATATGTAAATGGTCTGTTTCACAGTACCTGGTGACACTTTGAATAATCTTCTTCTCATCCTGGTCCAGACAGACAGCAAAAGTGGTGTGACTGCCTCCACACACCTGGACCTTGTCTACTTTCACTTCTGTGACTGAAAGTTGCTGAGTGATGGAGAAATAAATGGTTCAGGTGAGAGATGTGGGCATTTGTGTGTTTTTCTGTCTCGCTGCTGCCTTACGTGGAAAGCATAGGGAGATGACACAGTGCTCAGAAAGAAAGAGTTGAGTCCTTGGGTAAACAGTAATGCAACTGCCTTTATAACAGAGCTGTATTCAGGAACTGGTATGTTGTGCATATTTGTGTCATTGCTGTGAGCTTTCAAACTGCTCTGACCACATGAAATAGATGTTTTTGTAGATTGAATTTGTTGTTGATTCTGTTGCGCCGAACGTTATCCTGTTTGCCACAAGACTGACTTGCTCACGCTCACTTCCTGCTCACCTGATTGTAGCCTTTTTTGGATTTAGAGTTTTGTCTCTTCAAAACTTCTGTCATTGTCAACTGGAGACACTCCATTTTTGAATCTAAACAACACAAGGAACCACGCAGTTTTCACATTTAGTTCACAAAAATTGGGTGAAGTACATTTTTAATTAGCAAAATAAAACAAAAAAGTGCAAAATTTATTCTGAGTTGCTTCTATACCCTCTCCAGATGTGCAAACATGAAGTTGTACCTTTTTATAACTAAGACCATTAGCTTAGTAACAAAAACAACAACAGCAGTAATAAGAGCTATGGTTCTCCATTTTTGGAATTATAACAGAATGTTCTCTTTTGCAAGAGAGAAAAGCAGCCACGTGTTTCTTTTTGAAAGCTGATTCTGGTGACATACCCAGCTCCTCTACTCTTCTGCATATTTTGGTCAGGTTTATGGAGGTGCACACTTTGTCTGTTCTGTTCCACTGACTTCTTCCGCTCACGCCAACCTAAGGAGCACACATAGGAGTTGCAGGTTTTGAAGGCAGTGTTCTCTATGAGAGTTTGTGTATTGTAAGCACAGTAAGAATGCACCTGTCACTGGTCCTACCTTGTTGTAAATCACTTCTAATGTTAACGGAACCGCTTCCCGGTCTCCGTCAATCCCAAACCTCTTGCTGGCTGCACCTGTGGAATATGAAGTCTCAGAGGTCATCTGAGAAGCAGCAGCCTGTTACCAGCCTCCACTGAATATTGTCTGGACATCCTTAATGCAGCTTTTGCAAATGTAACTTAATTAATGATTGGCTTGTTATCCATTATCAGTGCTTGAAGCCCAAATCAAATAATTTTAAGGCAGTACTAGTGTTACTTTGTCACCCAGGCATGACCTTTCAGTGCTAGATAGGTACTTAATCACACAATTAAAAGTATAGAATGAGTCTGTCTATGTTTAACCTTTACTTCTGTTCATAGATGACCCCCCAATCTCTCCCCCCCACACAGAAATATTCTGAGCAAAGAAGTGCTCAGAACAATATGCGGGACAACAAGAACCTAGTGCTATAATGGGTGCATTCTACTCTCCAGCCCCGCCCACACTGGGGATTTTGGTTTCGTATGTAGTGTCACAATGCAGGAAGTGGGGGGGCGGCATGGCTTCCGTCCCTCTCGAGAGAAGGAGTGGGATGACATCACTCATTGTGTGTCACTGCTGATACGACCCACTGTTCCGCATTCTTCAGCTTATTTTGTTCATTGTATTTATATTATGTTCTGTCTTTTAAGTCACAAAAACCATGGGCTTTGGTTTCATTGCTTCTCCAGTGAGCAAGGGGAAAACCAGGGAGGATTGCAGTCTGCTGCAGAACCATTGTTAAAAATGTTACAATAACTTTGGGGACATGAAAGCAACTAACAAGTAAACACAGTAACCTAGAAGCGTGACGTGCTGGGGTTAGTGTGGAATGCAGGGCTCACCTAAGGCCTTCACTGCACGAGTCCCTGCCGTGTGTCCCAGCTCCAGCGAGTGCACGAACACTTCTGTCCTCTTCTCTCCCCCCACCAGTGTGAGCTGCACCAGCACACACACACTAGTCACTCAGGACACACTGCGCAGGGTAAACTTCTCAGTGAGCTACACAAGGTTGTGCAAACTGTACATCATCGACACATTTTACAAGGTCTTGGTTTAGGCTGTTTCATTGTATTGCCTTTGATAATTTTACTATAAAGATTTGTTGTAGAAATTTTGGAGTATATCACTCGGAGAGACAGCTATGGCTCTTATAGACTTAGTCCAGGTTAGGGGGTTGAGTGGATCATAGGTGGGGAGCTGATGTCTCACCTCAGCCTGGTAGAGCTGTACTAGCACGGGCCTCCCTGCATTACGGCAGTAGTATAGAACCAGGTCTGCCAGGATGGACAGGCGCTCGCCAAAGTTGCTTGAGTCAGTTTCTGTTTTCGACGTTTGCTGTTAAGGGCGTATTGGGGACATGTTCATAATGCAAGTGAATCATAATACAGGAAGAACAGCCGTGGTGACAGCAAAAGCAGATTCATGCTGCCGAGCCGCTTGTCACATTTCACTGCGCAACTGGTGTCCAAACATGAGTGGAATCAACAGTGTGGGTCTGACCTGGCACAGGACGTCCACTGGCAGGTGGAGAAGGTTCAGCGTGTTCCTCTCATACCATGGGTCCAGCATTCCAATGAAGTGTGCAATGTCATTGGTGCTGTCTTCTAAAGCCAGCAGGCGCAATTCCTGTAGGGAACACATCCAGGTGTTTCACACACCAAACCATAGGTACTGATGAAGAAAATCTCTGTACTGAACACATTAATTTTGCTTTAATTATGGAACACTGCAATCTATATAACCGAAGCGGGATATATTTTGTCATACTGAGTAAAATTATGATATTTTATTTTGTTGCCTGGTACTATATAATTTCAAAGCAGTCTTAACAATTTATAGTTTAGGAGGCTGCAACAGGACACTCTTTCATGTCATCCCACTCCTAGCTCCTTCGTCATCAGTACATACAGCAGAGGCGTTCCCTTGATGCGGGCTCTCAGACAGCTTTCTAGGGCTGGGACACCCTGGGGCAAGGCTACTGGTGCTTCTCTTCACTGGCACGAAGAAGAATTGTAGCTTGAAGGTGCGGGTAAGGTGGGGACACGTGCTCTCCCTCTGCCGCAGGTTGCTGTACGCCCGAGCCAACTTGCCAGCGGCGTGGTCGGCGCCGAACACGATGATGCGCAGTGTGGCAGGCTTGCTGTCCTCGTCACAGCTCAGGATGGGCCTCCTGCGGAAGCAGCAGGGCTTGAGGAGTGGCCGCTCAGGGGCGCGCAGGTGCGCATGCTGTGGCAGTGAGTTGGAGCGCTTTGAGCGTACCACGACAAAGTCCTTGGTTTCGGGGGTGCCCAGGCTCTTGGCCCGGGACAGGGAGTGGCTGTTCTTTGTCCTGAAGAGCATGGAGAAGCGCTGGCTCAGCCGGGGCTTGGATTTGGTGCTCCTGTCTTGCAGGTTGTCCTCTGCATCCTCACAGAAATCGCTGTCCAATCCTGAGGCTGCTGACACCACTGAGGGCACGGAGCAGTTTGACATCATGGAAATGGTCGAGAGCATGGAGTCCTTGGAGACTGTTGAGAGGGTAGAGATTGTGGAAATCGTGGAGGCTCTATAGTCTATACAGCCATTCGCCAAAACCTCCTCCTCTTCTTCCTCTTCCAAATCGTCTTCTTCATCCCGCTCCTCTTCATCTTCTTCATCATGGTCATCCACCCCTCCTTTGCCAGCTGGATTCTTAAGGAGCAGTTCTTGCTCAGCTTCCAGAATACTGTTCAAAATGTCTGTGAAGGCATTGGCATATTAACATACAAACTACATTGATTTAAACGCTATTTCTATGAAATTTGTTATAATACATTTACAAAAATTTGACTGATTACAGTGCATGAAGATTTAATGCTGTATAACCAAAAGAAACAGGAGAATTCCTTACCAAAATTGTCTTTTTCCCACTTGTACATGTAACATGTGGCTATTGGTAATGTCAGTGTCTGCAACAGTCCTGATAAGACCAAAATTACAGCCGTTTGTTAGTTATGGAATGCTAACAGAAACTACCATGAGACAAATGTTCAGGCAGAAATGTGGAGATCTTTCACCATGTGATCTCTTGCCATTGGGAATGTGGAGTCTGAGACTCTCTCTCAGAGTATCCAGACCCTGGAGCAGAAAGGCCCGGGCCTTGTCTGGTTCCTCCATGGAGGCCGCAGTCTCCATAAGCTCCGTCACTGCAGAGAATATTTGTCCAAGCTCCTCCTCACTTTTAGACTGGGAGGCAAGAATCAAGTCCATTTAGTGTACTGCAGCCATGGAACTAGTTCTGCTTCAAACTCAACAAGGACAACTACTGGCAGGCTAGTAAAGTCTTTATTGCCTGTTAATACAACATAGAGCTTAATAGTAGTACACTTCTTAAGATGTGGACCTTCCACAGTGTTGTTTCAAGTACAGTCTGTTGGCCACCATCCGTTGTGTCTATCAGCCCAGCTAACCCCCTGGCTCCGGTTGATACCTACCTGCAAGGCCTTCTGTATATGGTGGAGGGAGTACTTGGTGCCCAGAGCTGCCTGGTAGGCATGTTTTATGAGGGTGAAATAGACCTCTTGTTGGGAGAGGTGGGTCTGGCTGAGCTGCTCAGACACAGAGAGGAACTCTGGTGGCACATCCACTGGGTTCATCAGCAGCACAGTTCTGATACATAAAGGCAGGCAAAGACACACACACACACACACACACACACACACACACACACACACACACATGCACGCACGCGCGCGCACACACACGCACATTTTCGCTCTGTCAAAAGTCTATATTGTCTTGGCATTTTTCATGTATCAAATTGTGAGAAACCTTCTGAAAGAGGTCATGGTTTTGTGGAAGGTGTGTTCTATATAATTCCAAGTTTATACAACACCTATGAATGTAGAAGGCTTGAAGAAACACATTGAAATCTAAGAAGTGTTAGCTTTCTACATCACTGGTACACAAGTCTATCTATATGAATATAGAACTTCTTGTTCTTGACGTAATAAAGCCTGTAGGTGAAAACCAGTAAAAACAACTCCTTCCTCTTTGCCAAGAAGAGAAAAACAGAAGTAGCCCCGAAGCCTGCATATTCAGATCAGCCAGAGCAACATTACAGCCAGTGAGAACCACTACATTTCACATTAATGGAACAATTTGATGCCAGTTTAACTACATTATACTGAAACTTTAGAAGGTATATTACATTTAAAGAAAGCTGAGTGTAACAGATATGCTAAATAAAAACTAAACAGATCATTGACCATAAATAATCTTTGCTATATGATTGTAAAAGCCGTGCTTGTAAAACAGTACAGAATAGTTAATGACCGTATTTACCGTATTTCTCCTAATTAACGTTACAAATTACGTGCAGGGCGCATCTATTTGAGGGCAAAATATGCAAATTATGAAGTTTTTAAAACATTTAAAACGAGAAGTTCAAGTTTTTAAAAACCTTTAAAGACAATAAGTTATTACGAAAAAGCCTAACGTTCCTCTAGGAACGTAAAAAAATCGAAAAATTAAATTCCCATTGACTGTAACTTATCAAAATGAATTAAATTCAGGCATTATCAGAGTTTCTGTTAGGCATATGAAGACCTTATTATTGTACTCAATTAACTTCTGTCGGACGAAATTGAAGGTGCATGTATTGGTAAAACTACTGAAAATATCAGAACTTCACTTGTCATGTTTTACAAGTGATGGCGGTGCAGTGCACGACAAATCAATTTGGGATTCAGAAGTGGATTTTGTCCAAATAATGTAGCATTTTTGTGCTAATTAAATAATCTTTACTACACTTTACACACTGCATTTACACGTTAATTCACCGCAAATCCACACTTCTGCGCATTGACCACGTTTCTATGTCACCGCTTTAATCGTGTAGAAGTGGTGCACTTTACCATGTATAAAAAATGTATACTGTATTAGCCGCCCTGGTTTATCGGGTGGGGGGAGGTGCTTCTATTAGAGCGGGAGCGTTAATTAGGAGAAATACGTAATAATGCGCCATGTTAAGAAGTGAAAACTAAGTTTATTTCTTTACTCACATTGTTTTTGATTGCTGGGCTGATGTGACTAAGCCTTGCTCCTTTGTAACCAGCCTGTGGTAGGAGATACCTAAAACATACACAGAAACACACAAACAGGTGCTGAACATTCCAAAAGCAGTCTTTTCATTATAATATAATCAACAGGTGCGCGTATCAAGTACAGTTTGTTTTCTATTCCTCTATGTACAGCTGGTTACACTGTACGTTACACATTTAACTCATAAAACCTGAGAACAGTGACAGCTGGTTAGGTCAGCAAATTAGGAACAACATCAAGTACGTAAGTACCAGTGTGAAACAGTGGCAGTAGATTGGGCAAATTGTTCAGGCACCTGTGGCCCTTGTCGTATTACAGGAATGCTCCTGATCAGAAGTGTCCACGATGCTATATCCATATTCAGGCTAAGGAATGTACTGGATTTCCATCTCTCTTTAACCACCTAGCAGCTCCACATTTGAGAAAGCAAGACTTGTTTGTACCTCTACTCTCATTATCTCATCTTAGATCTTAGGTTCTCTAAAAACATTGAGTGACTACAGTCCAGCATGACTACAGTTAAAACATATTGTTTCATCTCATGACCCCACATTTCCCTGTTTACAGATACATTATGAATTAAACTCCCTTTAGTTCCATTTTCCTTGTAATGCTCAGTAAACACAACAAAGCATTGTTACGCAAGTTTACAGTTCAGAATCTGCCGCATTAATTATTTTTATCACTAGATGGCGACGGATAAAATTTTGCAGGCCTAACCACTGAACCTAATCTGGCATTTTTGGAAGGGATTATATTGGTGGATTTGTTCTATCATCATTCAGGATACACTTTCAGATGCTGGTTCTGCAGTGCAGGGAAGCCTATTTTGGATTTAACCAGATGAGGGGATAAATGGGTTACCTGGGGCCTTCATCTCCTGGCAGAGGACAGAGAGCAAGTCACGGCACACGGTGCAGTAGGGCTCCGGCCACGTAAGGAAGCGGTGGAACACCTTGTAGGCCTCCACTAAAAGCTGGCAACCTGCTGGGATGTGGGGCGTCTGGAAAAAGAACCATGCAGCTTTCAGTGGTGAGAATGGCTCTATCGCATGTGTGAGACCATAGCAGTTTAGGAGAAAAAATTCAGTGAAGGATTCATACACTTCACCTAACTATTCAAAACTGAACATAACAATTACGGAAAGACTAAATCATGCTGGCATTGTTTTACACCTCTGACATCTCTCTGGGTGTTCTCACCTGCAGAAGGGTGTAAGAGAACATGATTGCCAGAGGGGCCATCAGCTCATACTGACACTCTTCCTGGACCTGGAAACATGGGGGACCTGATGAAACACTCAGAAGCACTAAACACTGCCCTGCAGAGGGCACCAAACTGCAAATAAACATGTCAAATTTACTGACCAACTCAGCAAACAATTCATGCACTTACAAGCAATAGCAAAGTGTGAATGTGCTATGAATGTAAAAGTGCAACGAGGGAAGTGTGAGTGGGGGACTGAGGTTCAAGTTTCATACCTCTCTGGCTTTCCTGAGTATCTGCTGGAGTAGAATGAGAAAATTGTCTGGGTCCCTCTTTACCAGCTCCTCCAGACTCCAGCGATTCATGCACAGCCCAGCTAAACACACACAGGCAGAAACACATGTGTACATGCACTGGAATGCAACAACACACACATGCCTACATGCACATGTATGTATATTGACTTGAGTGCTGTGACTGCAAAGATATAAATTTGCATTTGCGTGTTTACAGCTACACCAAAACACATGCAAAAAATACAAAGTTATGATAAGGAACAATAATATGTAATGTTACGGGGATAAAATAAGGTCTTAATGTGTCAACAGCAATGAAATGAAATCCTTCATAAAGACCGATAACAGAAGTATGTACAATATAAGTATATAAAACTCCCATATATATCTATTTTTACATTAGAGCCAGCATGAGAATTGTGTGATCAACAATGGAATTATAGGAGATAAAAAGTATCCTAATGATTTTATTGTAAGTAAGGGTATGGCCCCTAAGCTTCAGGTCAGATGCAGAAAATTTCTTAATTAAAAAGTACAATTAGACTCTGTATGTATCCACACTAATTGAAGTTTAAATAAAATTTTAACAGTGCTTTCAGTAACTGAACTTGCAAAACACTAAAAAACAACAAAAAATGTAAGAAATGTCAAAACTGGCTATTAAATGTTTGGTGAAGTATCTCTGGGCAGTCGCTTTGTGGCACACTATAGTAGTTCTTTTCAAAAAATTTTTCAGCAAACAGCCCTAGTTTGATGTATCAGCAGCCCTGCATTTGGCAACAGCCATGGCGTTCTGATATATTTATGTCAAAGTTTAATGATGTTAAGCTAGTGAAAAATAACATGGGCAGACGGAAATGTGCTTCATTACTGTTGTCATTATTTCAATTGCGTATGTGACATTTTAAAATGCAATAGTTGGTTTCACCTTTGCGTCACTTCATAGTGTGATCTAATCCTGCTGAATATTTTCAGGCACCAGATGCATAGTACTTAACTTCATTTATGTGTTTGGTGAAAGGCCCTGCTGTGGTTGCCTATGTCATGCAAGTGAGGCAGCCAGAGTGCTGTGTATGTGTGGGTGGCAATGCTTGCCGTACTCCCGCCTCCCCTTGTTACCCTGCCCCCGCCCCCTCACACATCATGGGACCGTGTGGTCTCTGCCACCGTTTCCTTCCTAAACAGCGCACGAACTATAAGATTTCCTCTTTCAACATGAATACGAAGAAACTGTGATTATGGAGGCACGTGGCGCATAAAAAGTACTGTTTTTTCATTTTAAGAAACAGGCTGATGTGACATTATGCCACACGTTTAGTGGTCATTCTGCTTAACACCATACACATGTTCATACAAATGTTCATACACATTTTCTGTACTAAACATACTATTCTGATTGAAAAAGTTGCACATTTGTTCTCTCATGAATTACTTGTGCTAATTAGTGTATCCATCCATCCATCCATCCATCCATCCAACCATCCATTTATCACCATACCACATAATCAGTGTTGTGGGTACTATTTAGTTATTAAAGCAATTAAAGTTTACAGAGAGAAAGCTATAATTATCTCGTAAAAATATACCCTTGCATGCATTTTTGAAAGAACGTGCAATAAATTATGACTGAGGAGTGACATTTAACACCAGTGGTGAAACAGGCTTTGACAGAATTGAAGGTGAAAGGTGTTGCACTATGATCGGTCTGGGCCAGTGGACAGGACCTACCATTCCAGGACTGTGAGAGGGTCTCGCTGGAGCTCAGCCCATCCAAGCACCTCTCCAAGGCATGGTGGATGCGGTCCTCCGTGCACGTGGTGTGCTGCATGTTGGATCGCCTCCTGCAGAGAAGGAGCAGGTGTAACACGTGTGTGGTCATGGTAGAGTGGGAACACAGACTGGTGACCCAGGGGATGGCAGGTTTGAAGCTCTGAGGGTCAGCTGTTGTTGTTCCTGTTAAAACAGCTCTTGATTCAGGTTCAGTTGAAGAATTACCTAATTGACTCAACAACACAAATTACTGTGTAAACTGGAACATATGGGGGGGGGTCCCGTTCTAGTGCTAGCATTTTATTGACTCATACTATTTAACTGGAACAAAAATGCACATATACGTTAGACCAAAACCCCCTCTGAGGATTATACAGTGTCTGCTAAGAACCAGACAATATCCATAGATTTAATTAAAATTTAAACAGCTTTACACACGTAAAAACGCGAGCCCTAATCATTACTTTCATTGTACTGAAAAGACATAATGTCAGTCATGTTATACATTGTGTGTAACGTACTGGTCTACAGATGTTTAGTAAGCTGTGCAGTATGTAAATATTCTTACCACAGGCCTATAGTCTGTGGATTCCATGCATCGAGATTTATATCTGCACAACATCACAGTTGACAGCTGGACCTTTGGAACAGATGCTGGTTTTGACCAGAATCATGGAACAAGAGGAAGCTGTTAAAAACTCACGTGTGGTTCTCTCAACATTGCTGTGCCAGTTCCTTCTTTTGCCACACCAAGGAATTTTAGTTAACACTTTCTAAGCCACAACAAAATGCCCAATTCTTTGCTGCCATTGTTCCTTGTGTCATGTTTCAAAATGAAGAAAGTGAGCAACAGCTTTAGGGAAGGACTAGCAGCTTGTGTTCCATGATGCACCAATCACTTGAGGCTGCACGTTTGTGTATGTGAACATACATACACACTAACAGTCAAAAGTTTTAGAACACCCCAATTTTCCAGTTTTTATTAAAATTTATGCAGTGTAATGTCTCAGTGTACTCTGAAAATAAAGCGTAGAACAAATAAACAATTGGACATCCAAAAGAAATCATGGAATTGTTTTCTGTAACAAAACGTAATCAAAATTTTTAACTCATCAAAGTAGCCACCTTTTGCAGATATAACAGCTGAACACACTCTTTCTACAATTCTATTCTTTCTACAACAGAAATAAAATATTGTTAGGAAAGTTTTTCCCAACAGTGTTGCAGAAGTTCTTACAAATGTGTTGCATGTCAGTTGCTTTGCTTTCACCCTTCTGTCCAGTTCATCCCAAACCAGCTTGATGGGGTTTAAGTCTGAAGACTGTGCTGGCCATTCCATGATTTTGAAGCCTACTGTCTTGTTCTTTTCTATTAAGGTAGCTCTGACATGTTTTGGGTCATTATCTTGCTGTAGGATGAATTCCTGACAAACTAGGCATACACCAGAGGGTATTACGTGGAACTGCAAAATGCTGTGGTAGTAGTTTTTGGGGTGCCACTCACTCTGTGCATGTCACCGACTCTGGACCCTGCAAACCATCATGCTTCCTCCTCCATTTTTGACAGTTGGTGTCACACACTGAGGAACCATCCATTCGCCTACTTGACGGTGTACAAAAACAACCAGTGTGATGATTCATCAGTCCATATGACCTTCCATAAGACTTTCTTTCAGTCTTCAGTAGTCCACTGATGGTGCTTCATGGCCCAGCTAAGCTTCTTGTTCTTTTTTTGCCATCTTAGCAATGCTTTCTTACTGCGGCTCAAAATCTCCTCTTCACAGTTGAAACTGACATTTGTTTACTTCGATCAGTGTTAAGATGGGGTTGAAGCTGTTGTCCTGTGAGCCACCTGTCATGCAAGCTGTTGTCCTCTTAATCTGTTGTGGCTTTGGGTCTGTCAGACCTCTTCCTATCAGAGTTTCCTCCAGTTTCCAAGTGTCTTTTGATGATATAGGGAACTGTGCTCACTGACACCTTGGCTTCCTTTGTAATTTCTCCAAAGTAAAGATCTACACTTTTAAGGGTTATAATGGGTTATAATGGTCTGTCTTCTCGCCATTTTGAGAGCAATATACTACTTCCTGCAGTACAACACTGCCCAACTGTTGCTTAAGAGGGTGTAGTAACACAGTCTGTTCCAACACTGCTTTTATACAAACAGAGGTGTTGTAAGTTTATGAGTTGTTACCCCATTACCTCTTCCCTGAAAAAGGCCTTTATGTATAACTCTGAAATGCATATTATTTTTTTAGTTTTTGTTAACCTAAACCTTTTTTTCCATTTACCACTTACCTTTATAGCAGTTCAGGTTTCACTGGATTGGAACTGCTTACAGTTCAATAAAAAGTGGAAGAATAAGGGTGTTATAGTTAATAAATAATAAACAATAATAAACAATGTTATAGTTTTGTGGGCAGAAAAAAAAAATCAAGGAAAAATCCCCTAGATGTTTAATATGTGGTTTTAATGGAAACAAGTACTTGCCTCGCAGTGTGACTCAAACCATAAAAAAGGCCAAACGTTACATAAAATATCAACTTGAGCTGAGTGAGTGACACCTGAAGCTGATTATAAGGGTAAATCAGAGGAGTGCCAATCACGTGTGCAACATGGGAAGACAGCATCTGCTGAGTGAATAAATAATAGATTCAGTGTTTCAGAAATAATCAAGATGCTCACACAAAACTGATGGGTAAAATAAAGTTTCAAACTGAAAAAATTGGCTAGTTGTGGATATTTGTATATTACTTGTGCATGTAGTCATCTGAAAGTGTCCTACTTGTTGAAACGAGAAAGGTAACATCCCCCTGCACCCCCCCAAGAAACAAATACCAGTACATTTTACATGCATAACATTGGTGGATGAAAGTAAAAAGTGATGCAAGATAATGAGAGTTTAAATAAAACATCTCAAAAGAAAGTATGAAAATATTCTTTTCTGATACAAAATTTCACATATCCAAGGGAGAGGGCTGAACACAGCCTGACATGACCCCAGTCTGATTAGCAGGATGTACAAATATCACACTACACCCCCCCCCCCCTTCCCAGCCCAGTTTGAACTGCCTCTCAACATGCTGTACCAATAAAGAGGAAACAATGTATTTTCACAAACTGGCATGTTGCGTGACCTGAAAACTCAAATTTGAATATCATACTCATGCAAAGGTAACAGGCTAACAGCCTGATTTGCAATGAAAAGCTTTCTTAGAATTACTTTTAACCCAGGTAGTTCTCAAATATAACATAAATTGTATCTTTAGCATAGTATGCTATATGGACTCTGTAGTGAAAGGCACTGTGCAAAAATGAATTGAAATAAAATGCAAGTACGAACTACAAAATTTCTGGAATGAACAAATAAAATCTTTAATAAAATATTTTAACACAACGCAATACTTAAATTTTAGAAATGCGAGTGCCCTGTAAAACATAAAAATTAAGCACGATTTGAAACACGGCTTGTAACCATGGATACGAGGAGCTACACCTTGCCCTAATATACTTCACGTTAAATGTTGGGCAAAAGTGGTAATATTTCCCACAGTTTGCAACCTCCTGGCTTCTTTTACATTGACAGCCACTGTGGACCAATGGTCAGGGGGTGGGGTGGAATGGAGGGGAGCCTATATTTAGCCAGAAAGTGGCTTTTCTAACAGCAAGCAGACAGGAAGCTATCATTGTGTTGCAGCTGGGGTCACCATGCCGAGTGTGGCCTCTGTCCTGGCCAGAAACAGCGGATGGGGAAGCTGAGGGCTGCTGGGGTCAGTGGCGGCCAGCTGGGAGGTCTCTCATTTACAGCCTGGAGGAAATACACACAGCTCCAGGCGTGAGGCTCTTCAGCCAGACGCCTTACTGAACGCCCACACCTTCAGCTGTGACCTTTCATAAATCCACACCTCTGCCAGGTAAATTCAGATGCAATGCCTAAGTCAGGCTAGCAACAACACCCATAATGATCTACTTTTATTGCCCGAGTGAAATACGCTGCTTTTATAATTATCTACATTGCTGAGGGCGATACATGAGCCTTTTCAGTTATACACAAATGCTGAGGACCAGTCTGTAAACAAGCTGACAGGATGTATGGAAAACATAGCAACACTGTATTCACTGTGTTGTAACAGTGAGTCACAGCTTTTCGTAAGGGCATGTGCGCACGTCTTCTAGAACATCAACAAGATAACTTCCACATTTTATGGTTTCGCAACACGGGATGTGAAGCATCAGGAAGCTATCAGGTCACTCTTTGGGTGATACGTTCTCTTCACGTTGATCTCCACGTGGCAATGTTACGACCTCATGCACACCTGTCTCCAACCTTTTCGTGTGTGTGTATCAGTAGCATTCTGCAGTTGCTTTGGACTGAGTCAACATAAATGCATAGGCAGCAGCAGAAAGCTTTTTGTATACCTAATTTTCCTCTGCTAACATTATGCAAATCTGGAGTCAGAGGGGATTTTCAAGGGCAGAGCAACAGGCAAAAAACAGAATATGAAACTGAACTGTAAGCTTCAAACCATGTTGTTCACATTATCACTTGGTTCAGTAGTATTAAGTACCAAGGTGCGTAAATCAAAACTGAATACTGCTGCCAAGTTTCACCAGCAAAAAAGGTAGGAGACTGCTTGGAAAGGCTGGCATAACAAACAAGTAAAAGTACAAATAGGACTTAGAAACAGGGCAAAGAGAGTGAGCATCATCTCTGCCAGTATTACACAGGTAGATTGTAAAGTGGACCAGGCACCAGGTCCTGTAGTACAGAGCAGCTCGCCTGGCCCCTTTGTGCACTCATTGACCTGTGTAGGTGTTTCCAAAGTGAGCCCACTGGCATACGGTTATTGATGCACCTGACCGCAGTTCCTGCTCGAAATTCAGGACGAAGTCGTAGTGTGCATAAAGGTGTGTGAAAAGATCTGTGTTATCCGTTCCAGCATCTGCTGCAACGGTGTTTGCCAGATACTGTACCATGAGCACAGAGCAGCCTGGAAACTGGGACAAAGACCACTCTTCCCAGGGGCACGAGACAGCCTATCACTTGAGTGTGTGACCTAATTACAGTCAGGATTGCAGAGGTTGTGTTGTGCGGTTGAATGGTATGAGGACCTCCCTCTACCTTGCTGTGCCTCCAAGCAGTGCCAAACAGGAAGACTGTGCCCCAAGCCTCCAGAGGAAGCAGGTGCGGCACTATTGTCTGTGATCAACCAAGTCAATGGACTCCCACAGACGTACTAGGGCACTACATTGTAATGGGGCTCCTACATTACACTGCTACCTATTCCCAACGACTTTCCTCTCCAGAGTAAACAGGCTGTGATTCCTCACTTCACACACACATACACACACACACACACACACACACACACACACACAGACTTCACAATGAGAACCAGCTCCTCATAGCTTTAGGAAATAACAGGAGTCAAACAATAATTCTTCCCTTTTGTTCAGGAGTTACAATTAATACTAAGTTCTTCCAGTGGCTTTTGCCAAAGAGGGTAATGAGAATTAATCACAAGTAATATTCCGCTAGTCTGTTACAACAATTAAAGGGGCGGTCCGCAACCTCTCTGCTGCCAGAGATATTAAGGCTCCACTCTTGGCCTATATCCTTTATCTCATGTCAGTGGACCTGCAGTGACATTAAAGATGCTGCTTTAATACTGTTTATATTTTTCACATGGTGCTTTTTTCTGATCAAGAACACACTTATGGTGTGCAGGTAGAAAAGAAAGACATGAAATATGCAGTAGAACAATAAATTGAAGCAATAACAAAGTGTTTTGAACATCACAAAAATTGATTTCACAAACATTTATCTAGTTCATCACATACTGTGACAAATAAACAAAAAATAACCATGTTACCATAAGCATAAAAAAGTATGTAATTTTCTCACTTGTGTATTTCAGCCAACGGTGAGCTCTTAAGGTGTAGGGTGTGAATCAAAGAATTTGGTGTTTATTAGCACTTGTGTTGCCAATGACACAAGAAAAATTCTTGGTCATAACCTGTGTCCATATGAATGACAAAGACATTGTCATCTGGGTATAAAAATAACATTAAGGGGGACTGTTTTGCTGTCAATGATGTAGAATAGTTCAGTCATTCCTTGCAACTTAGAGAAGCTTTAACTGGGGGTCAGTGTGCCAGAGTATGGTGACAAGAGCAGCTCCAATGCCAAGGGTCAAAGACTATAGCTGGGAGCTAAGCTACATGAAAGGCAAAGAAAAACACAAGCCCAGCAATTTAACAGCGACGGAAAACAAAGAGTCTAAAATAACCTAAGGCTGACGATAGCTGCTTTTTGCTATTTTTTGACATTGGGGGAACTTGTAGACACGAAAAACATAAATTGTCACCATTGTTTTCTGCTCAGCAAAAATAACTCTTTCTATTTGTATTTGCATTTATATTGAAGCCATTGCAATAATCTGTTGGTATCTGTGAAAAACGCTGTTTAAGGACAGGGATCATGAGCAGGTTGTACACTGATGTGGAAGTGTTAAAAAAAACCCCTGTACCTAAAAACCCCTGCTTGACTATCACTCTGAACTGGGAATGGCGTGAAGATAATAAGAACAAGTGCAGATATGGCCTCTGCATAGAGACAAACAGGAAGGGCAGACACGCTGCTCATACTGCATCAGGTTGCCACAGCACCACAGCAGCTGAAAAGCCTTTGAGCCTGATTAAAATAGATTCTGCTGCTCTGTAACTTAGCGATCTGAGTCTGAAGAACGATCACGGTGGTGAGATAAACAGACATCTACAAGCACAAAAATACACTCGTTGTCAACTTCCTCTAGCACGCCTTTCAAGAGCTGTTAAATCCTGTCCATGGTATTTCCAGGAGCTATCTGAGTAGGTGGACTATCTGCTGTAGGATGCATTGCCTGCTCTATGATTCTACAGAATGTGTGAAGTAAAAAAAAAAAAAAACAGCACAACAAGTGCTATCTCTTAATCAGTGATGTTAACAACAAGTCAAAGAACCAAACAGTAAACATAGGGGAGCACTGACAGGGGGTGTGAGCCTTGGGTGTCATGTAAAGCCTTGCCAGCATGCCCAAAAGCCACAAATCCACCGTGACAGCCTACGGGACCATGGGTTTGGTCACCGAGCGCTTCCATAAACCGATTAAGTAGTCATGAGTCACAGCAGGCTGTAACGTGTGACATAGCAGGGCCTGAGGCATCATCAAATGGCAAATAAAGGGGATCAACACAGGCAGGGAAAGGTCAGAGGTTATTCTCAAATGCCTATGAAGGGAAACCAGCACTATGGACCTTGCTCAAGGAGCCCTCTGCAGTACTGTCAGACAGAAACATTTTTAAAGAAGTGCACCTCTTCTGTACAGGCGACCCTGCACATGATAAGTGGTGGGAAAAAGAGTGGATGGACAGGCCCTCCTGTGAAGAAAAAGCTGTAAGACAACATCCTTTCTCAAGTGAATGAAAATTTTTAGGCTACCTTTGTAGTAGCTACCTTGTGCTTTATGTACAAGGTTGTAAACAATGGCCTGTTTACATCCTGTGTGATCGTGAGAAGCTCCAGTAAGTCATTGTGTGATATTCATAATGTTTATTAAATGTGTGTGCTGGAAGGTCACATTAGGAGCTGTGGGTCTTGATGAGAACATGCAGTGAGCACACAGCTGGGGTACAGTCTACATGACGTTGATCTGTGGCGATGTAGCTTTACACACACACATTGATTTGTGATGGTGTAGGTTTACACACACACAAACACAGTTTCTTTCAAACACATTTCATTTCTACAATCTTACACAAAAAATTTTAATTATAGTGACTTAGCAGGTACCTGTATATAAGGTAATAGAAAGTCTTATTAAGCTGTTTGGAGAGGATTCAGCTTTCATACAACATGGATTCTTAGGATATCAAGAGACAAAAGCATTAAATAATAAAATGTTAATTATTAAATGAAATAATGAACCTTACTGCCTACTGCTATGACCCTACAGAGGTATCTAGCCTTATCGAGTTTGAAAATACATCATGAAGAATTACGAAGGTAAAGAGGTAAATTGTACTAAAATGCTAAATAATTATCAAAAACAAAACCTTGCAAAGTTTAAAAGTGCTGAATTATAAAGAAGATTCAGGTAAGGAAATTAAGGAGGGGAAATTTACTTCTCATTTCGTTGGTTTGTGGTTTCAGTGATGCTCTGATGTCATTTACCATGACAGAAAGCTAGGATGTAAGCTACAGGCTTTTAGTTGGCAGGGAGGGGTAACGGATTTGAACAGAACACTGCCTGCAATTCTAAAAAATTACCCTCACACATATTTTCTTTGATGTCTGACAAATGTTCACAGTTTTGCATCCCTGTTTACTACTAACATTAAACACATTCTGCCAATAAAAGCGTTGCTGTTGGTACTATTACAAAACATATTCTATTCTTTAATGTTGTGTGATTCATTTCAAAAATTTAAACACGTAACCGAATGCAGTAATCAGATGTCTTACCACACAACCTGTAGACACTACCAGAGATGAGGACTGATAACCTGATTATCTGCGTCCAAGATCTAAACAACCTCTTGGTCTCCTGGGACTGCTGTATTATCACTTCTGTGTGTGCTGAAACACAGAAGAAGAATTTGACTGACCTGTTGCTCCATTGACAGGGTATGTCAACAACATGTGGCCTCACTTTCAGGTATTCCAGTCAACATCTGGATTCAGTGTGAGCAATTCTCAGGGCAAATCTGGATGCTGTTTTCCAAGGTCAGGTTTGGGTAGCCATGCCTCACAGCTAACCTGAACCACATAAACACTTTCCAGGCTGGACCAGCAGATCCATCAGGTTGAACAGCATGAAGAACATGCACCAAAGCCTCTGCTCAAATCAATATTCAGCTAAACAGGTCACAGAACAACCCACCCAATGTTAACACATTAAAGTACAAATTATGGCAATGTAAAATGTTAACGCAAAGCCTAATTATAATTATCATGTCACCACACCAACTATCTCCTGCAGTCTTCTTATCACCAGGATGTAAGAAATTTGTGACTGCAAGGTGTATAGGAGGCTGCATTGTTTCTCTGGCCACATAAAGGGATATTGTGCACCGATGCAAGCTCCGGCTCGCTCTTTTATTCTACTGTTTCCTCATTTCCAGTCGTCGGAATCGTGGTCCAACTATATCGTCAGTTCTAAAGCAGAACTCATGAGGGTCAGGGGGAAACTGCAGAAGGAAGCTGCTTCCTTTCCATTTGATGAGGTCATTTTTTTAAACTCTGATGTACATCCATATAGCTGAAACACTTGCCCAGGTTCTCCAAATGCATCCCAAATTGAACTGCATCTCATCTCAGTCTAGTTCTGCTGCTTTGCCAAAAATGATCACCCTCCTTATAAATACAAATGGCAAATGAAGGGGATTGACACAGGCAGGGATCACTTAAGCTGTTATGTTTTATGTGAGTGTGAAGGCTTTGTGTCTGTGATTTTAACTGTGGTTAAAGGGAACATTTGAAGCCAAGTGATGAAGGTAATAAATCTCCCAAACCTGTAATAAATTGGATTAACATGCAGTTCTTTTCCCTTGAGTTAAACCAAGAGAAAGGAACACTGTTGTGGGTTTCTAAACTTGATAACCCCATGACGGTGGCTGGTACACAGGTTTGACAGACACTACCCAACAAAGCGTCAGAGTTCTTGGTAGCTGACTTGGAAGCAGTTAATACTTTTGGGGTGAAAAAAAGACAATGCAGGATTGTCATCTCTGGAAACCCATACTTCAGTGTTTGACTGTGGGAGGGGTCACCAAGGCACCAGTGTAAATAACAAGAGAAAAACACTACTCTTCTAAGAACTGTATTTGGGCTCCACTCGTCACGTTGTGTCCAATCACACAACAGAACAAAATTACACAGCTAAGCATATTTCTGACAATCATCAATCAGGTGATATAACCCGTCACGCACAGGCAAATGTAAAACATGTAAGAACTGAGAGATTTGACAGAGCCCTCCTAGTGCCTTACTGTCTGAAGCAGCTAGGCAGGTGTCAGAGTGGAAGTGCTGCCCTCCACACAACAAGCAGTCCATTTTGCAAAGTCAGTTCAGTGCTCATCTCTACTGTGTGAGTGCAGTGGCTAAATGACTGCACTCCACCTTGTTTATCTGACTTCAGTTTCAAAACATGTTTTTTTTCTTGTACTACTTTTACTCACATTGTGGTATTTGCAACACCCAGCCTCATTTAGCGGATCTTAGCCTGGCACGTGTAAATCAGAATGTGTACTCTTGTATCAATTTCTACAGGTTTCATACAATCAGTTATACTCAAAAGTATAGCATATTTTTTGTTCAAGGCAGACAATTGGTCAGTATCCAGGTTCCTTCAATGTGTAACCTAATCCATGAAGTCATGTAAAACAGGCAAAAACATCTATGCCATCTGTCATTTTAGAGTACAGAAGTTTGTTCATTGTTCACACTGGTAGATATCACCCCACTGGGACCATTAGTAAAACTCAATTTCCTCCCAAGAATGACTTTTCACACTGGATTTGTCAAGATAATAGGCAGCCATAACAGCACAGAAATAACAAAACAACTGTGCGCATTAGAACTACAATAAAAAAAACAATGATTTTGTTGTCATCAGCAGAGTATTAGACAGGAAGATACAAGCGTGCAAGATCTCCACTTACAACATAGTGTGATTTTCTGTGCTACCATGGCAAATCAAGTAATTTTTAGAGGTTAAAACCTTTAGGGATGCAAGCCCATGTCACCTCAGTTAATCGCATTTTCCCATTTTTGTGACTGTCAGGCATTGTCTGGTTACATGTTCACAGCTACTTCATCAGGAGTAGAAGAATAACGTCTTACCCTCAGTTATCCTAAGTGTCCCATGTCTTTACACGAGTTGTCAGAAGGAATGCAGACTCCAGTTCTCTCTCAGCAGTGTCATGGGCTGAGTCCAATTGTATTTCATTTGTAGCAGACAGACTAGTGGTGTAGCCACATCCTCCGGCTGTGCACCATATAACCTTAGCACAGAACAGCTCTATCACAAAGACAGACTTCTGAGCTTCTGTTCAGCAAAACAGGAACTGAAATGAAGGTGCACGAAAGCGCAGTAAGGAAGGCAGCCTGCGTGTGCTAATCATAAAGGAGGAGCTTCACTGTTGCAATTAAAAGGGAAGTGCTCCTTTGTGTGGATTTTGATTCATTCATATTTCTGTTCTCTTTTCTACAGCGTTTATCTGGATTCAGTATGGTGGGCCTGTCGTTCTGGTGTGTGTATGTGTGTGTGAAGTTAATGTTTCAAATTGTGTTTTAGAGGCACTCAAATGTGCAGCTTTAACTGCAAATGAAAATAGATCATCATAAGCTATTGACAAAACTAGGGACAGGAAGCAGTGGTGAAAGCAAAGATTTAAAATCTGTTGTAACTACAAGACATGCAAAATGTCCCAGAAGTTTCCAGCAATGTGACATACACATACAGCTCAGGAAGTACGCATGATTAAACTGCATCATTATGACTTATGTCAACAAATGGAATTATTTCACCAATAGAAGAGCCCCCAAAATGACAAAAGAAAATGACAATAAAGCCTCTTAGATGACATCTGCTAATATAGAAATTACCATATAAATTCTGATTCCCCTCCCCCCTTTTCCTAAAGAAAATGTTCATCAGTGTCAGTGTTTAATGTGAACATTATACTTTTTTATGTTAAAGGACATACATTTACTTTTTTAAAGGTAAAATATGTAAAATAAGTTAAAAAGATTCTGAACTGGTGACTGAGCAGAGCTATTGCAGTGAGGTGAGAGCAGCACCACTCCTCAGACACCCTGGCTTTTGTGGTGTAGAGATAATGTTACTGAACTGACTCACTCACAGGATGTACTGAAGAAACCTGATTGGTGGCAAGGGTCACATATTAAGGGCCACTAATAAATAATGTTTTACTTGTATGAGAGGACCCATCATGTATACGCTCGTGTTTTGACTACATGCCTATCCTTCTATCAGTACCAGTCCTGGATGGATCCATAGGTTTGTGTTGGTTTTCACTATATTCTAGTCCTCCCATTAGAACCAGGAAATGTTCCTACCCATGGTCCACTGTGATGTGTTTGTGATCTTCACCCTCACTGCTCCCACACTTCAAGCTGTCAGAAGTGTACATTGTTTTCATCAGCTCCTGACAGTATTCATTTTCAGTCCTTCCATTTGCAAACTGGCTGCAGCCCATCTGTTCCTCTGCATACTTTAGCTGTGGCAACCTCCATCACCCTCTCTGATCTATACGAGTGCTGTTTGGCTGTTTTTCATGTGCTAGGATGTACTGTTTGTACATCCTTTGTGCATAACTGGCCCAGGAAGGATGCTTTTCTTAAAGTACTCATAAACACATTTGTTTCAACTGGCCTTTTTCGCTGCCTGTTTTCTATCTATCTACACAAAATCCTAGCCTACCTCTTAACACATACACACATATGCTGACACTATAGGTATATACTTTACATATGTTTACATTTAAGCCTAGGTTACGTTTTTCATATATGTTTGCTATAAGTGGTTTTATATTTGCAAACAAATATGTGTACAGAAATGTGCATTCACATAAACACCCCCATATATATTACTTTAATATAATTGTATACCAGTGCACATTTAAATCTATGACTTTGTTTGCCATTGCCAGCAGAGCAACGCAGGGTTTTAGATTTGCAGGGCACAGGCAGCATTTTCGCACTTAAAGCAACGTAAGCTTTGTACTTCCTGTGCAGCTGCTTTGCTTGAAATTTGCATTTCACAGTATTGTAAAACTTGCTTGTTGTGTCCAAATTCACTCTGGCCAACAGTACAAACTGCAGCAATCGTGTGACTTGCTTGTATGACTTGCTTGGCGAACGTGTAAACAGTTCTGTTTGGGTGGAGCAGTGTGGGGGAACTGTACGTATATAGTTTTGCTACACCATGAAAAAGGATGACTTGACTTTGTAAATGATTTTATAATGGTTTTATGAACCTTATCTTTATGTTTAAATTCCAGCTGTATGATAAACTTGTACATTTTTGTGCAATGTACTGGTCTTACTGGAACATTGACTATTATCCATACACAGTGTGATTTGGGCACCTGATTACGACACCTCCTTGTGGACGTTTTCCATAAATGTCCAACTGGGACAGAGCCAGAACTCTGTTTCTGATGAAGACTGAGAACACCATCCTGCCTGAAGGAGCCTGAGGAACAGGCTAAGGCAAGGGGTAAAAGACACCCACAGTCACTGTGCTTCATGTTGCCTCCCACCCACACCTGGACAAGCACCTGAGGATGGATAGAAGGATACCCAGCAACCTCAGCTGTGTTTGAGGTGACAAACCAAGGGATGCAATAAATTGTTTTCAGACTAAAAGTGGTAACAGCTGATAAGTACAACAGCATTAGTATGTATTAGGCCATAATACTATTCTTTTCTTTATGCTAGGCCTCAGTGCCTTCTTTTCTCTTATACTGGAATCTCTGATTATAAAAAAAACACATTAGTAGCTTAAAACTCATTGCAGAAAATAAAATTAGCACAGCAGTGTAACAAAAGGGCTAACAGCTCTCGTTTTATGTAGTTTTGCTGCAAATCAGCAACTTTGCAAAACTGAAAAACTGCTGCAAAGTTTTATGCCATAGCAAATGCAACAATTTCCAGGGTTAATAATACGAGGAAATAGTAACAATGTCAATGGCTCCTTATGTTTTATTTGTTGCACAGCTTTTCTGGAAAAGATCTGACAGGGCTAAACCGTTACAGGAAAAAGCACTGGGGATGAATATTAACTGTAACAATACTGACATGCATAGTTTGACAGTTTAAATTTTGCTTTTATTTTTTCTTAAAAACACATAATTATGTGCTTATGCTCACAATAATACTGACCAATTGCTGGTTTTCAGTAAACATTTGTGATAACATCCATCCCCCCTCCATCAATCCATCCGTTTCCCAATGACTTATCCTGTTCAGGGTCACAGGTGGCCTGCAGTATAACCCAGACAGCCTAGGACACAAGGGACAAAATATCAACAATTGTAATAATAACAACATCTTGGTAACTGATGTACATAGTAATTTCTCTGCATCAGTTTTTCTGCAATGTATAATACATGTCAAATGTTTCACCATTTGATGTCATACTTTTGCTATGTCCCCACTCCATTGGATTATGCAAAAATAAGGTGACTAAGGAACAGCAATGCATTTAATTTTTATATTTCACTAATTATGTTTTATGCTAACAAAGGAACACATCCACTCCTAAACTTTGTCAAAATGCTGAAATATTTATCCTACATCAATTATATTGTCTTAGTGTCTGAAACTCGGAAAGTGTTGAGGGATTTAACCATCCATCCATCCATCCATTATCTTAACCGCTTATTCCTGGTGAGGGTTGCGGGGAAGCCTGGAGCCCATCCCAGGGCACACAGGGCGCAGGGCAGGGGACACCCAGGGTGGGGCACCAGACCACCACAGGGGATTTAACCAACCCATTTACAATATTAGCACCGCTAAAATAAAGTTTAACAACTGAACTGAACAACTAAAGTGCATTAATATATTTCCACTTTTTAAAGTATTTTCAGAAGCACTTCAGATACATTTTATACTGGTGAATTTTCGCTTCAGTTTCACTGAAATTTGAATCTGTCACCAAGAACCATTATTTCTGCGAAAATCCGGATTCAAAGTTCAGATACCAATGCATGAGTGAGTATTCTTCGGTTAAAAATTGGTAATATATTGAAAATATAGCACCAAAACTCATACGTCCTTACAGTAAAAAGCCTTTAACCGAAGCCGCGTATATTGAGGGATACCCGTAAAAACTACAACACAATTAATGTCTGAATCAGGAGGAAAGTGTAACACTGACTTTACATTGCCACAAGATGCCGCTGTTAATAAAGCAACGGTAAAGCTCTGAAACAAAAGGAGCAGTATTATGAGTGCTACAGAACTGTACAATGTGAGTAAAAATGTAAATAGAATTATCGCTTATATAAAATAAACACGTGATAGTGTATGCAGTTAGATTTTATTAAAGATACGCTCCAAAACTCTTTATTATTCAAGTATCAAATTTGAAGATGCAGTCTTACAATTCAACACGCGAAATAATATTCTTAAAAAATACACTTGTGTATATATCAAACGCGCTACGTAACTGCATCATTATCGTTACATCATTATCATATCAGACAGCTTTTGGGGGTAAAAAATGGAAACTTAATAAAGGCTCAGGGATAACGAGCTAAAGCATCGACGCCTGATTCCCTGCATCAGCGTCATCCATTGTAACATGAATTAAACTATCGTCTCCGGCCTACATTTATGTTATAGGTTTTTAAGCAACGAAATGCAAAAATAATATAATAAAAAAAGAAAAGTACATAAAGTGAATGAAAGTTTCAGGGAACCTCCAAAAAAACTGTTACAGCACCAAGAATACAAAATACGATACAAAACACGTGTAAGACGAAAGCTCGGAGTAAGTAACGACATCTGTTAAATCACTGCTCCATGTGCGCTGTGCAATTCAATTATACAAAATCTGCAAAGTTTCAACTTGTTCAACAGATGTGTTCTGAATTATTTAAATTTTTTTTGTAAATCAAGAAATTTAATTATGTTGATTTAATGGGCGCTACTCGAAGAACTTTATCGTTTTGAAATGCAATAAACATATTGGTCCATCCTCATTTAATGTACACGATTACGTCCGCGCTAATGTATACCATAATTGAACATTTAACGAACCGTAAAGTGTTGTATATTTATATTATTGACATATACGCATATTAATGGACATAATGGAATATCAATAAACATAAGACACAAAACATTAGCCGTGCAGACGAGTGCATGCGTAGCCCTGTACATACATGCTCCCATATACATTAGTTTTAGCTGCTCTTTCGCGGCTTTTTTCACCCTGAATCAACCCTTGGTAATTAATTTGGCATTTCAGGACAGAAACTAGCCGGAATAATGCCCGCATTCATCGCCCAGTCTAATCTGAACAAAATCTGGAAGAAAGGCGCTCCTAAGGCAAGAAAATGCCATTCGTCCGCGATTCTAAAGAGCTGTCACTCCGGAGGAATAAATCGCCCTTGATTATTTCACTCGGCTCTTCGTGCATTTCCATAAAACCTGCAATCCTGCTACCTACATTTAGACACTTTTCCCAACGATTTCCTCGCTCACTCACTTCTGCACGCAGCCAGCCTCAAAGACAAAGAAAAAAAACTTCACCTGACCTTAAAAATACTCACTGTATTTTTCATTTAATAAAATGCACATTATACACACAAAAAAATGGTAAAATAATTTTACAGTGGTTTTTACCACCATATCCCCTATAAACGTCTAATGTAAAAAGGTTTGACCTTGCCATAGCAAAGGAAAACGATATTTTAAATGACTGTTCCATTAATCTTAACATGTTTTGCCCTTAAAAATACAGAATTACAAACTACTCGTAAAGTGACTTCTATTAAAAGTCACAATTAAAACGGCATTCTAGGTCTTAAACATATCTTAAAAAAAACGTATTTCTTATATTTATCAGCCCATATGCATTATACAGTATTGGTTTTGAAAAAGGAAAAGGTTTTAATTCAACGAACAAGACTGGTGTTTACCTGCAGTAGTGTATTCGCAAGTACGAGACAATTAACACTGCCTACTTCGGTGAAGAAGCGTTCAGTTTCCTCTTTCTAAAATTTCTCTTTGTTCTTTTACTTTAGTAGATATTCTGTACATGTTTTATGTAAAACATATTTTTTCCTGCAGCCCAAATTTTCACAAACGTTTTATTATATAGGGTACATTTACAACTTAACGTTTAGGAAATACGTTACAGAATAGTAGCGAAAACAGGTAAAGCAGATGTGTAAAACACGTTTTGAGAACACCCTGATAAATAATATAATTCCAGATTATAAGACTATATTTAGTTTATACACTTGCATATTGTAAAACATTTCACAATATAATTATTTCAAAACCCATACACACATTTTATTATATTAATAGGTTATTATTACCTACAGAATAACATTATATTTAATGTAGTATTGCATATACTTTTCAATTTCAATTAAATTAAGGAAGTGTATTTACTATTTTAACTGTTTCATTTTCAAACACGTTCCTATCAGTACGATCTACCTACAGCTGGAATAATCATGGTTTTAAGTGGCACGCATTCAAACAGTTCACATGACAGCTGATACTCAAATGTCACGCTGGGCGACCCACTGCAATGCCAAAGATATCCCGTTGGGCGAACAGACCCTGAAACAGATTAATCAAGATCTAATTCAATTTACAACAGACCATTTACCTTTGCTTTCGACTCCAGAGGCTTTCAGTGAGAGAAAATTTGCATAGAGGCCATTCCTACACGTTGACTGTTGGGCCCAGAGCGTGACGAATGGAAAAGAGGGCAAATTTTAAGGGCTAAACACAAAGCTTGCTACCAGCGTGCACCCAGAATAAACAGAATAAAACCATTGCAGAGAATATATTATAAATTACTCTTTAACAAATATCCACCATCTAAATAATGCCTACTCCCTCGTTTGCGTAAATCTACACGGTTTGTTCTGTCTTAAATCCTTAAACACAACTAATCTGAAACACGTAATATTTGCAACCTAAAAACGTACTGCAGTATTGGCCAAAGTGGACCAGTAGAATACCTATCAAAAATAGTTAGCATTACACAAAACTATTGTAGATGCATCTTAAAATCGAGACAATAAATGTAAGATTGACAATAAATAAATTATAGCAAACACTACATAATTTGAGATATGCGTCATAACTACCGAAACGGCAATGCAATAACACCACACGATTTGAGTTTGCAAGAATGATCATAAAAACACAGGTACTGTAAATGGCAATTGAGAAATCAAGGTCGTGGAGCGCTTAATACGTTCACTTCTACAACCTTACAGTGAGAGTTACCAAAGCGAGACAAAACTGTCGACCCTACGTCCAAACTTTCTCGTGGCGTTAGATTAAATGTAATGTAATGTCACCTAAACAACATGTTTTTGTTTTGAAGTTATATTACAGCTTCATAGCTATAAAATAAGATGAATTACTTGGTTTACTGAAACCATATTAAGCACTGCAAAAGTGGGGGTGTTTGGTCTCCAACCTGGAACGTACTTATTTTGTTTATTTAAATTAAAGCTATTCAATGCCAATTTGGCATCCTCCGAGGAACAAAAGGAGATTTAAACGGACGAGATACAGTTGTACTTAAAAAATATTGCAAATAAATAAATAAATAACAATAAATTAAATCAAAATTAATAATTGACAAAACATTTAAACATCTCAATAATATAAATGGTACTTTACAACAGTATGTTTTCTAGATACTGCGTTGAAACATTTCAGAACGTAAATGAGAAGTGGCTATTAGAAGCTGGTTTGTTTTATCATCATCTACTCTTTCTCTCTCTCTGTCTCTCTATCTATAGATCTATCTATCTATATAGCATCAGCTCTTAACATTTGTTTTGTTTCTAGTTTATATATATATATATATATAGTGCATAAAAAATATATATTAACATTATATAACAACAGTTACAGTCAAATTTGTATAGTGAAGCTGCTATCTTTTAATAATGCTGTGATTATCTGTACATTAGCATAATAGAGAACTGGTGCAGTATTTTCCAGATTAAGTGTAATTCCCACCCCTCATCCCATCCCCCCCAGTAAGCGTCAACAATAAATATGTTATTTGATGTTGACTTAGATCTATTTTTGGGTTCCCTTTCTTAGTGCTCGTTTCTGTTGTAAATAAACAGCATGACTGTTTTTATTAACCTGTTTTTCTAAACTCTTCCTTAAACCAGTATTTAAACTCACCACAGGAATGAAGAATTTTCCTACGTGAGAAGTGCTTTAGGATAGGATATGATAGTATAGTGGTTTTATTATCATTTCAGGTGTATACATTTGGTATAATACACAGTGAAACGAAACAACGTTCCCCCAGGACACCAGGTGCTTCATAAAACAACATAAATAACAACACAAAACTACGAATAGAATGAATATACATTGTGCAAAGACAGCAAGTACTTCTATATATAGTGTAGACCCATAGTTCACCCATAGTTCTATACATAGTGTAGTTCTACACATATTTGTACTTCAAACTACAGAAGGAAAGTTAACAGTACAGTAATGATTCAAATTGCTTTCGTTAAAGCCGTTAATATAAATAGAACAATAACTCTTCTTTATAAAGTTGGAAGTTCGTAAACAATGTAAACTACATAACCTCTATAAAATCTACAACAAAAGTCAACTGGCAGACGTCCAGTCTTAGCAATCATTTCAGCCTATAATTATATACTATCACAAGAATTTTACATTAATAAACTACCAGTGGATGTCGTTGTTCTCTTCTTTTAAGCAGTGGGTGTCACTCTATTAAGATGACCTCGTGCTAAGCAGAAGCTGAAGTCCTCCTTCACTTTCTACATAGATCGTGAATGCGGCAGAGAGAGAGAGAGAGAGAGAGAGAGAGAGAGAGAGAGAGAGAGAGAGAGAGAGAGAGAGAGAGAGAGAGAG
>JABJVR010000077.1:3274523-3295261 GCA_025773905.1 Chitala chitala
CGTCGGCGAGCTCGAGATTGGTGCCGAAACAGGACACGATTACAAAACACATCTAAATCTGAGAAAAGGAAGTGAGGGAAGTTTATTCGTTTTCTATACTAGGATATTCGTGAGTTATTCCCAAGGAGATGAGAGGGCTTCTAAAATCTTTAAAATCTTTAACGTCGAAGTATGTATTTTCTTGTTGGAACAGCAGGGGGCTCCTAAATACCTTCACTGGGAAAATCCAATACGGTTACCTGCTACATTGTGGCCACGATGGCGTTGGTTTCCATTTGTATATATAATTAAATTAATACTGTGCATTACATATTTTTACGTTCTAAAATGTCTCACTGAATGCTACCAATAACCAGGCAGAAATAAGGTCCGCGGAGCATGAGGACGAAAACAATATGGGTGGTTTACTATGTAATTGTCTTTTAGTTGCTTGCGCGAATAAGCGATTTAATTTTTCAGACTGTCTGGGTTTCAGGAATGCGTGTGTTTGGATATTTTGTCGCTGGACTGTTCAGCCAGTCTGCTCTCCGTCGGATCGCGAGTTCAGATGGAAGAGCAGCAGCACCTTCACAAACTAAACCAGGCTAATAATATTCAGAGTGGGAGGGAGCAGACACCAGATCCACCAAACAGAAACGCTCTCCAGACCTTCGAGTAGCTCGAAGAGTCAGAGGAAGACCGCGAATATTATAACGTATGCATGAGTCGAGCCAGAAAGAGGAGGAAGTCTACGGAGCACCGCTTTACTGAACATGGAGTTGGTGTTAACTCACCTTTCCAGTTATTACAGGTGTCCCTCGGACTGGAAAATCTAGAGTTTACGAAGGCTTGAAGGAATCATGAGAATGTCTAGGGGACATTAGTCATGTGCCTTGGCACCGCAACGGTGCCTTTTCATTGCGATACGGTGTCGTGGTTTTGTGCAGAAGAACTTAAAGCAAGACAGGTGGAAGTACGCTTTTCAACCATCACGTTTACTTTAAAATTATTTGCCACAATCAATAAACAATGATGGATAATCAAAGGCAGGATAAAGTGAAGAAACCCATGAAAACCAAAACGACAACGCGTAAAGAGAAGAAACAAAAATCCGGCAAGCTTTTCCGAAGAAAATCCTTAAAGTCGATGGGGAATTTCATGAATAGGATTCTGAAAACTTTAGGCACTTTGGCACACTTCAGTGACATCGACACAGCAGAAGCAGAGGATGATGATGGCGGATTCCGAGACAGCACACCTTGCACGTTAAGTGCCAACTCAGGAAATCTAAAAGACGAAATTCAGGGTGGAGGAGAAAATGCTATTAAGAAAAGCTTAACACTTTCTTCTCATGGATCTATAAAAGAAAGACTGTCTTGGTGCTACGGGGATAAAACTCCAGGAGTTCTGGGTTTGAAAAACCATGGCAACACCTGTTTCATGAATGCCGTGGTTCAGTGTTTGAGCAATACTGATCTGCTTGCCGAGTATCTCGGTTTGGAACAATACAAATCCGATTTCAACCATAGGATAGTTAACGGGATTGTAAAACGTGAGGACTCACAGCAGGCTAGAGGCGAAGTGACCGAGCAGTTGGCAGCCTTGATAAGGGCGCTTTGGACTCTTGAATATACTCCGCAACTGTCGGTGGAATTCAAGGTAGGTCAACCTTTGTGAAACATTAACAAACATTGACATTTGCTTAAAAATTTTTGACTATTTGCGTTGGGTATGATAATAAACATGTACAGCTGAATACTTTACATCCATGTACTTGGATGCAACGCATATGCATGCATCAAAACAGCGAACGGTTTATTTATAGGCATATTACTTTTGTTGCACGGCAGTATAAAAAGACGGTTCGAATTCACAGATTTCTATTCAGATTTTAAGCATTTGCGGCTTTAAGTACATGCTCTTTCCCAGGGTTTTTTTTTGGGGGGGGGAATTCTCAACACATTTGAAATATGCTGCGCGATTAACGCGAATGAATTGTCATTGTACATGTTTATGACATGTATAGCATGTTCTGACATATTACGTCTTCTGAGATGGATTAAAAACTGCAGCGGTTCTCTGGTAATGCCCGAGACTTCCGTATCTGGCGTGACTGTAATAACAACATTCCAGGGGGTGGAGCCTAATGTGAATACCTGGGAGACAGGTGGAACGCGGCGCGAGCGCCTTTTAGGTGCAGTCAAACGAGTTCTACTTCTGAGCTTTTCCGCAGTTCGAGTACAGGGGATACAATAAATTGGACTGATTATGTTACAGACAAGTGCGTCTCTTATTTATAGCCACCAGGCGAATCAACAGATGTATAAATGAAGTAGTGCGTGACTACTAAGTTTTTTTTCTTTTTTATATAAACTTTTCTGACAACATGACTTTTAACATTAAAGACCAGTCTTGTTTTAATGATCGAAGTGTGTCACGCGGTGCTGCAATTCATTGTTTTGCTCTCAGTTTTTTATGTTATAATTACTACACGCAGTAAAACTAGAGTCGCGATTCTCACCGTGGTACTGGCACGTAACTCCAGTGGTGTTTACGTGTCTGGCAGCATCAGGCAAACACATTGTTCTCGCCCTCTGGGTGGCAACCGTTCCAGTTTATGTGGTTAGTACATAGTGTAGTTAATTTTTAAAACAAGGGTATTTATGTGTACTTTTAAATTAGCATGCAGATTTTTGTTTCCTTACAATTTAATATTCGAGTCCAGTAACGATCGTTGTAATCATTGTTATTACAATGCAACACCCACTGTAGAAGTAATTAAACATTTTATATGACGGAGTTTAAGCAGTAAATATAAAACATAAAAAGGTAGGGCGCCTACCAGATAATGATAGTAAATTTTATTTTATGTTTTTACCGTGTTAAAATTAAGTAAAGATCTTATGGTAAATCAAAATCGAGGCTTTAGTAGCCGGATAGGCTGGGAATGTTGCCAGTAGCATGTGGTTAAGGACGTAGTCTTTTTTTGAAAAGGTTGACGGTTCATGTTTGGAATGAGACACTACATGGATCTTAGCTGAGTCAGTACAAATATTTGTAGATGTAAGTAAAATGTACAGCTGTGGGCAGTATGAGTCACTCGGTAAACGCCTCTGCTGAGCTAATTCGTTAAAGAAACTACTGATTAAGTGCCTTGTTGAATCCCAAGTGGGCTGCTTATCAGAAGCGAAAATGGCTTAAGAGTATTACTCGCTATCAATGTTTAACTAAAGCATCGATGAGCGATCATCTGTAGTAGTGACAGGCTGATTCTTTTGTTTTTCGACATGTGGATTTAAATTCAAAGGATGTTAGAAGAGTCCCCTGATGTTTTGTTATGCCATTGTGTGCGCGCATGCGCACTTCATCACTGAAAATTCAAAATCGCCCACCTGCCTCTTGACGCTGGACGCTGTGGAGTAAGTCGTCTGCATTCCTTGGATGTCACAGCGGGCGGATTACGGTTTGGCATTCAGGGGGTGTGATCTGAGTTTCCTGCATGCTGTAGAAGGCTCTTTGAAACCTCCCCCCACCCTCAGTGTAGGGAGGTCAGCAGGTGTTTAGTTCGGAAACGTACGCAATCCCGCTCACACCCACTGTCACAGCCCAGCATAGAAGAGGGTGTGTGTGTGGATCATCTCTGGACCAACAGCATTCCAGCCACCTCTGTTAATGTGAAAACAATGTTATGACTAGGCATGAAAACAAAACCACTTGACACTTCCATCTTTTTAACCTCAATGTCAAATGAGATAGTAAATATGTATTTGAGAAATGCATGTTAGGGGTGGTAGTTATCAGTTTAAATTTGTCTTAACCCTGGAAAAGCCATGGTTAAAATGAGCAAGTCCCAGGATCTTTTTTGGTGGGATAAGTGCATGATGGATTATTTATACAATTTTAACCTATAGTTAAATGTGAACTACTAGAACCAAGTATTTGTTAAACCATCAGTGTCATTCAGTTGCTTAAAGCGGTTGGATGCACCATATGTAACTAAGATACCTATTTACAGTGTAATGTGTTCTTGTTTATGTCTGTGCTTGTTGCTTGTAATGGTTAATCTGGGACTTTACACATAATATTTGTCCTCGTTAATGTTTTGCAGAGAAGTTATTTCCTCCTACATGCTCCCCAGACATGCTCCTAATGTTATCTGTAGAATTTGTCTGTTATAATAATGACATTTAAAAATACCCCCTTATATAAATTTCCCATTAAAAAATAATTAATTTTCAGTTTTGGAAATTATTTGTTCTAATGAAGATGTCAGCTGCAAGAAACGATGATGCGTAGTTTTTATGATGCGTGTGGAATGTGCTTTAGTATATATACTTTTTTGTGCCCAGATGTGATTTATTGTAATTGTTTTAAACAAATACAGACTACTAACTTTCCCACTTTGAAGGGCAGAGCTACTACAATAAAGTTGCCATAGTAGGGAGAATGTGGGTGCCTCCCTTGATGCTGGGGTGCTTACAGACCCTCCTGGCAAGCTAATGGCCGGGCCGGGGGGGGGTGAAGCCTGGTGCCTTTAATGACAACTGACTATAGCTTTCATTTACAGAACTGGATGAACTTTACTTAACTAGATCACATGAAGCCGTTTCCAGCAGGGCTCATCCTGCAGGCTTCCTCAATGTTGTGCCATGGCAGCCATTTGTACACCAGTCTTGTGTGCTGGTTCACTCCACTGTGCAGTTTGAAAATCTTGGAAAATCACTGATAGAGTCAGTTGTACAGCTGGTGCAGATGCCAGTTTCATCTAGCATAAATTTTAAAGAGTGAACAATGATTAGCTTTGAACCTGTGTTTAATTTAATGGTCTACAAGGCCAACATAAATGCCAACCCACCCCAACACTATCCCCCAGCCATGTGGGTCATTATGGCACTGAGCCAGCTGGTGCTTCTCTGCTGCCGTGGTTACCCTCAGAGAGACAGTAGGACACTCAGAACTATCCATACTGGATTTTTTTTTTACTTCAGCCTTCTCTGTGTGGAGCCAGATTTGTAGCAGTTGGTGCCCGGCTCCCAGCAGTGTGGTGTATTTTTTTAAAGGTAATAAACTAAGTAAAATGTTAGAAATGTGGAGCATTCTTCTTTTTTGCGGGGGGGGGGGGGGGTGTGTGCTGAAACTATGTGAAATGTGTAATCGGATTCCTCCTTCCTGTCACCCCTCTTTTCCATAATGTACAGTCCTCATCAGCGCCCATGTATAGTGACCTTCTCTGGCTGGTGCATGCACTACCTTGCACCACTGGAGTTGTGCACTCTGCCTTCTGCATTATAACTACCAGACTAAATTTTGGAATTTGAGAAAGGAGAGAGATTAAAATTGGGTTCTTTCTGGTTTTCAATTTGCTGTAGTCATAGGTTGCCAATTTGGCAAGGAATATTGGCAGGTTGTCCCTTGCAGAGAGGGACGTGAAGCATTTATTTTTCTTTTTCTGAGCGAAGACATCTGACAGTAGGGGAGGGAGAGAATGAGAATGAGTGTGTGTAGTTTGCTACCTTGCGTGACAGTTTTCACTACCTTCTTGTGACCACACTCTTGCACATGCTTTTCAGAATAACAGGTTGCCCCAAACCAGAGTATACTTCTCCATCCTCCAAGTACTCCGCCTACTCCCCACTACATCTTCACCTCAGCCTAAATAACCAGACAGACTGGAGACAGGAGTTTCACAGGTCAGAGGCTGGTGGGGGGGGCTGTCAGGTGGTGCTGTTGCTTTTGAGGAAGATCTGTCTCATGTTGTAGGGCCCACTGTTCGTAAAGCAGTCCTCTGACCTCACTTTGGTTTGCAGACTGATACTTCTCCGAGCTCTCGGCTCAATCGGGTTCTTGATGGTCACCTGCCTGCATTTTGTGTACACTGCGCTTGTGCACATCCTGTTCTGTCAGCTCTGTAGACAGAAAGTGAAATTTCCCTGGCTCCTTTGCACTGTAGGGGTGTAACAGTAGGCAGAAGTCACATTTCAGTACATACCTCGAAGTTGTGGTGTCGTACATTTTCATTACGGTGGGGAAAAAAGGACATGAAATTAGTGCAAATTTATATATTTACAACTTAACTTGTAAACGATGGCCGTAATTTCATACGAAGCTTCTAAAGGTTCACTAAAAATAATTTGAGTAATAATAAAATAAAGATCCTTTTATTATTAATATATGGGTCCACTGTGGAATCGAAGAGGAAACTGAGTTTTGAATTTTCGTTCCACACAGAAATGTAGATGAGAAGGCACACTGTGTCAAGTATTACTTACTTAATCGACTACCAGAGCATAAAGAGTTGTGCATGTGTGTTCACTCAAATCGCAGCACGTTCTGATCTGAACGTCCTGTACTGAACGGTACAGTACTGATATGTGTACCGTACACTCCTACTGAGACAGGAAGAGAAGGCCATGACATGATGCTACATGAGGTTCTCGTACTGCCTGAGAGGATCTTTCACAGACTGTTTTTCAGCTCATTTCCAAATTATGGGTTTGAAGTTATTTATCATCGTCCCATGAAAGCTATTGCACCTTTAATTATAGTTGTCAATGAAAAAATAGGGGTGTTTGGATACAAGGGCTCATTTCCTAGGCACAGTAGCTGCTTTTTATGTAATTATCCACAGACCAATTGCTATCTCAGTTGTGTAAATAGTTCATCTGCAATAGGACTTGTTTTACATGTTAAAATTATGCCTTGTGTTTGTTGAAAAGGGAGCTGTATTATGTCCAATGCATGGTAAAAAGGCGTTTTGTGTCAACACTATACGGTCATATTGAAATGCTCTCATGTCTGTTATTCAAATGTTGTGCATGAGATTTAGCAGAACCCAGCTGCTTGGCTTTAGCTAATGTGCTGGTACAGGAGCCAGGCTTATTCAGACAAGAACAAGACGTGTTTAATATAGTTTCTATGGTGGCCACTGAAGAACAAACCCAAAGGGCAGTCTTAGTCTGGCTGTCTTCTGCAAACCAGCAGGGCAAAAGAAAAGGGGGCTATAAGACACACTGTACTCATGCCTATTCCTGTTGGGTTATGCCAATTGCTCCGCCCCTCCAAGGTCACACCTTCCTCACAGCATGCAGATGATTGGTGGATAATTTTTTCTCACATGAGCATCCCTTGTTTCTTTGACCCCTGGCTGAACCACTGTGGCATGTTCTCCCAGATCAGGCAGGGTGAGATAAGAATTCATGCCCCACTGCAGTGCTAGCATTAGCAGGTTTGTCTGCCACTGGAGTAGGTGAAAAGGGCACAGCCTGGAATGCTCCCCCCTGTGCAAGTTAATGTCTAAACTTTATTAATGTGGACTGACCCCACCTGGGAGGGGATGATGTCAGTTTTGGACATGGAATCCCTGTTTTTGTTAGCCTTACCAGATAATACCTGTGTAAATCTCGTTTTAAACTTCTCTCTGTCTATGACTTTGATTTACAAAAAAAAAAAAAAACAAAAAGAGCAAATGTGTTGTTGCTACCCGTAAAACCAGTTAGAACAGGCTATAGGGTGTCAAGGTGAGGGGTCAACTTTTTTTTTTTATTATTTTTTTTTTAAATCATGGTTTTTTTCTTACCTGTCCAGTTACCTTGAAGGCCAGGTTGCAAACTGTAGTACTGTGGTCAAAATAATCAGTGACCTCCCCAATGGATGAATGATGCTTGTTATTAATAGAGCTGCTTTTGTTTGTGGTAAGCTGATGGTGTTGCACACTGAGAATTTAGGACGTATGAATTATCTGAATTTGCTGCTTGTACCTGTTCTGAAGCATGTAGTATGGCTCAAGTTTCAGAAAGCTTCTTGCCCATGTTGTTTACCTTTGCGCGTACATTACATAAACAGTTGTAACCATGACAACACCGTGTAGCACAGAGGCATTAACGTGCCAAGGATGCTGATTGGCTTGTGTGGTCGCAGGCTGTGAAGGGTCGTATGCTCTCCTGGGTTCCTCCGCGTGCTGCAGCTGTGCTCCCTAGTGGTACAGACATTAGACTGGCGAGGCTGATGGCGCAGTCAGAGCCCTGAGCGCGGCCCTCCTGCCGCTCTGACTTTCCACATAAAGTCAGTGTGTCTTAGTGATGCTCTCTGTCACGCCCCTTTAGGTGAGATCCCTGAAGAAGCGCTGCTGTATCAGCACACAGCAGGTGAACACACCTGGTGCTGGAGTGACATTTCCACAGCCTGAAACCATTCTGCTGTGCTTTTTCACCCTCTTGAAACATCAATGGCAATTTCTGTCACTTTCTTTGTCAGACTATTTTCATGTGAAACTACTTATTTTGTTGACATGGATAACAAACACCGTGGTGTTCAGCAGCATGAACAGTATTGCAGTAGCTGTTTGATTAAATAGCTTTGAGTCATAATTACTTGTGGGACAATGTTAACAATGAGAAAATTTGTAGCAGGCTATAGTATGCTGTTTGCTCACTTTATATAACTCGCTACTTTGTACACGATAGAGCCCTAACAGGATATAAAACTACATAAATTTGAAGACCAGAGGTTAATACTGTGTACAGTGCACTCTGTTGATTTTTGCATTTGTTTGTTTTTTTTTTGTTTTACTTTAGTTAGCTGTGAAACTCTAGGAGATGCAAATACCATAAATGAATATTTACGGGAGTGGAAAATGTGTATAGTTCCATTTGTTTTGGCATGTATACTTAGAGCTCTCTAAGGTGCATAAAAGATTAATATCACTGAGCCAAAATAGACTAAAGTTGGCCAGGTGGTTGTTTGATCTTTGTACTCGCTGTGGATTTCAACCTCAGGTACTGGGACTGCTCCCACACAGGTGTCTATCTTATCCCAGGCATGACTGGGACAATGGCCTTGAGTGAAGATGTCCTTTTAGTTGTGAACGTCCAAGCTTGCATGAATGGGTTTCAGGCCCATCTTCAGCAAGGGTACTGCTGTTTGGTCCCACCCTCGTATAGTCTTCTATGTGAGAGGAAGCTGCTGCAACACACGTGGTAGCCTTGGTAACGGAGGGGCGACAGAACAGTGCTATTGAGCTCCTGGTTTGTGCTGATGGCGGTGGTTTTCACCTCAGACTCATTAGAACCTTGGCCTGTCCTTTGAGACGGTGAGTGCTGGTGCATGATGATGGATAGTGATTAGCAATAATGGCCTCCTCGTTACGCTTCCCTTTGTCTTTTTTTTTTGGTAGATAATTAATTCGCCATGTCAGCCAGGGGGTCTCCCTCATTCTATTTTTAAAACGCCGGCAGCATGACACTGCAGATTCAATGCGTCCAGGAATAGCACCGGGTGCCAGTCACATGTGGAGCTGTCGCGTCGCTGCGAGCAGCTGTTTTCAGACTGTCAGTGCGAGTGTGGGAGGCTGGAAGGCCAGGTGGATTGTGATATATGTGTTCTCGCTCTTAAGTACTTAGTAGAGGCTTTGGGTCGTTTGATTACTTTCTGGCACAAGAGGAGTGTGCGGTTAGTGGTTTGAGGGAGGTTAAGGGCGGGAGTTGGAGTCTGAACCCAGCAGAATTTTCCGGTTATGTATCCAGTGAGATACTCTGCTGTCAGTAGACTGGCACAGTACCTGGACACTTTCTTGTGATGGATGGGTCTGTGCACACTTTCACCTTCTTGGCCAGAGCTGCAGGCGGCTCTTTGGGGCTTGGTGAATGTATCGCAGAGCAGTGCACAGCAGTTTGTCATTGCTGGAAGTTAACTTGTCCTGTTCTGTGTTGGTCAGTCCTGACTGAGCTCTCTGTACCTGGGGATTGTCTTGTCTCTCTTTAGCTCTAGCATTTGTTTCATGGCAAGAAAAGGTGCAGAGAGCATTAAAAAGTCGATCTCTATTCCTTGGCCAGATTTAGATTGTACTCCGAACATTGTTGTGTTAACCAAACATAGCTGGTGAATCTCCTTGATGTGCTGAAATATTATAAATCATGCTTTGTGCTAATGATGGAAACAAAAAATCCAGGTGTAGGTGATATGGTGTTGTTTAGATGAGAAGTCATGTACAATGAGTCTTCAGTTAATGTTTTTAATGGCGATTGTACATGGAGTCCCTGGTCAAGTTACGCAGTCCGGAGAGTGGAAAAACCTGTCATGTTAGTACAAGCTCTTCACCTTTCTCACTCCTCCGCCCTCTTCCCCAGAGCATCGTTTCCAAATATGGCTCCCAGTTCCGGGGAAACTCGCAGCACGACGCCTTGGAGTTTCTGCTCTGGATCCTTGACAGGATGCATGAGGATGTCAACTCCTCTCCCAACAGCCACGAGAACAAGACCAAATCTTCTGGGAAGGTAGGAGCTGCTGCTGTTGCTTGAGCTTTTAAAGCACTTCTGGTTTCACCTGTCACCGGCAGGTTATTGGGTCAGACTCCAGGAGAAGAAGTTAAGTATTTGCTGTGAAAGTCAGGATTGATCACTTGAACCTTTTATCCATCTTATTTGTGTCCAGGGTAAGCGTGCACTGGCTCTGTGCTCAGCCAGGTTTAGAATCCAGGTCTTTCTTCATGAAGTTATGACTGTGGCCAGTGTTTCTCTGTGCTACATTTCATACACACTGCCCCATTATCTGGGCTGAACTCGATCAGAATGGACCATTGTAGCACTCTGGAGGGTGAACAAATGAAATCTGATGACAAGAGCAGTGAAGTAAAAATGGATTGCTTCACATCCCATTCAAACACAGCATCTGCCCAGGCTTTCAAAGGAAAAAAGCAAAAGGGAAGTGGGTAAGCTTTGGACCATTGTTAATGCAGTGGCATGTGTATGAAGGCCTTTTAGTGAGGGTAAATGTATTAATCGCACGTCTTCTGTTCCATAGTGTGGGTTTGGCATAAAAACTGAGTCAGGCGTGTACAGCGAAGGAAAGAAGCCATGCTTTATGTGTTAGGAGATGGCACAGCAGTGTGCAGAAAAAGCTGAAGTCATGTGATGTCACACAGCACTGTGTCATGCTGAGCGTGTGTTGCTCATCGGGCTCTGGTGCACAGACGTGATGGTACCCGCAGATGAGCTTTTCCATTACTCCCACAGGCTGCCAAGGCAGATCCCAAACCTGGTGGATGCTAAGTTTATTCTGATCCTCGCATGGACGCCCTGTCTCCAGGCAGGATTGCCGTGATGGGCTGGTTTGTAATCCATCAGATGTGCCTCATGTCCTGCTGTGCCAATTCTCAGAAAAAGAGGCTTCATTAAAAATGTGTTTGATGCCATTAATAGCTTCGTTTTAGCTAGCGCTAAGCAATAAAGCCTACGTGACACACCAGCCCATATCTCTTAGTCTCTTTAGCTTTAGCAGATCATGTAACTTAAGACCACATTAGCGTATGGCAACAGCTGGTGCAGGTTGGGTATTTTCTGGGGGATTTTCATTATTTTAGCATTGTTTGTTTATCATGTCGTGCCTGCCCACACACATACTTCAGCTTTTTCAGGTAATTTGCAGTGATTTATAGAGAGCCAATATTTTTTGTCTGCAGGACCTTAACTTCTGGATAAAGTTGTGGTTAAAGTCTCTGGTGAGAGGAATTGTAGAAATGTAACTGTGGAAACCCGGAGTTTGGTACTTGTTTGCTGCTGAATCATTTTAAGTTTTATAATCTTCCTGAGTCCTGAGGTGCAGGCTGAATTCTACATTCTGAGGCATTATTATGGGCTGTGTTGTCAGGTAGTTTCTTTTGGTAACTGCAGTAGAGAAGCTGAAGGGGTTCAGCATTCTTTTGCCTTGTGGGAAGAGAGTTACAGACAGGCTGACTCTGCTAACGTTGGCAACTGCATGGTAAGTTGGTGTGTCGTAATGATGTTGACATGCATTTCTGACAAACTAGTGAACCCTGTCACACCCTGTAGAAACTCGTAACAAATGTGGACAAGGCGTGAGTGGTTGTCCTCAGGCAGCTTCTGCTGCTTTATTTACACAAAAACAAAAACACATCATTTTCTAACTGGTTTTAAGAGGAGAGTAAAACTACATGAGGTGCTCATCTTTTCTTTCTATCTCTCTGCCCCCCACCACTACATCCATAATGTTAATATGTAATTCATTACAAGCAAAAGGGTATTTTTAAAGCACAGCTCTCCACACACAATGCCAGACAGGAGCTGGCAAACAGAATGACTTGCGCTCGAGGTGCACAGCCTGTGTTGAAGTGTGACAGTCATCAGTGTGCGTGGCTTGTGTTTTCTTTCAGCTTTCCGTTTTTTGTGGGGCTCCCAGTGGAGAGTTGCACAGTTAAAAGCCACTTAGACGCCGAGATTGAAACAGTAAAGGTCACAGAGGTCATGCTGCTGCAGCTGCACTTTGCACAGAGCTCCAGAGCGGTTTTTTTTTTTTTTTTTTTTTTTTGATAGCTTGCAAGGCTGTTTCACAGTGTACAGGCTTTGTCCCTGTGTGCCACCTTGGAGGATGGTGACAGTGTCTGCTTCGCAGTGAAATATCAGGAGAGCATTACCTTGCAGGGCAGAGCCAGGAGCATGCTGAAGGGAGACATGCACAGCCTCTTTATCTGAGTCCTCAGCAAGCGAGGGTACCCATGAGGGCAATGATAAGAGTGGAGGAGTGCGAGGTGAGGATGAAGATGAAGGCTGAAGGGCAAAGGGTTGGCCCATGGCTCCGTGGCCGGAGCTCAGGTTCCACCTGGACTCGAGAGATTTGCCCGGCTCGTGTTGACAGCCCGCTGACCCATCAGAAACCAGAGTGCACATTGACAGCCTGACTGTGCAGCAGATGCACATGGTGGAATAAGCGTCGTGGATTCCTCAGAACCATGTCACATCTAGCTCAGCCTCCACAATGCAAAGTATTGAAGGAAAGGGTTTTTTAGGATAATGGTGAAGGAAGCACTGTATGATAGGCTTGTAATACTGAATTATGGATGGATGGATGGATGGATGAATGGATGGTTTGCACATTTAACCCCCCCTTTTAATTTTGAATATATAAAGTGGAAGTTGTGGTGGGTTCATTTCATGTATTTATACATATGTTGTGACTGTCTGATAGCACATTTGAGTTCAGTTTCTGCTTCCCCTTCATAGCTTGCGGCACTGAGCCACTCAATTGTAAGTGCTGGGTGGGAGCAGGAGAGCATGGAGGTGACGATTCATTGTGACAGCTGTTTGTGGCACTGTGCTGAACATTAGCTTTCTGACAACATGCCAGTTACATTGCCAATGATGAAAAACAGGGTAGGGTAGTGGTGGTGGGGGGGCAGTTCTGTTCAGTCTCAGCCTTGTAGAACAAGCACTAGTGAAATTTCCTTGAGGTTAGTGGGGTTTAGTGGTGTTAATCTTTTTCAACCTGACTAATGTCACAAAGTGTCACAACCCTCGAGGTGACGGCATCCTTCGGTCTGTCATGCAGCGAAGCACACCGGAAGAACTTCAATCCAATGCCAGTGGTTTCTGACTGGTGTCAAAGGTTGCTCGGCCTGTTTTTGCAGCTGAGAGTGTAAGGTGAGATGTGGCGCCTGGGAGGTCCTTGATGCCACTGACACATCGGTGTCATGTCCCAGGGTGACCTCAGGTCCACCTGTCTGCCAGCACTCTTTAAGGCCGTTGGCCAAAGACGCTGGACCTGACTGACCTCAGGTACCTCAGTAGTGTGGTACTTGAACTTACTTCTGGTTTCAAACAAAGAGCTGCAGGATTATTGGTGTTGTTATTTTGATCTTATTTGAAGACTGTTTTTCACACACATATTGACCCGGTGCTGGTTTATTACTGGAATCCTGTGCTGTATTATGGTTTTTCTAGAAACTAGAACATGATCTCTTTGCACAGGGGAGGGTTTATTTAAGGTACAGTGCCATCTTTAGCTGTTGTTACTTTGCCTTTTGTCCTTTTTGGTCAGTGTCTGCTTTCCTATGGTGAGCTATATCTGACAGTGAAAGCTGCATAGAGCAGAAATAGATCACAGCATTTGATATTTAAAAACCAGAATCTTTTATATCTCACTATATCTTACTGGCACTGTGTGATGGGGCACCAGACTGCCTCAGATCGATGTGCGTTCTATTTGCTGACAAGTAGGAGACCTGGGGAGTGTGGCCTCCTCCCTCGGTGGCCTGACCTTTCCAGGAGAATGTGGACTGACTGGTGTGGGTGCTCTGCTTGACATCAAGGACAATGAATGGGCTTCTGGGGTGGGGGGCTGCAGGCTTGAACTCTTTGATAAAGCAGGAGCTGCTTGTGCCACAGAAATCTAGTGGAGGAGGGGTGTTAGCAGGATGGAAAGAAGACAGTTGTTACCTTGGATATTATGCTTCACGGTTAGATGTAATTTTTGTTTGCTGACACTGAAGACTTTCAGAGAGGGCGTTATCTGTGACCTTGCAGTGTGTGGTTGCTGCTGATCAGTTCTAACAGTCACAGATGTTTACAATTTGCCGTTGTGTAGGGTGCTCTGTCCAGCTAGTCTCAGCAGCCCTCTGTGTGTCCTTAGAGCACTGTCAGTGCTTTGTCATGTGTGCCACTGCTTTATAAGGAGTGTTAAGATAATTTCTTCCCAAAGTATTGAAAGGGAATGGAGAAGAGTACAGGTGAAAATCAGTGACTGCTGGGCCAGTAATACGATGGGATGGAGACGCCAGTTCACGATTTCACATAACAATCAGCACGGTTCTAATTCACCTACTGCCCCTTGGTTTAAGACTTGAGTTCATTTGCATGCGGCTGTGTGTACATGTTCAGTCCTCTGTCGACAAATGCAGAATATTTGGTGATGTGCTGAATATCCATCTTCAGTACTGCTTATGGAGAGCTTAAACTCTGGTTATTGGATTTTTGGGGGTTGGGGGGATGCAATTTTCAAAAAGGATGAAAAATGGATATATTTCTGGAGAGAGACCCATCATCACAGTGGTCCGTAATCAGTTCTAGGAAGAGCTATTTGTAGCTTCCTGTCGTGTTTTTGTGTTGGGAAAGCTTGAGATTTATTTTGAAGGACACCGCCTGACAAATGTCCAAGTAAGACCAGCCAGCCAACGCTGTGCTTTGTTAACTGTGTTTATTTGAGGAGATAATTTTGCCAGTTGATTCTGAACTGGCCCTGCTGCTAAAGGCTGACGTCATGGGCTGGCATTTCTAAGGGGGCTGCTGGTTCCCTCTGCATGTCCCGAGGCTCTGCTGATGAGCCGCGGGACAGTATGTCAAAAGCCAAGAGGTCCTCCCACACTGGTGCTGCCAATCCAATTAGAACCCCCACAACATTTCCGAGATGATTTAAAATTCCTCGCTTACAGGGTGCGGTAAGGTAGCAGGAGCAGTTTTGCTGTAGTTAAGGAAAAAAGGGATGAAAAACTGGAATGTGATATGCTTCCCTTTCAGGTCAAGCTAAGAAACTGGTTCTGCAAGTCAAAACTAGGAGCCGTCCTGCTTGAAGAGCAGTTGCGATGAGCACCTCTGCCATCCATCTGGCTCTTCACCACGCAACCACTGTGTGGCCTGGCTCATTGTGGCTGTTGCTACGTACAGTGGAACTTCGGTTCACGAACTTAATTGGTTTCTGAAGGCGGTTCGTAATCCGAAAAGGTTGTGAACCATTTATCCTAATGAGCAGCAGTTTCTTAACTTCCTGAAGCGTCTGTGATCTTTGTTTAGTAACAACGTTCACCCCTCTTGCTACATTGGCTAACATGAGCTTCTTGTTACTTTTTAGAATAGATCACTGATTTTGCCAGACCAAACTGATAAGCCAGATCAAAGGCACGAACACCATTTTCATGTTTAGCAATGATTTCTTTCTTCATCTCTTCTGCAATTCTGGTCATCTCTTTTCCCTTTGTTATCACTATGCTTCTTTGGTCCCATGGTGTCTTATTTTATAGTTTATAATGAAGCAGAACACAAAACCCAATGAAATTCAAAAGAACGCAAGACAAATTCGAACAGAGATGTGCACTGCGCAAAAGCTAAACGGCAGCTAACGCACATGCGCCACCGTCGTTGCCAGTTTATGTGGTCCGTGAACCGAGACGCAGTACGGAAACTGAGGCTTTTTTTTTGGGCTGAAATATAGCTTGTGAACCGAAAAGTTCATAAAGGGAGGCGTTCGTAAACCGAGGGTCCACTGTAGTTTTTAAATCACCATGGACACATGCACTGTTGGAGACAGTGCAGGACAGGGGAGGTAATCCCACCTCTTGTACTGAACACTATTTATGACACTTTCATATCTCTGCTTTATAAAATATTTCCTAACACGCATCTCCTTTGCCAAAGTACACTTCATGTTTTATTTATTCTGATCAGTTTAAGTGTCTTTTAAGACCTCTGTCAAACATGACTCTGTTTAGGTATTGGGGAGTAAATGATGGTGTAGCTGAGCTGGCTTTTTAATTTCTTTTTGTGGGGTCTTTTCCTGCTTTTTTGAAAGGCAAAGTGAAATTTTATCATGCTGCTCTTGATATTTATGTAAATGTGAAAATGTGGCGGTTGATACTGCCCTTGCTGAGATGTGTAACAGTAGCTGACTAAATAATTGCCCTTTTCCTAACATGATTGACATTAGTGAAGCAGTCACAACATTAAGTGGAATGTTTGTTAACACCCGAGAAGTTGAGTTTCTGAATAAATGGTTGGTGTTTATATGTGGATGTAATGGTGTTTTGTAGTTTTGCCTGATGTTGAATGCCTTTGTTGTGCCTGTCGGGTGTAGGTCGGGCACTGTTCTCCCTCGACTGCCGATTTTTGGTTGTTCCTTCCTGTGCACACTCTGGTGTCTCCAGTCCAAATCGGTGCCAGTTGGTCAGGGCGTCATGGCACTGTGAGCAGCGCTGCCTGCTAGGTCTGGGTTGGCCTGTGGGAAAAGTGACAGTTGAATGGTGTCACTGCAATGATGGGACATCTGTTAGACTGGGCCAGCACTGCAGTGATGAGGAAGGTGTGACCCATGTTGGCTGAGAGTGCCGGTCCAGGTCTTGTGTTTGCCTCTGAGTTGCTTATCCTTTAACCCTTGTTCTGTAAGCCACTTAGAGGCGACTTGCCATGCATTTATACAGGTGGAAATTTAACTGGAGAAATTCAGGTTCGGCTCCATGCTCAAAGGTAGAACAAGCAGATCAAAATAAACCTGAGGACTTTTGTCCATCTGTTTTGCATTGAGGAACTTAAACCATACAAACACATACTAATTTTATTGATCAATAAAAAGGAAAGCTGGTGTTGTAGCCCCGAAATTCCAATCCCACACTAATGCCAGATGAGCAAGGTGGGGGTCAGGTTTGTACTGTTGTCTGGAGTGAGCCCTCATTCGGGTGGAGCCATGCGCCTCATGCGACCCCCCCCCCCCCCACGAGGGAGCTGTTTTCTGCTGTGTAGTCTAGCCAGTCCAGTATGCCGTGGGGATCATGAGAGAGGTGCCAGGGTTGTGTTTGGGCAGCTTGCTTGACTTGTCACTTTACAGCAGCTGGCCATGGTACATGTGATGCTCAGCTACGGTGATGAGACCATGCTCAGAAGCTGCCACTGAAGCCTTTTGTTACCAGACCTTGTTTCTTAACAGCACATACACAGTCATGATGGCTGTGTAGTTGGAAGGGTTGGAGGGAGTGTGTGGTGGCAACAGAACTGTGACATCAAAATGGGGAAGAACCAGGGGGGAATGGAATTGCACATGAGATCTGGAAAGGCAAGGAGACAGCACCATCAAAGACAGAAACATTAATCGCAAGCATCGATCTGCTGTGGGGGCGGTGAGGTCACCCCACCACCCCCCATGGGATCTCACACATGAATATTTTACAGCTTCAGCATTGTCATGGCATTATACCCCTCAAAGAATGCAGATGTGGCGTTTTACAAGGGCGCATTACCTTCCACATGTTGGCCCCCTCCTTCAGTATGTCCTCTCAGGCTATGCTAGGAGGAGCACTTTGATAATTCAGTCCCCAGCCAGCCTGTGTCTGACCTGAGCCATGCAGCCTCACCAGTGTGCTCCGCAGACTGCTGTTTAAAGGCCTCTAATGGATTTCATTCTACTTTTAAAAATTTAACACTTTTCTTGGGAAACATTTGATTAAGTGTAAATATTTCAAAGTGCCCTTAAATAGTTCAGGAAGGCTTTAATCATTTAGAAGCACAGTTTAATTCTTTTTTTTTAAGTTAGTGTTGTATTTTAATTGTGTCTTTAACAGAGAGAACATTTCCCTAATGCCTGCTCTTCACATGCATAGTGCACTCAGTGAGTAGTGGAAGTCAGTGTAATACAGAACATGCATGCTGTCATGTTCACACACTTACTTATCCGCTTATGATTTTTAGAACGTCTGCCCTCTTCAGTACTGTTTCTAATGGCAAATGGGATGTGGATTTTTTTTTTTTTTTATTTTTTTATTTTTTTTTAAGTTCTGAGCTTCACAGGTAGTTCACAGAGAACTGATCTGTGTAATGCACACTTGGACCAGTGAACTGTGACCTTCATAAGCCTGAGCTTGAGCACCTGTCTCTGGAGACGGGACTTAATGGTATTTCCTAGATACCTGTGGAGGCATCTGTCCCCTTCCACACTTTCCGCTCCCTGGGGGTCTTTGCCTATTGCCTGGAGGGACGTTCCAGCTCCTGGTGGGAGGTGACGGTCAGCCCGCTCTGGCTGGTTCATTCTGCTTTGATAGTAGCTCATCCTCAGAGATGATTTCCTGTCTTTCTGGCTTGACTCACTGAGGAGGGCACCTTCTTTGTGAAACGTGTCACTGAAATGGGATTGTGTGGATAATTCAACAGTTTTTCCTCTTTACTGTTTGTGTTTGGTGTTTGAGAGTCATAGGTCAGGATCTGAGGTGAATATGGCATTTAATTACCAGCTTTACATCATCCATCCATCCATTCGCTGTACCACCTTATCCAATCCAGGGTCATTTGGAAGCCTGGAGCCCATTCCACGAAGAACAGGGCAAGGGATGCCTTGGGTGGGGCGCCAGCCCACCACAGGGCACAGCTTTACATCAGTCTTTTAAAATTGAATCTAAGATGTCTTAATTACTCAGAGCCATAATTAATTGGCAGTAGTGTAGAACATAAAGCTCACCAGTGATCTTGGCTTGGTGTACTACGTGAATGAGTGGGACATTACATAGCCCCTGACCCAAAGGGCACCAGATCTAAATAGTCCACTGGACAGCGATGAGGACAACCTTTAGGTCTAGGAGCAGGGCGGTCCTCATGCTCCCTGTCTGTAACTCTTCTGTGTCAGAGTGATGCTTGTTTTCAGTAGTTCAGAATGTCAGCACGCTAACAAATGGCTCTGAGGATGTCTGGTAGAATACAGGATGACCTGGTAAATAGGGTAAACCATGCCAGTGAAATAAGTGTGATTAAGTAAATCTTTCAATTACGAGCCCTGAATGTCAGCTGACAATAGTGGAATGAGGAAATGTAGAGGAGAAACCATATGCTTACATATAGCCGGCACATAACAACATTATGAGTGTCAGATTCAGCGAGTCCCCCCTGCTCTCCTTTTCAGCAATACCTCTGTCTTTGTGTGCAGGGTCCCTATTGAGCCATTTGAGAACATGATTGGCCTGATTCTCTGGCCTGTTGCCAGCCATCAGGGGAAGACTAACCCCAGAAACAAGGTCTCCTTTGTTGCCTTTATTTGGCCACTGGCACACTACGATGTGACGTTCAAGTTGGCCGTTGTGACGTCTGCCTACTGGAGCACTGTGTGGCCCTCCCAGTGTAACATCCTGTGCGTGTGCTTCAGCTAAAGTCTCACTGTGTTTTCCGTGACCTTCCAACTTTCTGTGGTGTAGAACCTGCACAGCCTTAAGGTAACAGTGAGTTTCAGACTCTCAGGGAAAACATGTCTATCAATTTTTGCTGCCCTGATTTGTTGTTCTTCACAGGAGTGGGGGGTCTGGCCCTATCCTTATGTGGGTTGGCAGGGTGTTGTCTTTTACTCTGTACTGGCTGCACTTGACTGGCTGTCTGCCAGTCTCATTCCCATCAGGCTGTGGTCCTTGGCGTTGGTGGTTTGTCTTTCACATGTTCTGCATGCTTTGCTCATGTAGATGCTGGTTTTTCACTTAACTGATACAGTTGGAGAGCTTTTTTTCTAGTCTTCACCAACAACTGTGGCCAAGGCAGGCTATATATATGAACAGGAAGGAAAACCAGAGATATGAAAGCAGCAGCGCATGAGCGTGTTGTGCTGACTTGATCTGACACGGTTTCGCTTCGTGCTGCTGCGCTGCTAACTTCTGTCCAATGTCCGTCACGTCCGAAACTCGCGTTTTTACCTGCTGTGGTTCTTTTTTTAAAGCTTTAGCTTTTCTTAGGAAGCGTTTTCAGTGATGTCCTGCACAATCCTGATACATCTGCTCTACCTTTTGTATGCTGGTGGAATTCCGAATTGGGGAATTCCATGCACACACACTTCAACAATTTGACCCACAGCCTCTGAACACACTCCTTCAGTCCTTTGTTTGTGCTCAGACGTTTTCCTTATTGATTTAGTTTGTGAATAATATTGTTTTAAGATTAATAATAATAATGGATTGTACGGTGCTGGTTGAGTAATGAAAGGTGGTTCTCATCTCCTTGGCTGTGCCCAGTCTGTACGCTCTGAGCGGCTGCCAGGAGCGCTTGCGTGAGCCAGGCTATTTTCTCTCCTCCACGTGCGCGGGCCCCACCGGCATCTCCATAGAAACAAGCGGAGCGCAGCCAGTTTGGTTCAGCAGGGTGCTGCCAGAGAATATGGCAGGCAAGAGGCTGTGCTTGGAGTGAGCTGTGAGTCACGAGCACTCCTGTACCTGTGGCCTGGAGGTGGGGGGGGGGGTGAGAGAC
>JABJVR010000077.1:3305064-3322497 GCA_025773905.1 Chitala chitala
GTGTGTGTGTGTGTGTGTGTGAGAGACACCTGGCAGTAGGTATAAAATGCCTTCAACAACAGATGGTGCAACTCATTGGTTGAAGTACTTCCGTTGCATCAATGGCAATGTCTTTGCCGACAAGCAGACCCTGCCTTGGAGTGGGACTAAAGCTAGGAAGTAGGCCAGGAATGCCCTGACATGGATCCATATGCCTGTGAAAAAGCAAATGCTTGTGCAGCTAACTGCTTCTTCAGAACGGGATTTTTACTTAAAGCTGTGCCGGGGTTGTGTGTCATCCTTTGCCCACATGTTAACTGTGAACTCACAATTTTAATATATTGTCAGTTTTCAGACAAAATCCTCCCTCGTTAAACATAAAAGACTTTTTTTTTTTTTTTTACTGTCTTCACACACTTTTCTGTATGATTTTGTATTGATCTTTACAGCTAAATTTTTTTCCCCATTTAGCACACTGCTAACAGTGTCACGAGGGAAAAAGCGCAATAGAAAACACAAGTAATTTAGTATAAGAATATCTTCCGTGATATTGCATTCTTCTCAGCCACCATAGGTTTCTCATTAGGAGCAGTGTAATTCTCCACAAATCGGTATTCATGACAGTTAAGTTGTTTTTCCTTCATTGAAGAGACTTGGTATCTGATATAATGGTGACATGCTCATATTACAGCATTCTGTTTGTGTTCAGAGTCCTGTTTTAAGTTTTGCTCACAAGTTTACACATCACTATCCCCGACCTGGCACAGGCCATTTATAGAGTGTTGTTTATTATTGTTATGCTCGGTAGCATAACAGATTTCTGTGATGGTAAATGGGTTAATCTATGTTCTGTTATTAAATAAAAGGTATGATTAGTGTGACCACTGTTTTCCCAGATTGGTGAACATTTTACAAATTCTTCCAGGGGTATATAAACTGGTCTTATGCTATACAGACCCAGAACTTGAATTCCTAGTTTTTCAACCTGACAGACTTGTAAACTAGGGTGATTAATAAATAGCTGCTAGGGATACATTTTGCATGTGTGCATTTTATTTTCTGGTGACCGGGATGGGTGCTGCATGTGTGGCGCTATGCTAAATGCTAACAGACAGGACGTTTTTGTCAGACTTCCTGTTATTTTCTGGAGACAGCACTTCCCAGCAGGTGAGCATCTCGGAGTCATTGTGAGGGCTTTGTGAATGTTTTGTATGATGTCACTGAGGGGATGTTTCTTCCCCTTATGATTGTGACATGATTGTAACAAGGAAGTGATGGAGACACATAAAAAAATAAAGCGTTTCTAAGCAGTGCTTTTACTGAGCACAGTCCATCCTCAGTGTGGCTTTGCTGGTGAAGGTTCTGAAGCAGACCGTGGGTCATGTCCCCTGTCAGTTGTGTCCATCAGGTATACAGCTGTAGAGTACAAACTTTCTGTTTCACAGAAAAGCCCTCTGTGTTTAAGAATAGAAGCAGTGCCTGTGTTTTAGCATTTCTAATTTGCTAAAGCAAACAGATGAGATGTTTTTCTCAGACTGGATTTGTAATTTGGATTCGTGGTATTTTGTGAACATCGCCAACTCTGTTTTGCCCTTCAGAGCCGTTTATCTCCGCTAACACCTAACGGGGTGAGCCATGTGCCCTCGTCGGTGTTTGGAAATCAGAAGATGCGTAGGAATGGCATGATAAAGCTGGCGTATCACAGACAAAGCCCTTAGGGTGGTTGCTCAATCCAGCATTTCAACATTACCTCGGCAGCTCAAATTGTTCTGCATCACTGCCGGTCTGGACCAGCATTTGCCATGTTCAATATAGCTGGCTCATCTAACACCAACCTTCACCACATTCAGGATTGTTAGCATGTTCAGAGCTAACAATGACCAAGCAGTAATAATGCAGTCCAGTTAGCACAGGTACACATCACCTCAGGGGAGGGTTAGACTTCTGTACCTCAGGGGAGGGTTAGACTTCTGTTTGCCCTCTGTTTTCCTGCTGGTTGCTCCACTCAAGTTGTGACACTGGAATACTAACATGGTCTTTCTAAATGAACTGGTTGTGACCCCACTATAATGTGGCAGCCTGGCCTGTCTTCTCTTTGTCTTACAGAGTACATGGGGGGTTTGCATGCAGCAATTCCATGCTCCACTGGAGTTGCTAGCATCAGTGTTTTCATGGATTCATCAATGTTTATGTACAAACAAGATGGTCACATCGTGCTGGACTTTACCCCTCCTCTTATCTCTTCTGATCTCCCCCAGTACCCCATGTGTCCTTTACATTCACAGAATACCAGTTTCTGCCAGTTTCTATGCTGGAATGCTTCTGGTTCCTGTGCTGTAGCTGGTGCTGTGAAACGTATGGAGCTAGGCTCCCGGTGTGTCTATGCAAATGTACTTTCCATGTCATCCGCTGACTAATGCAGTGACTGGAGCTACTCGCAGCCAAGATGAGAAGGCGTCTTTAACCCCCGCCCCTCAAGGCCTGACATCAAGGCAGCGCTGTCACAGACGGGTGCCTGTTTCTTGCTATCGTCTTGTTTGCTAAGATGCCGCTGTCACTGCATGTGCATGTGACCTGACCTTCAGGGGGATGCATAATAGCCTCTATCATGGTGAAGGCTCTCGGCCTTGTTCAAGAGTGCTGCTGGCGGGGAGCAGAGCAAAGAGGAGAGATGGCCATGATCTGGCTGCCAGCGATTTTACACACAGCAGCTCGTTTTAGACACTCGGTGTCAGGCCTCCAGAGGACTGTGTTACTTACGGCTCCACGATAATCACTCTCTTCTTTTATGTTTAATGTTTAAAAAGAAGCACCTTTGTGGTATTTTTACCTAGGTGATGTGAAGGCTGCTCTTTGTTTATTTATTTATTTTATATATTTTTTGCGACCTTTATGACTGCTTTTTTTTCAGGTATTTTTTTTCTGTTTGTTCCTTCCATGCCAAGGTCATCCCTGACGTGCCCTCATTGCCTTAAACAAAGCAACACCTTCGATCCTTTCCTGTGCATCTCTCTACCCATCCCCCTTCGCCAGACCAGGTAAGAGTGTATCGCGGTCCATGTCAGACATGTTCGAATCGAATGCGTGCACACAGAAGCACACCATCGCATAATACTTTTACGTTTACAAGCATGCACGTGCACACGTGCATAGGTGCGTGTGGGCTCAGACATGGGAATTAATGTCTGCTTAATCACAGCAGAGGGATGGGAATGCTCCCAGACAAAGAGTTGGCACGCAGTCCATAGCCACTCTGGACAGCACCACGTAGGAAACTAGTGCTGTTTTCCCCCATCCATGCTCAGAGTGATTGTAGCCTGGTTACTTAGCAGTCATGGCTTGTGTGCTGGTGGTGTCTGTTTCCAAGCCCTTTGTCATGGGTTCATAAGCAGCAGAAGTTGTAGGTGGGGTAACAGAAGCAGTACAACTATCCATCCATCCATCCATCCATCCATCCATCCATCCATTATCTTAACCGCTCATTCCTGGTGAGGGTCGCGGGGAAGCCTGGAGCCCATCCCAGGGCACACAGGGCGCAGGGCAGGGGATACCCAGGGCGGGGCGCCAACCCACCACAGGGCACTACAACTATTCATTAAGAAGCAAAGCCTGCTGAATGAACAGTTTGTCATCAAATAAAGTAAAGAAATGCAGGTGAGCTCATATATCTGCTGTTAGATGTGTGCTTTGGTAAATGGAGCGTGTCTCTATGAAACCCAAGCAGGTGCGTGTTTGTATGAGCAAGACATTCATCCCGATGTCGCTTTCGAACCCCTGGGCTCACACAGGATTGTACGGCGGCAGCGTCACACAGAGATCGTTTAAAAGTGTATCTCTCTGGAAACAAATCTGTGCTTGGGCTCTGTCATCCTCTAAGAGGGTATTGATGACTGTGAACTGACAGGTGTAAAGAATGAGGGGAAAAAAGATGCGTGCGCACGCGCACACACGTCTTGCACCCAGAGAAAAAGGAAACTGTGCTGACAGAAGCAATATGGTCCTGTCATTAGACGCCTCTGCCAGAATCAGTCTCTCAGCATTACTCCATCACTCCCGTGTATAATGGCTTCATTCTGGCCTCAGCATTGATGTGCTCACAAGCAGCTGCTGTTGAGGAGATTGGTCACTGTACACATTTACTTAAAGGAATATCATGGCTGACAAAATTACATCTTTTTTTAAAAGGTTGGTGTTTTATGCACTGATAACATAAAGCTGACAACGCTTCATTAATTTAAAAACATTTGTGCAAGTAAATAATTTTGGAACATTGGCCGTGAAAATATTCATCGTTTTTTTTTTTCTTTTTCATTGATGTGAAACATTTTATTTGACGTTTTTTTTCTGCTATTAAGTATTTTAGGTAGAATGATTGTTTTACATGTTAATAGTTAAGGAGGTCCATTATGGCACCAGACTTATGACTTATGGTTTAATTATGGATGCTGCTCCCAAAGTTTAGCAGAAGATTTATTTGTGAAGCTCTTCCTATATAGTAACTCCAGTCCTTTTTGGGAAGCTCTTCCTGAAGTGTGACTCCAGGCCTGTTTGAGATGCACTCACTCACAGAAAAGTCCACAACATTGAAGTGGCAGTAGTGTTGACATGGAAACCTCTGAAGCTCTCCATGTCAGGCCAACAAACCTCCTTCTGTCCTAGCTTCATGGTGCAGGCAGCCAGACAGCTGTAATCCTAAAGGCATGCTTTCTAAGTGGGGTGGTGCAGTTAGGGGAGCTGGGCTCTCATTCCACATGTGACTGTACCCTGTCTGCAGCATATCTCTCTCACACCACTTAAACAATGAGCTAATAAAGAGTACAGGTTACTGGCCGCTCTCTTTAAGTCAAGTGTCAAGCTACAGCCTTTCCTGCATTCATGCATTTGTCTGTCTGTATGTGGAGGGCCGGACAGGGCAGAGGGAATTCACTTTTGAAGTGCAGTCTTTCAGAGAACAGAAGGGGGGCGTGTCTTCACACAAGCTTCTGTGCTGGTTTCCTCTGCTGGATATGGGCTCAGTTTTTATTCCCTGTTTCTTCCCAGACCTCTTTGTGTTACTCTCGTCTTGAACACCAAAAGCCAGAGGTACCTCCGAATTGGGCTGGCAGTACCTCTCTTTGGGTCAGTGGCTGTCCTACGTAGCATGGTGGCTGAAGAGGGCAAGATTTCACCCGATCAGGTGAGTTTCAACACGTGCTTATTAGGGGCACATGCCTCCATTTGCGTGGAGGGAACACTTTGCGTACAGCGATTCTGCTTAATAATGCATATCCATCGACTCTCACTCTTTGTCCATGCAGGTCGCACCTCATGTCAGCTGCTAGGCTGGGCGTGTTGCCGTGGAGACTGATGAATATTTAAATAGCTCTCGTGAGCCTCATGAGCTCCTTCTTGTGGTCCAACTCACCCTGTCTCTGTGTTGCATCACCATGTTGTGGGCCGTCTGCCTGGGGCTATATCTTAGCCAATCAAAAGCTGGCCTCTCCAGGCTATCCTCATTATCACAGACTGACCTTCACATCCCTGTGCTCAGGGTGTGGTAGGCTGGATTCATTGTTTTTCAGTTTACGTTGTCTGGCCCCGTTTGCTGGTATCTCTGTTGGGGCATATTTGTAAATAATACCTGACCTCGGGCAACAAGCTAGGAGTCTGTACTTCTTTATTAAATATGACCTTTGTTGTAACATTTTATTTTCTTGAAATACTGTTGAAAGGAACCCTGACCTTATTCAGTGCTCACGGCAAGATCAACAAACCTGATCAAGTCCATTACCTCAGCTTACCATGTTAAAGAAAAAAGGAGTTTTTGAAGTAAATGAGGAGAGGGTTGGACTTTTAGAAATATTTGAAGATTTACTTTCCCAATAAACTAAAAGGCCTGTTAGGTGCATTAGCTGTAACTGACAAATTGCCTTCATTAGACCATCTGAACTGTAAGGCCTGTATGCTTGCATTGATCCCATACCTCAGTGAGGAGCAAATCGTTGAAATGTATACCCGAGCCCATAAAGTAGTACTTGTATCGTTAATTATGGACTGTTGTGGGAAGAATTCGTTGAGGGAAGGTTGGTTAGTGTCCCATTAGCTGAAACATGTACGCCTCTGCCAAGAGCTGTATAAACACAGAAAGCAACATGGAAAGAACTTTTTTGATCGCATTATGCTGAATATTTTGAGCACTCGTCCCACGGAACCGACTTTACTGATCCATGTCATTTATTTTATCTCAGTTGCCCCAGCTTTGGTTCGTTATGCTTTACAACTGTAAGTGGATCTTTAAAGCAACGAATGATGGAGGAAAGGATGAATGGGAATGCTTACGAGGTTGCCTCCAGAGTGTTAGGCCCACTTTCTCACTTCTGTATATGTGCTCAGCAGGTAATGTGGCCCCCTAGTGTCAACAGACAGAACTGCAAATTTCAAGTCTGGCTTCGTCACTCAGGATAAAACGGGGCTGTGATACATTTCTGTCAGACCTGCCACTGAGCCTAATGGCTCGTCAAGCTGTGTGGAAGAATACCACCCAGTTTGTTTGCTTGATGTTTATTATTTTTGTTCAGAACAAGAAGGCAAACAAGCATGAAAAAATCTGTAAATTATGCATAGAAAGACACTATCAGGAGTGGTACATACCTGTCAAGACAAAATATTTGGGGATTAGAGAAGTTTCTCTGCATCAGCCTTGCAGCAGCCCAGGTGTGTCTGATGAGCTAATTGGACTTCTCACTGTCACATGATTGCTTTTACATTTTGCCATACTGCTACCACTCTGCTCCCCACTGAGGAGATACAGTATCTGAACAAACCAGCCTTGTATGTCATGTGATAGTCTTTCTGAAAGAAAGTAACTGGAACCACAGACAAAATTTTGTCAGTTACACAAATGTTAAAATAGTGACAGGCACACATTCAAACACTATAATTATGTTTTAGCGTGCATGGATGGGTTGGTATTGGAAAAAAAGTGCCAATATTTTTCAGCCCAGAGTTTTCTAGTACAGAGTTTGGTGGCTTCGGTTGTTACCTGAATAAAAAATATATTCTTGTGGTAAAATGATCATTCAAGGTACAGCATGATACTTTTTTTTCCTGAACATGTGTAACTCATAGGTCCCACCAGCAGGTCATTGTTCAGGTAAGGGAGGACTGTGTTGGTTGGACAGACCCTGGATTGTCTCAGCAGCTTCACGTTGAAGCTCTTGCCTAAGGGCCCGTAGGGCTCAGAAACAAAACCTTTCTGTTTCCAGTGTTCCCCCTCAGTGAGCAGTTAAGCATTGTGCCCCCAGTAACTCCCATTCAGCTTTTACAGGTGAATTTTGAACTTGGTTTCCTTTGTGAATGTTTAGTGCCTTTGTATTATTCCCAGAAAGAACTTTGCCATGTTATTGTTATCTTAACCATTCTTCTGTTTATAAAGGATAGTGAAATAGGAAAGGAAGACGGTCAGTCTGGTTGTTTTGTGGAAACGTCTTGATGAGAGAATGTTGCTTTTAGAAATTCAGTGCTAATAAACAACCAACAGTCATGAACACTCGGAGCAAGTGTTCGCACTAACGTCAGAGGAAGGATAAGGACTTGTATCTGTTGTGGTGTAAGTTATCTACCACTAGGCTTCAGCTAGGCTGGTTTAATTTCCTAAGATCAGATGTGAATGTGTTTCTGGCCGGCCCTGTCTGACTTGCTTCCTCTGCCTACCCAGGTGATCCTGACCGAAATCTACACTAGCGGGTTCCAGCGGTCGTTCTTTGATGAGGAGGACCTGACCAGCATTGCAGAGAGTGATGTTGTCTACGCCTTTCAGGCTCCACCTCTATATGGGAGGGGAGGCTCCACAAGATTCTCAGGTGATGCATTTGCAGGCACCTCAAGCACGCTGGCCTAAACTGACAGGATTTTCCACAGTTTGTCCACATTGATAATGTGACCATGGCTGTAACAGTTTTATTAGGCAGCTTTTTGGTGTCAGATAAGCAATGGTGTGTATAAACTGTGGGCTTTGAAGGACACACAGTTCAAATATGAGCTTGTTTCCAAACTGAAGGCCGCATCCGTGTGTGCGTGTCTGTTGTCACTGTGGGAGCCCAACCTCACCTTGGCTCACTGCTCTCTCTTTCTGTCTCAGGGTAGATGCTTCACTTACAAATGCATTAGAGCATGTATATTGGGTAAACATTTGCAAGCTGTGGGATTGTAAATAAGAACACTTTTGTGCGGAGGTCAAAATGCCACCTTATGTACATTTTCTGAGCAAACTGGTCAGCCTAAATGTGGCCGAAGTGAAGAGTAAACCACGGTCTCCAGAACGTAGAATATACAGCGGTGTACGTGTGTGTAAATACTCTGATGGGGGGTGGGTGTTTCTGGTGTATTCATACAGTTCCTGCACAAAGTGCAGGTTTGATAAGGATGAAACGCACATCAGGTTAAACAATGTTGTTTCGGTGCCTTCCCTCTTGCTCTCCCGGGACCACTTTGCTGTAGAAGCAGCCTGCACACCACATAGGGTGAGCCATAATTGCCCAAGTATTATCCAGAGGTAAAGGAGTAATTTATTTGCGTAGTTGGGTTAGGATCCTGCCCAGAGCAGTATGACAAAGTGTAAATTGGCAGTGTTTCGTAGAGTGGTATTTTGAAGCTGAGAGAGATTTGAATTGTCTCCACTCCACTGAGACTGCTTTGTCCAGAAGAATATTGATTGGTTACATTACTGTATGAAAACTGTTGAAATTCTAGGCTGTTTTACGTAGTGTAATCATATTGTTACATGCAGCCTAACCCAATATATTCTATCGAATGCCAATTCCACATCTGCAGCACTGTTTTGATACTACATGATACTGAAAGCTGCATCAGTAACACTATACCCTGGTTTGTAATAATGTCATATTTGTCATGTCAGCCAAACCGATCTAAACCCATTTATCAGAAAGCAGCAATATACAGGTGGTTTCACATACTGTAGGTGACCAGCCATTTGGCTGTTTTTTTTTCATGTAAACTGTCAATCATGTATTCCCTTTACATTGGCTGTACTCCACTAAAGCTGTGATTCACAATGGCCTATTGTCATAGAGTCAATAGAAAAGCTTCAGACAGAAAGAAAACACTGGTCTGATGGGTTGTCTTTCAAGCAAAAGCACAGATGGAAGCGATAAAGAACTTTCATTACAGAAGATGTTTGTCTTTGATAAGGAAGGCCTTTACGGCATTGCTACAACACACATATAGTTAGCACACCTTTTAGGCGGCCACTTTTTGGCTCAATGGGTAGACCATCAGGCTGGGATGTAGAAGTCTCCTGTTTTGAATCCCAACCCAGCCACCTGGTGTGTCCTTGAGCAGGATACCTTGCGCTAGCTTATTGTAACGTGCATATGAAATGTTGTAAGTTGCTTTGGATAAAAGCATCTGCTAAATGACTAATTATTATTAGAAAGAGTTTGTTTACTTAGACCACTCTGTCAGAATAGCTGTTACAGGCTCCATAAGAATGGAGATGGACAGTGGTCTTCACAATGAAGGTAGCTAGAGGTTGAGCCGAGTCTATTACCATTTGTTGGTCAACCTCCAGTCCTGCATGGGTGTTTAGTTCAACAGGGGACTGGGGCTTCCAACACTCTTCTGTCTAAGGTTCACACACTTAGTTGTAAAAGTGGTTCAAATATATATTGGTTTAATTTAGCAGGATTTTCTTAAACTATGTAGGTAACAATATGTTGTCCATTTTGCATTGTTAAAATAAGCCTGTACACAGTTACTGTACTTTAGTTAGTGTCTGTTGGTAGATAAGAGGAACTTTATAATGTGTTCCTAAATGACACACACGTTATCATTGTTGTTTTTAAGCACCCTGACGCACATTGATAAACCTGAGATGCTTTATGACTTGACCCTGGTCTCCGTAAGGTCCATGTGCACTTGAATACAGCTTGTCTCATTTGAAATAAAGCTTTGCTGTTTCCTGGAAAAGTGACTACACCCAAAGATGACATAGGGGAATTAAAATCCAGCAGTACATCTCTACACATTTTTTTCTGTCTCTGTTATTGATTGTGGAATTCTACCTTTTCTGAAACGTTACCTTTGCACATGAAGTGTTATGATATGCTGTATGGCGTACTACAGTTGCATGTACAGTTTACAACGTGAAATACTATTTAGGCCCGCCAATGATCGCAGTGAGGTTCAGTAAGTCACAGATGCTGCTGTTGTGATGTTTGGAGCCAAGTGTGTGCGTTAGCACAGCACAGCCGTGCGTCGTCTTTATGAGTGACTCGTTGCTAACAGCTGTTTTCGCCTGTGTTATTCTTGTGTGTTTGGCATCAGAATATTTTTAAGCTTGTAAAAGGCAGATGTTCCTTTCAGAGTGCGTGGTAGATTCCGTGCATAGTATTACGCTTATGTTGATATGTGTGCTAAAACGTGCTAATGTGTAACTGTAATCCAGGCTTTAAAAGAGACACCGGTCTCCTGGTTGTACCCCAGGAAGACAGCGCCACAAGCCACGTATTAAAACCTTCTCGAGACTCCGTAGGTCCACGGTGAATGTCCTGTTCCCCAGAGTGGCTGGTCGCATAATCATGGGTAATGTTCCCAGAAATGTAATCTGTTCTAAACAAAGCTTTTTATCCTCTCTCTCTCTGCTGTAGCATTTTTGGGCCAGCTCACTGGAGGCCTGGGCGGTTCAGTCTCAGGCCTAATAACGAGAGAAATCGAAACATGAAGTTTGTTTAGCTGCAATGGAGACCTAAGCAACACCCCTCACCTCCTTGCAGCCAAGAAGACCAGCTATGTGAGGCTAGGAAACCACATGCATCTTCTGCGCTGTGCTGACATATGAGAGGAAGCCAGGTGTGGTGCCATGTTGGACTGGTGGAAATAGGCCTGTTCTCCAGCTGTAGGCTTTGTGATGGAACAGCAGAGAGAACTGTGAGAGTGATTAGGAAATTGACCAAACATGACTACGTGTGTGATGATGGACCTCATTAAAAGTGATAATGGCGCTGGAACTGGTTTTTGTTTTTCAGTACAGAAATGCGTAACAGTGGGCAAGTGCCTGTGACTTGGGTGGCACTATATGATCCAGAATGTGGCTTTTAGCCATGGTGAATATAAAAGTTATTCTTGTTTTGAAATGGATTACACCAGCTTGGCTGAAACTAATTGGCTCATTTCTAGGAGGTAAACGTGAGCCAGGAAATAAAATTGGATAAAATGCAAATAGATGGTGTTCATTCAAGAGACTGAATACAGATTTATCTTGGTGGTGTCAGATGGCAGTCGGTCAAGATTATTTTAGCTTTAAATTTCAGGACCCTGTCTTTCTTTGACTGTCCTTCTCCATGGCTGGCGGGGGTTATGACACCTTTCCACATTCGGTCCACCCTCATCTCACTTTCCACCCTCCATCTGAAAGCAGAGGCTGTGTGGCAGGTCTGTCATGTGCCACCTTTGAGGAGAATGGATATGTCATCCTGGAAGGGGTCTGGAGATTGGATATTAGGTGCAGTGACGGTAGACAGTCATTGCAGAAATAAAACAGCATGCCTCCACATGCTCATGGCTCAAGAAATCCTCTCAAACCAACAGCTGACCCTGTTACTGCAATATATACAGCATATCTTTGCTCTTTTAAGGAAGTGTGAAGCTCGGCAGAGTTTCTGGAACATGTAGGCCCAGTTAGCACTAACCGCAGTAATGTTAAGTGTGACTTTATCAGTGACATTGAGACTTCCATTTGAAGGTCAGGTGACTGTTAGCTGCATGTTGTGATGCTTTTCTATGTGAAATCGTTATCGTTGAGCATTCTACACAAGCCTTTGACTGCAATTTTATTGCAGTTAATGATTTCCAAACTTAATCACAAAAGCCGAAAACAGGAAAGACCTGATAGCAAAGGTGACCTTGTTTGGAGGGCGTCTGCCCAGTGTCTGTATTGAAACCCGCACCTTTTGATTAATGCAGCACTGTTATACAGTTTTCTCCCTGCAATTATGGCAGCTCAGCACACTGATTTGTGGAGCTAAATCCTACATATTTGCATATTTTTAATGGGTAGAGGTGAACGATAGCTGACAGGGGTCAAGCTTCAAATAAAAATGAAAGAGACTTCAGCCTCTGTTTGGAACAAACGTGTGCTGAAAACCCAGAAGCGTTCCAGTCCTTTCCTCAGGGAGGAGAATGAGACAAAAAAGAAAATCAATCAGACAGTACCTTTGGCTGCCCTCATTCAGTTTGCGGCCTGAGAAACAGAAACTATGTAAGATCAGGTGTCACTCTCAGAGACCTTGCTTCTTCTCCAATCGTTACTGGAGACACCTCTAAATGGACTCCACACAGCCACCTCTTAAACAGGTCAACAGGGACGTCATTCAAAAGGTCGCCCTTGTCTGAAGCCTTTGTCTGTGTCGCCCCTTACGTCCGCGTTGTGCGACGTGGAGCACTGGAAGCAGTCAGCATGCATGTATGTGTAGAGAAACCGTGCGCACGGCTGACTAGCAGCAGGGCAAATCCCTGCTCTGTTATTCCGTAGCATGGTTATGCTTTCATGAAATGAAACAATGTTGATGCCGTACACCAGGGCTGTGGAGTTGGCACACAAAACCTTTGACTGCCACCTCTCAATTTATGGTGCCACCGACTGCGACTCCTCAGTTTACGTTATCGTCAGCTCTGAGTCAGGCCCCACAGCATTGGTTTAAACTCTTACCATGGTATTAATTGTATAACAAATTGTCATAACAGAATACAGCAAGTAAAACAACATTTATAATATTAGTTGAAACAGGACTATTTATTAACCTCTGCTGCCTAGTTTAAGCCCAAATTGTAAGCGTTGGGGTCCACATGCCTAGCCTAGGCCCAAAAGTTAAACAGTATTTTTTGGGGTCAATTTACCTAGTGAATAAATGCCTAAATGTATATTACACCTCTAACTTTTGGAGTTTGATTTATGCTGTACACTGGATTAACTCGTATATTGGCATTTACAGTGCATTTAGTTGGAGTAGGTACAATTTTTCTGATTCCAGTAATCCAATGGTTGCTTCAAACTCTACGACTCCAAACCCACAGCTCTGCTACATGCACATATATATGATTTCCATGACCAGGAAAAGGATAAGAAGTTGGATAATGTGTTAAGCAGGAAAAAGGTGCCTAAGATTCAGGCCAACATGATTTTTAAGATATAAAAACATTACAGTAAAGGGGGAGGAAGCCCCTTTAACAACATCACACAATGGAAATGAAAACCCCCCCCAAACATTCTTAAAGTGAGAGAAACAACTGTGAGTCTGTAAACCCACCTAATCACTGTCCAAATGAGGGCCCCATAGTCTCTGTAAATTGCCCAGCCGACCCTTTTTACTACATAATGAGAGAATTTAAGTCGCTGTCAACTGGATCTCAACGTATGTGAGCCACTCGCTGGCTGGGAACTGGCGATCAGGCATTTTGTAATGCAAATTATCAGACAAACCCACTCCCTTGCTGTGGCCCTGCTTTCCTCCTGTTTGATAGACTGTGCATAATAATTTTTTGCCGGCATTCGACTGGGTAGGTGTCCAGGAGAACACTGAGCATCTGCACTGTTCCATCAGATGAACGGCTGTCTGCATAGTGCCAGCGACAGACCTCAGAGGGGCTGAACTGTTTAATTAAGGTTCTGTTTAGACTCCTGAGTTCAGACTCCCGTGGCTAACCGGTGGGGAAGGGGGTTGTGAAAATGAAACTCTGATTGAAAGTGTGTCTCTCAAGCCCAGTGTGGGAATTCAGAGACAAGCAGACCCCTGGGCGTCTGTCAGACTGATTGTGTTTGATTTTAAAAAAAATATATATATTTTTTTTCTTTCCTGTATTCTGTCCGAGACTGTTTCATCGAATCTGACACTATGATAAACTCATGAATCTCCCTAACTGCTCATGTTTAGATGATGCATGTCTATACATTTGTACTGCAGTTTAAACAGTGACTTTTTGGTCCAGACCTTTCAGTTTGATATAAATGGCTGGCTTTGGCCTTTTGAAACCTTTTAAGTTCCACTTTTGGAAATTCAATATCAAACTGATGGCAGGAGACGGGTTCCAATTTAAAGGCTAGACAAAGGGCGCAAAAGAAAATTATCCCAAAGCCTGCAGCCCTGATGTGGCTCTGCTCTGCAGAATGGAGGGGGGGACTTCACTTTAATATCTGATGGAAAAGAGTCTAATCCAAGACCACAAAGATTGGACAGTTTTTGTTTGACCTTTAGGTTTTACAGTCATTAAATGAAGCCACATCTTGTCTTTTTTTTTCTTTACAGCTGGGATTCTACACACACAAAATACACAGCACCAAATCTCCTACATGGTGAAAGGTTGAGTCATCATTACAGAACATCATTACAGAACACAGCAGAGCTCTTTCCTTTATCAATAAAAGATTCTGTATTTGATCAGCTGTAAACATATATGATAACATTGCATTATTTACTCATGGGTGTTTTCATGTAAAGATTATGGTACCTACGCCTAACTGTGTGTTTAGGGGGTCTCACTGTAATACGATATACGTGTAAGTGCATGATGGAAAGGAGAGAAGGGGGCGATTTTTACTGGATTAATTCTGCTTCCAGTCCCAGTTACCCAGCTGTAGCTCTATTGTGTTTGCTGTGTCTTTGTCACCAGCACCCCCCCCCCCCCGTTGCAATCATGTTCTACAGATGAGCGTCTGCAGCATGACATTCGTTGCTGGCCAGTGATTAATTGCTTGGCTAGGCCAAACAAGTGTGTTTAATTAAATGCAAAGATAATGTCAGAGCGACGTCGCCGAGGAGATGCACATCAGCCCCTTGGCGTCGCAGGAGCCCACCCAGGGATACATTAATCGCACTGCGTTGGCCGGGTGACGTGCAACGCGGCACGCAATAAAACCGTCGCCTTGGAGGCGCAGTGGCACCGGCGACGGCTATTCCCTGACATGCCAGAGGACTGACGGCTTTTTGCTTCTTACATCCTATTTCTCATAATCAAACTGCAAAAATAATCTGGTTTCTTCATCGTCCCTCTCACTGCATCACCTGCCGTATCCAAGACTCTGCAGGTTCCAGAACACCTGTGTTAAACTCAGCTGACTGGTGAAACGTGGCAGTTGCCTGGGTGAGCACCAGGCAGCCTGTGGTCTATGTGGTAGCTCTGTGAGTTTGCTGTTCACATTTCAGGGATGTGGCCCTTAATGTGTAGGGTTTCTCTGTGATGCTGTCAGGATGTATTATGTTCTCACACGCTCTTCTTATTCCAGGGTATCACCACAGCCTCCCTTCCTCTCCCTACTTCTCTGGGCCTGAAGGTCAAAGGTTATCTCCCTCCGGCACCCTGTCCTCGGAGTTCCTGAACCACAGCAGTTCCACCAAGGTCCTTCTTCTCGTGTGCAACATTGCAGGGGCAGGGCAGCAGGCTGCCAGGTAATGGGGGGGGGGTTGAAGGGGGGGGGCACACCTGTAAGCCATGTGTCAGAAACTTTGTCATCCTTCGCTGGTGTTTCCTGGTAGACTGCACCTTAGAGTGAGTGGAGGGCGGGGCCTCAAGCCACAAATCGAGGCATGTGGGATTTGGACCTGACAGGCACGAGTGGAATAATAAGAACTTTCTGTATCCCATGTTTGCAACCTCATAAAACGGCATGACATTTTTGCAGTGCTCCTCAGTGGAAAATCTGTTAAAAAGAGTGACTCGGTTGTGCTTACACTGCACTGACTTTCAGTTCATGTGTGTCACTAGTCTGACATTTGATGTGATTGAGTTGTAATCCATTTAAACATCATCCTTGACGGTTTTAGACCAATCAATACATAGGCAGAAAGTCAGGAGAAATTTAATCTGTTATTTTGGACTATGTAGCCAAGTGCTTTTCTGCTTGCTTAAGAACATATAACCCGAGGTGGTCATGCAAGGAATGAGGCATTTTTTAGCAGACTTGACTGTGGGATGTTATCGGTTCCTTTCATTATAAAATGTGCTTTTTTTTGTGAATTGACTATGTAGTGCTACATGACTCAATTTGCATGAATATATCAGAAGTTAGTTTCCTGATTCAGAATTTACATCATACAGAGAAACCTAAAGATGTACTGAAGTTAAAATTTGTGTATTGCATATGAAGTGACAGCGCTGATTGAGTCTCTGTGATGCCTTGGGTAGTAATATGTACATACCTGTATACTTTACACAAGTATACCAAGTGTGTGTGTGTGTGTGTGTGTGTGTGTGTGTAATAAAGCAATTGTGAACACTGCTGATGGCATGTTGCTATATTTGCACCACACGGTGATTTTGAAAGTGTAGGATGAATCGCAGCTTCCACAGCTAATTGGACTGGAAGCAGAGCGTGCCTTTGTGACCCAGGGACAGAAAGCCTGGGGTGAATTAGCATGGAAGAGTAATGTGCAGTGTGACATACCTTAGCCTCAGTGGAAGTAACAGCAACAGCCAGCAGGAGAGGCAGAAGGTACAGGGCCACCCTCATGGCTCCCATGGTGACGCAAGACAGCCCCGCCTTAGCAGTAAAGCGCCAGGTCAAACCAGATGGTGGGTCTATTAACGAGTAAGGGACAGCAAGAGTGTTTCTTTGCTTATGGAAAATTCTGTAACACAGAGACACCATTTGTTTCACAACATGAACTGACAACAGGCCAAGTTAAATCTGAAAGCTAGAAATATATATTTAAAGACCACAGTGGTGTCCATACTATATATACCATAGTGGAGAGGGTAGTTATCAGGTCTATTTTGCAGTGTTGATGATGTATAGGCTTTCCTACTTGTCAGACAGAGATAGCTGAGTACATAGTTGACAGAACAGTGGGTGTGTTAATAATACTGTCCACATGTCCATACATGTCTCCATATCATTCTTGACTTATAGCCATTGCTAATATAGGTGTGTATAAGTCTGTAGGGCTCACATGTATGTATAAAGATTAACTTTGTAAAATATAATTTCCTCTAGTCAACACAATGGGTGTGGCAGAATAAATGTTGTGACAGGAAGCCAGTTTTAGGCATCAGGAGACACACAGGCCTGGCATTTTCTGAGTGTGAGCTGGCTGTAGCTGGTGGTTGCGGTTTGTGTAGCTGGTGGTTGCGGTTTGCGTAGCTGGTGGTTGCATGGAGCCTGACGTCAGCATCCCTGTGACTTACTACCCTGTGCCAGGATATGCATCTGCACTTCCTGGGTCAGCCTTGGACCCCTCTGAGCCACGTAAGGAGTCACGTTGTTAATGACAGGCTGCTTGTGTCGTGCAGTGCTGCTTTTCTAGACGAGTTTACCGACATGTCACTGTTTCAGGTTAACATGCCCCACTCTTCAGTTCTAAATCCCGTGTAACTGGAAGCATACATGTAGAGACGTCACTGTTTCAGCTTAACTTGCCCATGTGCCCAATTCTACAGTCCATGCATGTGTGTCTGCATGTGTGT
>JABJVR010000077.1:3322597-3385448 GCA_025773905.1 Chitala chitala
TAGAGACGTCACTGTTTCAGCTTAACTTGCCCATGTGCCCAATTCTACAGTCCATGCATGTGTGTCTGCATGTGTGTATGCATGCACGCATTCATTCATGGTTTAATATTTATAATAACATGCTAGCTGTGGGTCATTTATGAGGCAACTTTGTCAATTTCTTTTTTAAACTTCATAAAGGTAGCTTTCATAATGACACGGCTCAAAGCATTATTAATGGAGGGAGTTGTACGATGGAAACACTCATTCTGGAGGTGATCGTAATGTATTCTCAGGTTCAAGTACAAGTGACATACAAGGCATCTGCATGTACATTATGTACCTTATAGTATAATTTGCAATAAACTCTCCTGTCACTTGCAAATTGTGCAAAGAACAATGTTGTTACTGAGTATGACCTCATTTAAAGTAATACATTTACAAGGAGTATCGGGTCATACCTGTATGAAATTGTTAACATTGGCTAGTTGCAGATCAGACCGGTCAGTGGGCTAATGTGAAAACGTTGACATTGTACATTCAGGTTTTGTCACGTTTGGTCACACTTTGTCATGTTTGGTCTAGTTCACTGCCTCTGGGCACTGTCGCTTTGGACATGGCTTGTCAGGACTCTCCCTGTGTCAGTCTCATGGGCGCGTACATCATATGTCATCAGCGGGCTGGCCTTCAGCTACTCTTTTCCATGAATCCTTCTGACTTGTTTGCACAGGAGCATGCCACCTCTGACCCTGCGATAGGGGATGTGACGCGCCGGCACTGAATTCACACGTGTTCCTTTTTGGATGCAGCAGTTCAGTGAACGTGGTCACGGGTCAAAACTGCAGAGGTGACCACACACCCACTCCTGCTGTCATGTGTTTACCCAGCACGTAACTAATGACTGGCATGGGCTGTGTGGGATCAAAAGCCTCCCTCGAGATGGACACCTTCCTATGATGACAGGGGCATTCTGGGTAGCCAAGCAGCTCGGTGAATTATCAGATGCAGGTAGAGCACCACATATTAGGAACATTTTGGTGGAATGAACCAGGCACATAATAGGAAATTAAATGATTTTACTGCAGTGTTTCTGTAATCCCCTTTGCTGTGGGTTCTCTAATGCCTGTTTAGCTCCCTTTTTTCCCCCTTCTCTCTCTTTCTCTCCCCCTCACCGCCTCCTGTTTGTATTTTCCTCCCGGTTGTAGCAGCTGTTCTTTTTAATTTGTTTAACCAACAAACACTGATTATGAATTATATTTATGCTCTTGGAATGTACACTGAAGCGCAAAGCTATAAGGCTGTTAAATACAGGCACACACAGTCAGATGCATACAGCCAAATATTGGGTCACATAAACTCAAGTGCATACAATTTGATATAGAGTCACACACATTCAGATGCATGTCATTAAATGAAATAAAGATTGATTTACAGTAGGCAAAGGTTTGTTTGTAATTGGAGTATGCTTGTGCACTGATGTCTTATTGATTCTGATTAAAGCCTTCGTGTTGTCTCTGCTGTGTTTCTTCATAACATTTTTAATGAGAAAGCAAACATTAAAGCACGTTAAACATGTTTCACCTATTAATTAAAGTGGGGGGGGGGGGACTGGCAGAAGTGACAGGTTGTTCAGGTTGCAAGTGTCCCATGGGAGCGTCAGAATTACATTAAAAGGTATTTATAGGGCTCTCAGAACAGCAGATCAGAGACATCAGGGTATAAAAGCATGTGCATTCAGAATGCATGGAGTGAAATGAGTTGATTGCAGCCACAGAGGACATGTCTGGGCCACTTTACTCACCAGTGTCGTCACAGTACAGTTGATAGCAGTGCTAGATGAGAGATAATTGAAACGGATGGATTGTAGTATAAATATATGATGTATTGCAGGCATAAATTAGTATATGTAAATTGTATAGGTTGTGTTTTGATCCAGCTATGACTGTTTTCATGACATTCTGGCATTTTTTATTACCTACTGACCGTATCCCCAGCCTGGGCTCTGTGTGGCTGGACTAGTGATGTGTTTATAGTTGTGGTGTATGCCAGTTCACAGGTCTCTGCTCTGACTCATGGAGGTGCTTCAGTCCATCTTGCTTCACTGGTTTCCTGAATGTCCCCTAGGTTTGGGCCCCCGTTCCTCATGCGAGAAGACCGGACCGTGTCCTGGGATCAGCTGCAGCAGAGCATCCTCAGCAAGCTCTACTACCTGATGATAGACCGGGCGCAGATGCAGGTGAGATCTCAGGCCTGGTGTAGTGGAGTAAGTAAGGCTTCTACAGCAGAAACCAGACGAATTGATGAGAAACCAGAAGGGCAAAATCTTGATTTGTTTATTTATTGTAACATGGGGCAGTATTGTCACGCAAGAATAATCTAAACAAGCCTGCATATATAATATGTGGTCCCCCTGCTTCATTTATTAAAAATTATTCTGAATAACCATACCTGCTGGTTCTCCATCCACTGGACCTCTAATCTGTTAATATGAAAGAGAATTAAGCAGAGACAGTGATGACATCAGTGCAAACACAGATATAAATCCTTTTAGAAGCTGTCAGAGAGAAAAGCATGCATTCTCATGACACAAGTGAACACTGGATTTGCCGCCAAGCTAAAAACGTACAGGTGCCCTACTACAAATTTGCTTTGAATTCTCATTAATGGAGCCAATTTCATCAACCCTGTGAGCTCATGATAATAATTTGCAGTTTGTGACATAATGTAAATAAAAAAACAAAGGCTTTACTTCAGTTTTATATCAGAGCACAGTAATTTATCAGACATGGCTGGAGCAAGCTGGCTTGATTAAGGATGCACTGATAAATGGTAATGTAAGTGAGTGCAAAAGCTCTCACCACTTTTTATGCTGCTGGAAACAGAGCAAATTAATACTGAGTGTGGCCTGCCAAATTAAGTGTTAGGCTACAGTAAAGATTGCAGGCATGCAGTAATATATATACCAGACATTAATTACACACTTAGGACAGTTTTGGTAACAAACATGGAATGTAGATATTTCTGTTTCAGAGCTGCAAAGGGAAACTGTAACGGAGCTTCTGCTTACAGGGACACCAAGTTGTAAATGTGCCAAAAGCTGTTTGAGTCCCTCTCAAAGCCCTGTGACAAGGCTGTAACGGTACCAAGAGTTGTTCAAGTCCCTCTCAAAGCCCTGTGTCTCTGTGTTCAGAGAGTGCTGGAAACACATACAAGACCTACACAAACGTTCTGAAGAGCCCTGTGTCTCCATACAGGCGTTCTGAGGAGCTCTGTGTCTTTGTGTTCCATACAAGCGTTCTGAGGAGCTCTGTGTCTTTGTGTTACATACAAGCGTTCTGAGGAGCCCTTTGTCTTTGTGTTCCATACAAGCGTTCTGAGGAGCTCTCTGTCTTCGTGTTCCATACAGGCGTTCTGAGGAGCCCTGTGTCTTTGTGTTCCATACAAGCGTTCTGAGGAGCCCTGTGTCTTTGTGTTCCATACAGGTGTTCTGAGGAGCCCTGTGTCTTTGTGTTCCATACAGGTGTTCTGAGGAGCCCTGTGTCTTTGTGTTCCATACAGTTGTTCTGAGGAGCCCTGTGTGTTTGTGTTCCATACAGGCATTCTGAGGAGCCCTGTCTCTTTTGGGTTCCACTCGTCCTGTCACACATTTCTCATCACGTAGACAGCAATTTGCTTCAGCTGCAGCACTTCTCTTTTGTGCCCTTTTGCCTCTCTGCCAGCCTGTGTTTGATCACGCGTGATTGAACAGAATGTGGGAATACTTGTTTCAAACAGAAACCCAGGTAGGGCTCATTTTATGTAGTTGATTAGTGGATTAAGTGTAGATTCAGACAGACTGGTTCAGGTCCTCTGACCCAGAGCAGAGGTTTTTTGCTTTTCTCCAGGCACCTGGTACAAGAGCTAAGATGCAGTGCAAGCCAAATCTGCTAGTGTGGCTGATAAGAGCCATGATTTTGTTTTCTAGGGTAATTATCCTCAGGCAAGGGGAGAAGGTGCTGTCTGCCACTGAGCATGTCTCGCTAGGTGATTTCAAACAGAGAGCGAATAAAGGAGGGCACTCTGAACAGCCAGAGGCAGATAGTCGTCCTCTGTGATCCACCACACACTTCGTATCTGATCAAGTGTCCGATTTCAGGAGGGTGTAGGAGTTTCCTTGACCACCCTGGTCCTGTGGAGGGTGACTTGGGCTTGGTGCTGATGCTGCAGGACTTACAGAAGACAGTCTGAGCACACAGTCACAGCTGCTACAGCTGCATGCTGCATTGCTGTGAGTGTGAAAAATAAAGTTTCATTTGATTAAAAACTGCTGAATTTTCTGCAGTAAAGTAGCCCTGCTGTAGTCACTGATGTTGCTTCAGAACTCCCTCAGATTGTGGTGGGTTTTTAATTTTTTCATAAAAGAATTTAAAACACTATGCCAAACCCTCCAGGGCTTTCAGGTACTGTAGCTAAGGTACAGGACCTGATTCTGAGAGGTGATGCCTCAGTGAGTCACTGAGAAAGCCAGAGCAGGGAGTTATTTTTAGAAGATGTGATTAGAACGTATGTGAGCCTTCAGCTGTCTACACATCTGGCTGCAGTTGTTTTGCAGTCCTGCTGCTTCTCAGATTGTCTCACGGGTGACCAAACGATGGGGACCAGAAGTGGCGCTGGCAGCAAATGAAAGGACTCAGTTGGATGTGGAAAGTGCTGCATTATGTTGCCTCTTGAAGTGTCCCCCCTTGCCCCCACCCCCCACCTCCACCAGAATGCTTTGGCACCTTCATTTTGGACTCCTAGTCACAAGCGCTCAGCCTTTGGGTCTGTTCAAATGTTACCTGAGCGTGTGACATGCCACAGTGCTGAAGAAGTGATGCAGTTATTTTCATGTTAAAAACAACACGATGTGGTGTGCTACAATCAGCCCACTTGTCAGTTCTAATGACCAGTGGCCAGGACAGCCTTCACAAACAATGAGGAGAAACACACACTTGGATCAAGGTGTCTACTTTGACCCTGTAACCTTGTACTTGTACAAGCAAGTTGCAGCTGTGTTTTTGATGACAGATGAGCAAGAAAGAGAGAAAGAAGTGTCCTGAAAATGGACAATGACTAGACCAGCTGGTCATGGGAAGCAGTGATGGGAAGTCTGGTAATCGCCTACCAGGTTGGACAGTGTACCTGAGAGCCTGACACCTGACTCGCCTTGGGAGGGAAGCCAGCCATCAAAAGCCACCCCGGAACTCACAAGCTGTTGAGAATGAAGCAAAGTGGTCACGTGAGCGAACCTGCATGTCTCATTCCTGGTCGGCACTGAAGGGGGAGATGGAAATGCCCCATGCAGATTGTGGGAAGCACATGGGTTGCTCTGGGCAACCAGGATGGTGGTAGGAGCAGTGTAACTCCCCAGCGACCTAGCAGTACTGTATTGACATTGCTACCTATGCAGCCCTGTGCTAAGGACATGTGTGCACAGTCCCTAAAACCAGTGCCCTGTCTTTGTGAGGCTTCCTGACATGGATCTACAACCCTTGTTGAAGACCAGGTGGACTGAAATCCAGCACTGTATTTTTCTAGTCATACCTCAGACTTCTGGCAATTTACATGTTTTGTAAGCACTCATAGCACATATTGCACACCTGTAGTTTCATATGACCTGGATGAGGCAAGAAGATCTGCATGATGACTCGTATGTCGCCCTGCCTCCCATCTGAGAGCAGCAAGTCTGTGATCACACTTATTTTGTTCAACTTGCCTTCTCTCAGCTTTCAAACTGGAAATGGACTATGCATGAACATATCCACACCCGACATTATCGCACTGTGTGCCTCAGTGTGTCTCATATACTTGAAATGATTTTACTGTAATCTAGTTGTCAGCCAACCACTATCTGTTTTGAGGTGTTTAGGCCCAGGTTTGAGAACATTCCAGTAATAAAATGCAACCACTGATATTCATTGTTTTGTGCTTTGAATTTCACTTTTAAAGCTACATATTCAAAGTATTTAATTACAGAGGTATTACTCATACTTTTTTAAAGTGTTTGCTTGCCTTAAAACACATCATACCCCTGCTAGATTTAGTGTTGGTCTAAAATGATTCTAGACGAGAGGAAGAAAGCTGAAGAGGAGGTTCTTTCTTGTGGCCGAGTTGAAGTTCTAAGTTCTACTCAGGCGAGGCATGATTGACGTTACTATCAGTGGATTTATTGTGCTGCCACGCCAACCGGTGCTGGTGAGATGGCTGTCTGACAGACTCTGCTATCAGTGGCTTGCAGCACGGTGACCTGTGCTGGCACTTATCCATCATCTCCTCTCGCAGTGGACCATTATCACCCCTTCATCTAAGTCGGGCCTGTACTCTGCAGTGTGCTGCTAATCACCCTGTCTGAATTCCTCATGGTTCCTTGCTGTTTCTATGGAAACAGGGAAAGCAAAAAAATAAAATAAAATAAAAAAACAAAGAGCAATAATAATAATAAGGATGTTAAATAAATGCATTGCCTTTGAAGTTGGACTTTGACTGTACTGGAACACATTTCTTTGGTTTGCTGTTCTGGGTCGACAGCGTTCTTCTCAGTTCAGCACCCTTCTGTGGCTTTGCCTTCCAGAGTAGACCTCATATATCCTGTGTGTGTGTTTGATCATCTTATGGTGTTGCAGGGAAAATATTCTTCTAAGAGTCACACAGAAACTTAGTAGGATACTCTAAGACAGCTCGTGGTCTGGCTTTGTGTTCCATAACTTCTGACCACATGCCCCATTTTCTCTGACTTCTATTGTTGAATTCCCTCAGGCATGTCATAATGCCCTTTGGTTTTAGGAGTGCTCTTAAATTAATCTTTCTTTAGTCCTCCCTGCAGTATTATCTAAAAGAGTCTGTGGTTTAAACTACTCTGTGAAACATGGTTAGTCCTGATTCATATACTCTCGCTGTGTCAAATCGCATTAAACACGTGGATGTTGATGGCATTCATAGAAACAGGACTGATGAGAAAATAACTGATTAAACGAAAACATGCGGGGAATATATAGCAGCACCTTATTTTCTCTGTCACTGTTTTTTTAAACACTTTGTAAAAAAAAAAAAAAAAAAGTATTCCATACAAAACCAGATGAAGAATTGCTTAAGGACATAAATATGGACATGGTGCTTTAAGTGGACTGTGTAGCTCTGTTGGTCACCATGGGGGACAGTTGGCTGCAGCGTGTCTTTGTTAACTAGTCTGTTTAACTTTGTCTATCTTGCTGCACAGTTCTCAGCCATTGAGTTGTACTAGCATTGTTAAGTTTGCTTGGTTTTGCGTTCTGTGGTTGTATGAGGGTTTTTTTGGGGGTTTTGTGAAGATAGTTTCTTGTTTTTGTTGTCAAAATCTGTTTTTTTTTTTCTTCACTGCAGTTGCTTAACACGCTTTCTGTGTCTTGATTATGACACAAAGCATGTTAAGCAACTGTATTTTAGGCACGTTCAAAGTACAAATGTTGAGGCCAAATTAAAACTAATTCAGTTATTGTTTATATTTTTCCCATCCCAAAAGAGTAAATGTCATTTAAAAACAATAGCCAGGCACATTGGGACTTTAGGGGGTTTTGAATATTCATGGTGTTACTCAACAGTTCAAAGTACTGAAATTGGTCATTAGCAAAGAGTACAAAATGTTTTGTTAACATTGTGGACAAAGACATTCTGAGAGACAAGATATGTCGGAAACCCTGCAAACAAAAGAGTTTATACTTTTCGTCTGGTAAAATCTTATTAACGACCCAATTTATTTCCTTTTATGCCTGGCTGCACCTCCTTTCTTTCTTGGCAGTATTTAAAATTACTCAATTAGCGGTATGAGACTCCTCCAAGTTCCTCTGCTGTTTACACTTCAGTGTTTTTAAGTCTCAGACGGCCTTTTGATATATTGTTTCGTACCTCCTTCCAGACAACTCTGAAACTGGGGCTCATGTCCTGAGGGAGTTTTCTTGGGGCATCAGTGCATGCATGTTATTTCTGAATAGGGCATTGAATTGAGGCACGTTTGCCCTCTCAGCATTGTGTCATCTTAACTGTCTCAAATGCAGTGCTGGCCATGTGGGGGACAGTCCCTTCTGTAATGTGCTCTTCCTGCTATCAGGCCCTTGTCTAACGTGTTGTTCCCACCATGCATTCTGATGCCATTTTGTTTTTGTCACCTTTATTTTTGCAGAGCACAGAGAGGGTGCCGTTTAAGATCCGTGTGGTGGGAGGATCCGCATCCTATAGCTACGTGTCTCCTCAAGACGGACGGCCACTGTGCCACCCAGCGGTGGACAGGTAAGACCCAGCAAGCCCGCCACATGCATCATAGGGTTGGGGCCCAGGCTGTGCTCCTCCATAACCCTCAGAAAGTGAGTGAGATGGTGACACAGAACAGCATGTTCCATGACACCTGTCAAGGGTGAGGCTGATGCTGGACTCACTTCCATGGCCTGTGATCTGTCATATTAAAGCACTATTCAGCAGTTTCTGTTGGCGCTGGGGCTGTTAATGTATGACAGCGTGTCTGCTGTCTCACGAGGCTGAGTACTGTGACAAGCTGGTCTTCTGTAAAAGAAAGTGTGTTATCATACGTTCATGTCCTTGGCTTGAGGGTGCAGAGGGGAGGTGGGGCATTTATTTGTTGATAAGGCACATGCTGGAGCCTGGAGCAGTCAGTAATTAGTGTGTGATATTACCTATCTGGCCATGTTTGGAGCCTTGTGGGCTTTAAGTCTGGAGGGACAGTCGCTCAGGGAGATGGACCAGGTCGACAGCTGCAACTCGTGTCTTCATGGCATCACACAAAGTGGGTCACATTTACCTAAAGCAGTCGTTCCTGTATAGCCTCAGAAAGCTAACAGTAATTGGTGCCGCAGAGCATGCAGGGAGCTGAAAATCTGTAAGAGCTCAGGTGTCCTGCTATGTGATGAGGATTAGTGGCTCTTTGCCAAGTGCCCATGTCTGTGTGGCCTTGCCTGAAGATGTGCATTTTCACCAGATGAAAAGTGTGAACTCTTTTTTTTTTTTTTTGCAGGGTTTCAGACATATCTTTTCTCTCAGAAAGCTTTGGCCAGCTGAGCTCATTCATCTCTTAGAACAAAATATATACTCATCTCATGTAGGAGTTACTGCCCCACCCACCCAATCCTGTCAATGCCTGTCAGTATGAAAATGCTCTCTCTTCGTTTACTGTTTGGATTAGGCAGTAATACATTTCAAGATAAGTAAACACTTAGAGCACCAAGCCAGTACATTTGACTTGATCTCCTAATTAAATGTTTTTTTGGTTAAATTGTTTTTTTGGTTAAAGCTTTTCTGAGAGTGGAAGTGTTGCTGGGAGTATTTGTTTTTGTTTTAGAGAAATGATGCATGGGTCAAGTGTTTTATGCTCCAGCTGCTAGAGCACGGTACACTATGAGTCTCTTTTCCCCCTGGCACAGGTGGCAGGGCACAGTACACTATGAGTCTCTTTTCCCCTGGCACAGCTGGCAGAGCACAGTACACTATGAGTCTCTTTCCCCCTGGCACAGGTGGCAGAGCACAGTACACTATGTGTCTCTTTTCCCCTGGCACAGCTGGCAGAGCACAGTACACTATGAGTCTCTTTTCCTCTGGCACAGCTGGCAGAGCACAGTACACTATGAGTCTCTTTTCCCCTGGCACAGCTGGCAGAGCACAGTACACTATGAATCTCTTTTTCCCTGGCACAGGTGGCAGAGCACAGTACATTGTGAGTCTTTTTTCTGTTCAGCAGTTTCGGCTTGGAAAAGATATTTGCTTATCTTGGTGACCTGAAGAATTGTTAAGACTAGGCTCATTACAACAAGTTTATAATTATGAAATTAAATTAAAGAATGCAGAAGTAAATATAAAGAAATGACCTTAAAGCCCTTAAATTCACAGTTATCTCAAAGCACTACCGCAAAAAAAAATCATAAGCACACCTGGTGGCAGGAAGATCAGCAATTCAAAGCTTCAATTTCCTTTGTTCTCATGATGTGTTCATTAAGAACCAATCAGCATCATACCCATACAGGTTTTCTGCTATACTAATATATAATTAATTAATCACAATAGTCTAAAGGAACAAACAGAAAGGTCTAACATTCACTTGCCCTCATCTATAAATCTTCTGCTGTTCTGTTCCACGAGGCTAGTCTGACCCATACAGATAAGGGAGAAGATCACAAGCCTTCAACCAGCTGCACGGTCTAAACTACCAAAAGCAGGCATAGTAAAGTAGGCTTAGTTAACCTTGGAGCAATATGTAAATCTAAAAGGAAGGAGAAGGAGGAAATGTGTTCAGGCCTTAAGTTTAAATCATCTTACACAATACTTGAGCTGTAACGAAAACAGCACGGCTGCAAACAACAGATTTTCAGTATGGAGAAGTTTGCAAAGATCTATGTATAAGCATTGTTTTTCCGTATTATGATATACTATACAGTATAGGCTTTATTTTGTCATACTGAGCACCCTCTTGTCTGCAAATTTAGCAGATGTGTTCACAAACAATTTTTTATTTCTGACTTGCCTTCTGAGTTGCATTGTATTTTCACTTCAGATTGAACAGCTAAAAGTACAAGTACATCTTTTGATGTGCCAGTTGTAGTGTTTAAGTAATGATTTGGAGTTGTATGCAAATATAATGGGCTTTATTAGAGTAAAAATATAACACTGGCAGGTAACTTGACTGAGGAGCAACAACTTTTCTCTGTCCTTGCGCTACTCCTGATACGAAATATTCCTGAGAACTCATGCCACTACAACACAGCTGTTTTTGAAAGCTTTCCATTTTGTACTGAACTGGATAGAATTTAAAACAGAACTGAAAATTACACTGACTTGAAAATTTTACCTTGGCCTCTGCAGTGTAGCAAAGAAACATGCTAACCAATCACTTTACTGTGTTTTGGTCAAGACTGTTTTGAGGGCAGAGTCTGGCACACTTTAGTCTTGCTTTTGAGTAAGGCCTGTGTGACACAGTTTGGATCAGGTTAAAGTGCAGTGGAAAAGAATCTGACTGTGGTTTTGTAGAGTATGGTACAGTGCAGTTTTGCCAACGGAAAAGTGCTGTTGGAAACACATAATGCTTAGGACTGATTAGAATCTGCTGTCTGATGAGTTTCACTACATTCCTACTCAGCTGTTTTTGTAAACTTCATGAAAGCCCAGATCCCACCAAGGCTCTGCTGTGGAACCTGTGAAAGGAGTAATTTTCCATAATTGTTCCAGGAAAAATATTTAGCTGTTACCTAGGAGAATGATATTTCAAATAAACCCTTTATGTAAGTAATTAAATGTAAATATTTACTGGTACAGCTGTCAAAAATTATACAACAAAAGTGCAGATTGTAATGAAACGACCTCCTTCTTTCAGACCAAACAAATACAATATCAACAGTCCTCTGATTCAGCATTAGTCGTATACCTGTAAACAAAAAGGTAAAGAATGTCACCATCATTCATTTTTAACGCCTCTCCAAAGTGCTTCCAGCAAGGTGAAAACACACTTCTACACCTCTCTCATCATTCGCTGTCATTTGTGTTTTATCTCTGATCTTTTTTTGAAGGCTGAAAACTTTCATTTTTTTATCATCTAGAGAGCCCTTCAGCTGTTCAACTTTCACCGTTAAAATATTAATTGTATATTATTATGCTAATATATGTTTTTATGCCTCAGGAGACTTGTCTTACAAGTAGAGTGGACCTTCCTTGTAGGCAGCATCTGTTAAACACTATGTAGCAAACTGCTTTTGTATAGCCAGGCTGCAATGAACATGGCGTTCCATCAAATATTCATTATTTCAAGGTATAATTTTGGGTCTGAGCAACATTCAGTTAAAAGGAATCTGAACTTCGGAATCTGTGCTGGGAATGATTTCGTTTAAGCACCACCAGTTCAATTAAAGGCTAGTTAAGATTCCAGCCGGTCAGCGTGAATAGAGAGGCTAAGAAACAGATCAAGGTTCTGAACTCCCCAGTTACATTCCTACTGACCTAAGACAGTTTTGTCTCCGTTCTTTTTAACCCAGTATACAGCAGGCTTCAAATACAATTCAGAGTCATGTCATCTTCAGAAATTCTCCTACGATTTTGTGGTTCTGGGATGTGTACAGGGTGGAGACACCAGGGAGTACCAGTCAGTGGTGGACAGCTTTGTTAACTGGTGTGAGTTTAGTCATCTTCAGCTCAGCATCAGTAAAACAAAGGAACTAGTGGTGGACTTGAGGAGATCCAAGACTTCTGTCACTCCTCCCTCTGTACAGGGTGAGTGGAGGCTGTCTCAGAATACAAAGACCTGGGAGTCCACTTGGACAATAAATTTGACTGGACCATTAACTCAATGGTTTACAAAAAAAGGCTACAGCCAGCTTCACTTCCTGTGGAGGCTTAGGTGTTTCAACTTCTGCAGTACCAAGCTCCAGAATGTTGTGAATCTGTGGTGGCCAGTGGCCATCTTCTGTGCTGTGGTCTGCTGGGGCAGCAGCATGAAGGTGCCAGACACTAGTAAAATAAATAAAATAATAAAGAGGGCTGGGCCTTTTCCGGCAGCGGTGCTGGCCATCTACGTGTTATGACCGAGAGGAGGATGTTGACCAAACTCCTGACTATCCTGTACAATACCTCCCACCTACTGCACAGTGTGCTGGCTGGACAGAGGAGCTTGTTCTGTCAGAGATTGATGACTGCCAAGTGCTCCACAGATTATCATAGAAGATCCTTCCTTCCAGTAGCCATTAAACTTTCCAATTCCTCCCCCTACTGTAAGGGGGACTGTTGCTGAAACTAGACAGTCAGTTCTCATATCACTACTCATATATTCATATATATTTACTATATTTACTGTTTTATTTTGTACTGCTGCACTAATTGTACTGGTGTGGATCACTCTTTCTTTTTCTTGTCAAGTGGAGCACAGCTGTAACCTAGCAAAGCTATTTCCCCCTGGGATTAATAAAGTTCTTTCAATCTTGAATCTTGTTTCCTCCTCCCCTTTTCTCCAGAAATGGTAGGTTTGAGGTAGCAATGGAGGCATTTTAAAGATTCTAAAAGGCCATTGAGGGAGTGGGGGAAGTTAGGTGGGTAGTCAGATTCCAGATCAAATTTGGAGCCTCCCACTGCTGGTTTTCTAATAAACAGCATACCTGAATGAGGAATTTAAAGGATAAAGGAATAGATATTGATCTTCTGGGGTCAGCCTTTGCATGATTTGGTGAAATGAGATGAGAGTTGTGTTTTTGGATTTTTCAAAGTACAGTCATTACCTGAACATCTGACTGCTGTTGTGTTTCTGTAGAGGATGGGGTTTATCGTAAAACCCAGCTTATAATTATTATCAGTTTCATTAGAGTTCCGTTAAAAAACATACCAGCACATTCCAAGTAATATATTATTAATTCCCTTCACGTCTTCGCCTGGCTGTAAATCCTAAGAAAAAACTGCAATCCAGGAAAATGGGCTCTCTGTCACAATTAATCTGTATTTTTACAAGAAGATAGGACAGACATGGTTTAAATGTGCAGTTTATATATTCCATTTGATTCCCTCGGTGTTTACCTTATTATATTTCAAACATGGTTGGGGGCAGTGGACGGAGAGATTCCATTTGCTTAAATATATTGTGCTGTTATTTTTCTTCCATTTCATTAGTTTCTTTGCATGCTTAGCTCTTTCTTTTACCTAAAAGCTTTCAAAAATCTCCATCAATCTTGTTTGACTGAATAACTTTAATGCCCTTCCTGGCAATTAAGGTGGCATTTTGTTAGTCTCACTTACAGGTTTATAACTACTGAGTCACCTGCTGGGACTGTCCCTTGGACTTTAAAGCATCTCAGTCAGTGGGTAGAAGAGACAGTGCTGGCATTAACTATGGCTTTACAAACTAGAACACTGACTGTTTTTCTTAATGTTGTCTTAAATAGAAATTGACATCACATTAAATAAAAGCCCCACCTGTGTAATGGTTCTTTATCCGATTGGCCAGTGTGACGTGCAATGCAAATGAGCCTGCACACCAATGTAAAATGTTACTCCTTTTAATATTATATCAAATATCTAAACTTAGGTTTATGACAGATTTGTGAATATAAAGTTCAGATTATTCATTATCTTAACCGCATATTCCTGGGGAGGGTCACAGGGAAGCCTGAAGCCCATAGGGCACACATGGACACTACAGGTAATTTGGACACACCAATCAACCTAACCTGCACGTCTTTGGACTGTGGGAGGAAACCGGAGCACCCGGAGAAAACCCACCAAGCACAGGGAGAACATGCAAACTCCACGCACACAGACCCAAGGCGGGAATCGAACCCCAAGCCTGGAGGTGCGCGGCGACAGTGCTAACCACCACGCCACTGTGCCGTGCTAGCAAGTTCAGGTTATTTCCCAGAGATATTACTAAACTGTTTATATTTGTTGGATTTTTAATGGTTTTTTTCTTGTGTTGCCCATTTTCAGTGCTGTCTATTCAATAGCAGTCAATATTTTTAAATTCATGGTTTGGAAGAGAGATACGCAATATGTGTATAGGTGTTTTTCTTGTACCGGTGTATATATAACACTCATTGGAAATCCAATAATAGAAAATTCGTTTCAGTACCAATCACCTCACCTCATGTCACTCACATAACCAACGTAACATTGATTTTTGTCATGCTCTCAAACAGCCTTTATTCTTCATTGCATCTGCTGATAGTGGAGTTTCTTAATAAAACGCTTAATTTGTTGTATATATTGATCTATTTAAAAGAGACAGGAAGGTATGTGCTCAGTAAATTGTTTCATTATAAACATAAAATAAAAATGAGAGTGGAAAAATGCTTTAAATCAACAGTGAAATGACATGTATAGTGACAGTTCAGGTTTATCTGGATGTTATTGATGGATTGCAGAATATTAGGGATAATGTAAGTAGTACTGTTAATAACAATTGGCTACTGTGTTGCAGGCACATAATACATGGTAGAACTTATTTTTTTAGAAAGGTGTGTGTGATGCATGTGTGTGTAGTCTATTTGTCACTTTAATTAAAATTAGAGAAAAGCTTTGTTTTATAACTAGTCTGTGTGTCCCACACACCTTCATTAAGTAGCTTTTCTTTCTCATTTTTCATCTGCTGCGATAGGAACGCGACACCAAGTGGTTATTTGGGGAACTGCATTAACATGAGGAATAAAGTACGTGACATTGTAGTTGATATTGTAACTGTTATACATACTGTACCATACAAATGTTTCGAAAGAGGTGATATGAAAAAAATATTACATTTGCCCCCCAAAAATATCTTCCCAGTTAATAACTTGAGTGTATTAAAGATCTGCTTAACAGAGAAGGGACTAGAGGAAAAAAAATAGAAAATGCTCATGGTTTGGTCCTCTGTATTAAATGTTTTACATTTACATATTCAGCAGATGCCTTTTTCCAAACAAATTTACAAATGACACATGCATATTAAAATGAAAATTCTGTTGGGGGAAGCAGTGAGCAGCCCTTATTCAGCACCTGAGGAGCTTGTCTTCTCCAGAGACACACATGGTGGCTGCGGTGGGATTTGAACGAGGAGACTTGCGTAACCCAGGCTAACGTTCCACCCATTGAGCCACTGGCCAACTTTCATTATGTTTCCTGTATTGAGTGATAAGGGTCATGTCTTGGATTGTGTGTTTTGTTTGCTGTTCCATTCATTGTTCAGGCTCCTCTTCATTTTTCTGTGTTTTCACACCATCAGTGTATCTGAATTGCCCAGCCAAACAGCCTGTCGTTCTAACGTCTGTCAGAAAGCTGTCAGAGCAGACCATGAGCTCTGAGCAGCCGAGGTTCCTCATCTGATTGCTGTGCTTGATTAGCCAGTTAATTACATGCCTGCTGGAAAAAAAAAAAAAAAGCTGGCAAAGGGTTCTGAACCTGTACAGACTCTTAATTGAGCTCAGGCTCTGAGTAGCTTGTTTACACTGGAAGCAGCCAGAGGTGTTTGTTTTGATGGAAGTTGTTCCCATGAGCCCGGTTCTCCTCGAGTGCCTTCGTTCCCTGCCACCAGTGAGCTGGGAGATGGATGTCATGGCATAACCAAACTCTCAGCTTCATCTGAGCAGCCTTCCACAGAAAAGTCACTGGAAAGGGTCCACAAAATACACTAAGCAATGTCCCCTGCAATTATATTTTGTAAATTACACAGCTGTATTCGGAAATGCTACGTTGGTGAGCTTGCAGAATGTACCGAGTTATTACATAAGGTGCTGTTTCAGCTCATACCTCACAGCAGTGCCCATTTGCATCTTAAATTTGGTGCACCTTCCTGCAATAGAAGCTGCCGTTTCCATAGAAGCGCCCTAAAAGGCTCATTATCGACACCCAGAATGCAGAGCCATATTCCATTCCTGCCCATTTTCATTATAAATGCTTCGTGTCGTTGGGGATGACTGGAGTACAGCGGGTCCCTGTTAGGAGAACCTGTCGCTTTGCGTTGTCGCTTTCCATAAACGGAAGCGTTAATCAGAAGCAGTAGTACTAAGCTCTGCTAGATCCCGGATGTGAACAGCAAGCTCGATGTGAGAGTGGTCTGTGCCTTTAACTTGCTTATGGAAAAATAATAGAATAATAATAATAGATTTGTTATTATTTAATAGAGAGTGATAGATTTATGGCTTTTTCAGTACATACCAAGACTGCTTAGTGATGTTGTGCTGTGATGGGAAGCTTACACACTGTAAGCAGCACCCTGTGAACACACCTCAGGTCTCACAATACACAGTTATTCACAGGGTGCCCACAGGTCTTGCTCTCTTCTGTAGTTCAGTGGCGTGGTGATGTCGCTATGCCACCTGTGTAGGTCATATCTGAACCATGAGTAGAACATTAGCCTTTTTTGCTGAAACATACAGCAACGGTAAGCAACAGTCAGAATGAAAAAGAATTTTCTGAGGAAGTTCCCAAGTATTTTCACAGTTCTTTTGATCAGAACATAAAAATTAGTTTTAAAAGTTGTTGAACATCCTCTTTATTTTCTTCATTATTTGAATTTTTTTTTCTTTAGAAAAAACCGTATAGCTCGGTGTGTTTTACTCAACATTCACTGTTATTGTAAAACTGCTTTATAAATTTTCTAACACCATAACTTTTGGCCTTGTCTCACTTGTAGTATTCAGAGCAAACACCGATAAAGGCCAAGCTGAGAAAAACTGTCCTTATTATCAGGTCCAGACTTCCTCAGGCCATTTTTAAACCCATTAAGTCTTGCCTTTATTTCTGTGCACAGCACCTGATTAGTAGGTGTTTTTTTAATATTTTCCCTGCCCTACAGCATTGTTCATGCTGCATGAAAGAACAGTTGCTTTAACATCCATACTGTTGTTGTGCATAAGTGTTTATGTATCAGATGTAATGGGGCTTATGAAAAACATGTATTCAAACTTGTTAGTTGATGTAGGATTTAGTGGTTTTATTGGCACATGGGATGGAGTTCTCTGCCACCGTGATGATAATGTTATCTCAGCATGTGGATTAGCACTGCACCAAAGCTCAGACTGGGATGCACACTCGGAACTGGCTGATCGTTCTGCTGTGCTGTCAGTCCCTCACCTGTCATGAGGTGCCCAATACTCCTGCCTGCAACAGTAGAGAGGTGCCCTCAGGTGAGCTTTGGAAGCTACATCACTGCCAGCAACATGACTATGGGAAGTCAAAGGAAGGGGGTAGAAGTTGAACACCCCTGAATGCAGAGTTGACAGAGCAGAGTCATGCTAGTGCAGGCTGAAGGCGAGGAGGGCAGACAGGAGGTGACAGCTTCCTGGAGCAGAACTGCAGTCATGTCCTGCAAGGCAGTGGCGCAGTGTGACAACTGTGACTCACTGTGTGACCGTTTCCCTGTTCTGCCCCCAGAGCCCTAAAGTTCTGCACCACAGGAGGACCCCCCCATGTGAAGCTCCATGTAGAGTGGGATAACAAGATGAAGGAATGGTGAGCATTTTAACTGCCAGCGTGCTCAAATCAGCAAACGTGGGCTGCAGGTTAACTTTGAACACGATACAGTTGTCTTCACGGCTGCTGGAAGTCGCTGTGCTGGCTGTTCCTTTACGACTCGCTTCCACCTGTGTGTGCGTGCCTGTCACAGCCTGTTTGGGAACTGCCAGGAGGAGGTGGTGACGGACGCTGAGAGTGTGCGCGCTCAACAGCAACAGCATCTCCAGCAGCACAGCTGCACGCTGGACGACTGCTTCCAGCTCTACACCAAAGAGGAGCAGGTGACTTCTCCATGTCTGCCACACATCAGCTCTGCCACCCACCTGTCCCTGTTGGGCTGCTTGTGTCCTGGCCAAAACTGCGCTACCCACTCTTATGTTTGTGTCGTTACTGACAGCGTTTCTCAAAAGTGTCTTTTTCAGGATATTTTTGTTTGAATAGATAGGTTTATTTATGCATCTTCATGGCTAAATCCATGACATAGTAGTATTTTACATTCTGGGTGGACACTGGACTCTTTTTTTAAGAGTTGACTTCTACTCCACCTGTTGATCCACTTTTAGGACAAGACATTATTCAGAGACAGAGGCCCTCTGCCTCTTGTGAAGTACATCTGGTCAGACAGAGTTTGTAAAACCATAAAAAAAAAAAGTTTAAAGAATATGCTTGCAATGTTTGCTTTTACAACACACCGTTACTGAGAAAAACTGATTAATGCATATTTCTTCCCCTCACCCATTGAATACTATATGTACAAATTCTGGTGCCATTTTTATTGGCTAGAGCTGCATAGTTTCGAATACGTAAACTTTAATTATAACCACCCTGTACATGGGGTTGCCCTCTGTGTATGATGTTAGTGTAAAATTACAGTGTAGAAGAGAGGGAGCCCAAAGAGAGAAACAGTCAGGAACTCTGCAGTGACATGTTGTTGAATTGTCTCATAGTTTGGCAGCAGTTTTACAAGTGGCAGATAAAAGCATAGAAATGTGTAGGTCGGCCATGAGCTAGGTCACATAAGGGAGCATGTGTCACATGTGCCGAGGGGGTGTGATCCGTGCTGTTCCCTCGGCAGCTGGCACCGGACGACGCCTGGAAGTGCCCACACTGCAAGCAGCTGCAGCAGGGCATGGTGAAGATGAGCCTATGGACCCTGCCTGACATCCTCATCCTGCATCTCAAGCGCTTCCGGCAGGTGGGCGAGCGCCGCAACAAACTGTCCACGTTGGTGCGCTTCCCACTGGCTGGCCTGGACATGGCCCCGCATGTGGTGAAGAGGAGCCAGAGCACACGAGACATAGGCCCCTGGCCTTCAGGCCTGAGGCAGCACCACACGCCAAACTCTGGTGCTGCCGCCAACTTCCTGTACGACCTCTATGCTGTGTGCAATCACCATGGCGGCATGCACGGAGGACACTACACAGGTACAGCCCATGTGGAGGTGTGTGAGGGAAACAGTAGTGTGAATGATTGGCAAAAGTAGCCTTGTGAAACGATAAAACTGAAAATGGTTTCCGCAAGGGCTGCGTTTCCACAGTCAGTGTCTGCTGTTTGCTGCCAACACAAGGCAATAGGCAATTAAACACAGCCCAGTAGTACTGATCTGAAGTAACTTTAGAAAGTACCATCACATCCCAGGGGTGTGACTAACCAGGGATAAATGTTGTCATTCAGGACAATTAACACAGCTGTCTGACTCCAAGATAAAAAAATGTAATGACCTGTAGGTTATTGTCATGTAAGCCATTTCAGAGGAATAAATGTGGTGCTTTAGTGTGATGTGTTTTTCATTTATGTCAGATTTTTTGTAACAAGCGTTTTTTATGTTATCATTACTTAAACCTGGTAAAATGTCCACCAGCTTTTGAGATGCTAGGATGCTATTAGGTGTCACTAGCTTCACTTATGTGATGTGAAATGGGGGACTTCACTGTGATTGTGTGTGCGTGTGACAGCGTACTGTAGGAACTCAGTGGATGGACAGTGGTACAGCTACGATGACAGCAGCGTGGACCTGATCCCTGAGGAGGAGATCTGCACTCGAGGTGCCTACATCCTCTTCTACCAGAGACGGAACGCCATTCCACCATGGTCCGCCAGTAGCTCTGTCAAGGGTGAGTCCCTCACACCACCAGGGGGCACAAATGGCACTGGTGCAGTTGACTGACAACCCCCCCGGCTCTTACCCATATTTTGCAGGATCCACCAGTTCCTCTGTCTCTGACCACTGGCTTATCCGTCTGACGGGGAACAGCAAGCGGGGCAGTTTGGTCTCCAGGGGTTCTACCACCTGCCCCTCCTCTGTGCCCGATTCTCCCGAGTACCCTGTTTTCCCAGAGGTGCCCACCAGGGAAGAGAGAGGTGAGTGGCAAAGCCATGTCTAACGGGTTCGTGCTAGCAACTATGTGCTGTCCTGATCAATGATCTGAGGTCAGACCTAAGACTAAGCTACAACCAGGCATTTGTATGCAGTTACATTACAGTGTATGTGTGTGAGAGGTGTAAAATGAGCTGCAGTTGGAAAATGTAGTATGCATGTGAGTTAAAGCTGTTGTGTGCTTCAGTGAAAGCATACAGTTTGTTTCTGTGTATAAGAAACACCCTGAGGCCTCTCCCATTGCTCCACTGATGCAGGTGGCTTTGAGACCAGGCCTTTTGTGCGAGGCCTGCAGGGACGCAGTGTGAGCATGCGCACGCCCACCAAGCCCAAGGAGAACCTGAGCAAGGTGCTACCCCTGCGCTGGTCATTCGGCTCTAAGGACCGGCAGAAGCGTGCGCCTGGCGAGCTGGTGGAGTACCTGGAGTCAGGGCGACGGCCGCGCTGCACCAAGGACTCCATCGTCTCCCTGATGGCCCCACCAGGCAACAGGGAGCCATCCAGCTCCCCAAGCTCCGGGAGTTTGAGCTGCCTGGGCCGCTCTGTATCAGATCACCGGGAGTCCCTCAGGGTCCCAGAGGGTCAGAGCAGGCCTGGACCTGAAAGCAGTGGGACCCCGCGGCGTGGCAGCAAGCAGAGGGAAGAAAGCTCCTTGACCAGGAGGACATCCAGAAAAGCCAAACCAGAGCAGGTGAAGTCCTCCGACTCCCAGTCCCGGAGAAGCTCAGGCGTGGGAGTGCCTCCTGGGCCTGGCTCCAGTGCTGCCCCCAGCAGGGACGCCACACTGAAATGGGGAAAGGGTCATGCGGACGCTGCACCAGGAGGCCAGGGCAACCAGGTAGCACAGTCTGAGGAAATCAAGGGGAAGAGGTCTGTGGAGTTGGGAGGCCATGAGGGTTTGCTTGCCTTCTTCAAGTCTAGCTTCATGAGAAAGGAGGGCCCGAAGAAAGTTGAGGTGGCACCCCGGGGCTCATCGCGAACGTCCCTGTCCAACGGGGCGCTGGGCATGGCACCAGAGGGAAAAGCCAACGGTGCACCCAGAGGCAATAGCCGGCACAGCGAGGAGCTGGCTAATGGCAAGGCAGGCCGTAGTACGGTTGTTGACCTGAAGCGATCACAGAGCTCGTCCAGCATCCCAAACAAGGCGGACCCCACGTTGCGACGCTCTGCCTCCCTGCACAAAAACGGCCTCTCGGGTGCACCGCCACCACGGAGCCTCACTTCGGACAAGCCCACATTTGCCACCCTTCAGCGCACACGCTATAGCACCAGCTCCCTGGGGAGGAAACGCATGGTACCCGAGTCCAGTTTTTAAGGTAGCATCAAGATAGGGCACCCTGTGGAAGGGGTGGTACATGTGGGGCTAACTAGCTGGTGGACAACATCACGGGCACTGTTAGTGTGCACTCCTCAGTGTACACAGCACTGCTAGTGTGTACTTCTTAGTGAACAGAGCTTTGTTAGTTCGTACTTTTCACTGTTTAGGCTGCAGCAACTGTGGAGACTACCAGTGTTATACGACATAGCTTGTGTGTAGTCCTCTACTTAAACATATCTTTTACCATGTGTTTTAGATATGGTGTCTGATGACAACCAGCTTGGGAAGTGTGAATATTACTCAGAAATGGGTTGATCAGCAAGTCTGGTGATTGTTTTTGTATTAATGAGTGTTATATACTTTTGATAATTAACAGTAAGTGCCTGCAACTGAAACCTGGTTCAGATGAAAGAAGTTGTGTATAGTGATTAAACACTGGAAACACACAAATTATATTCGAACAGGCACTCATGTGTCTTGTATTATGAATAACTATGAAAAAGAGCTGGACATTATCCATATACCTTTTGTCATTGTTTTTCTCATTAACACAACTGCTGGTAGAAGTATGATTTTAAACATTTTTGTAAGTTGAAAAATGTGATATTTATATTATTTTATAGTACACTAAAGAATACTTCACCTACATCTTGTACATACATAAAGAGATTAAAAATAAATATATCAGAAAATCTATTTATTTAACCACTCCATTAGAACAGACACTATAAATTAATGATTGATTGTGCTTGCACTACAAACTTGCTGCTAGATTCTCGTAATTTTAACATCTCAAATTATAAATGGAAATCAAGTTTTATGCACTTTCTATTTAGCCACTGGCACCAAATATTAGCTTTGTGTGCACTAACTTTACTACTGATTCATGTCTTATTGAAATTAACATTATGCCTGCCACACAAATAATTAACACTGGGGTCAGCAATTTCTTTTATATGTATTCTTATGAATGACTAATCACAAAGCAGCCAGAAATAAGAAAATGATTGTCTTGAGAGGACAAGTGTGTTACTGTTTCCATTTCACTTCCATGACAGAGAGTGGGTATGGATTCTCTGTGCCCACATAGCACTGCTAGTACCCGATTACTTGTGAACACAGTTCTTAAAGGTCAGAGTTCAAATAAAATCTCTCCTCTGCTTCACAACGTAAATGGAATTTACTGCCCAAAGATTTACAGTGACTGTTTTCCCCACAGATCATCTGTGCCATTTATTCACGTTGACCACAGGTCAAAAATCTGGTCTCCTATCAGATTCAATTTTTTGCCCTTTCTTCTGCCATACAAAAGTGAAACAGCAGTCTGATTATAACCACAGCCTAGTGTGTTAATCTGACTTACTAATCATGGTGACTCAATCGGTAGCACATCAGGTTGGGATGTAGAAGTCTCCTGGTTGGAGTCCTGGCCCAGCTGCCAGGGGTGTCCTTGAGGAAGACACTCTGCGCTAGCTCCCTGGGTGCAGTGTGTGGTTGTCAACTGCTCCCCACAGGGGGCATGGGTTAAATACAGAGAATAAATTTAGTTGAAACGTGTATGTATGCAATAATAATAAAAGATATTATTAAAAAATATATATGCTATTAAAACTTTGCAACAAATACTAAAAATCTAACCTTCACCATCGTACAAGTTCCTATAATTACAAATTTATGGTTTAGTATTTTAAGTTGGAAATTCACTAATCTTATCCTCCCTGACCCACCTGGTCTTGTATTTTCTTATCAACAGACACTGGATGAAGAAATATGTAAGATATGCAGAACAGTGTGTTTAGCCATTACAGTTGACACAGTACTGTATGTGGCTAACTGCACTAGTCGTAGTAGTCCTAGTAACTGCTATTGTTAGAAGCAATAATATTAACTGAATGTCATTATTTTGATTTACATATTTTAGTCATTGCTTGTGTTCACATATACAGGAGTGGTTAATAAAGATGTGTAACATATTTGTTCCTTTGCTTATGATACGATTTGCACAAAAGCAAGTCTTCTGCTTTATGTGGTTTCATTTATTAAGATGGTCTACATCCACAAAATTGAAACGCATAAGGCCACTAGGGCAGTCGACCAGATTAAGATCCCTGCTGTATTTAACAGATATTTTCTCTGCTGGTAGGTAAAGTGAGTCATGTAAGCAATGAGTGGATGCAGCAAGAATATTGTTAATTTTTTTTTTTTTTTTACAATGCTTATATGAAGTAAGAATATGCAAACAAATGTATGTCTGTATTTGAAGGTCATGAGTTTATGTACTGTTTGCTCATGGTCAAAGTGTGTGATGTTTCACAACTGTTCCTGTATTGTTTTAATATTTTTTATTAATTCATCATTCCATTTTTCAAGGCAAGTGTTTTTTTTTTTACCTTTTAGGTGTTAACTTTATTTTGTATTTTTATTGCCTAAATGATTAGTTTACGATTCTGAAGGTTATCCTTTGTTACACAGTAGCATCGAGAGATTTTTGCAGGTAGCATAATGACATTAAATTTTGTTTTGTTTCCTTCTCATTTGAGTATCCTTTGGTGGAAAGTCCATTGCAGCATTTTGTTGTCCTGAAGGTATATGTTTAAGGTCACCTGTCCCAGGTTAAGTCCCATGTACTTTCTCACACTGCTGTCTTGGCATGGCTGCAGGATTAATAATGACATTTTAGAACTGAATCTTGTAAACTCTGGCAAGACATAAGCATGTATCTAACTTTCTTACTTCTTTTCCAGTCTGCTTAAGTACACACCAAGTACCTGACACGATGTTTACCACATAGCACTGGTTTGGGGAACGAGATGTGAATGAAGGATATTTTAAAGTTCTTTTCTGAAACCTTGGGTTAAGATGTTTTATATGCAACTTTTGTAAAGTTATACATTTTTTAACTGCTTTGTAAATATCCACAGATAAATGTGAAGTAACGTAGTCTGGTAGCAAACTGCCCAGTTGCGTGGCTTTGGTTTAGAAGTAAAGCACAAATGTAGGATTTGAATCTAATCGTCCCTGCAAAATGCATTCAGACCAGTATGTATGGTTTGCATCTGCCTAAGATATCTCCTATATATAAGATACTGTTTTATTTTTTAATACAGCAAAATAAAACTCATTGTTTATCAGAGCTGGTCTTGTGTGCAATTATTTAGCTATATTAATTATATAATTATTACATAATTACAACTGTGTAATACTGGGTATGCAAGTGACTGTAAAACCACATAATTCTCCATTTTTCTTTCTCTGGGGTTTGACATATGCCAGAGATGTAAGATACATGCTTTTCTTATTAACCTATGTGTCAGTCCTATACTGTGTCTTTTTTTGTAAATTCTCTTGTAGTAGGGTGCATGATCTCTTTTGGAACCCCTACAGTTCCGTGATCCCGGTTAAGAAAGGCTGGTATAAATTATCTATCCATTAAAATTATCTATCTATTTTTTGAACGTATTAAGATTAAGTATATTTAATTTAGTATACTTTAAATGTCTTCTCGTGTAATTCGTTTTGGAATGTGAAATGTATTCGTGTAAATTTCCTGTATGTACAAGTGGTAAAATACAGTTGTAATACAGCCTGCAGAGTAGCTGCGATGACCAGGTTTTAGGGCAATATGTTTGTAAAACATAACCTCACTCCTAAGCTTTGAACCTCAAACTTTGGTTAAACACAATATTTTACAAATTGTACAAATCCTGTATTATACACATATTGTGTTATGAATTAAGTCATAATATGTAAATCAAAACAAAAATCAATATTTAAAATCTGCTTCCAACAGGGTGCACCAAATCTTTTGACTGGTACTGTATATGATCTGTATGTTGCGATCAGAACACAGCCAAGTAACTGAAGTAAGTGAAAGGTGACTGTCTTTACGATAAGCTATTGCCACAATACATTTCGCTTTTGTTTCTATATCAAATTTTCCAGCAAAATACTTCGTTTTGTCTAACAGTCCATTGGTATTTAAAGGAAGATTTTATTACGAGATACATTAGCTAATTGGGACAGTACATCCGACTAGGCTCATTTTCTCATGTTTCAATTTTATTTATATTGTATTATTTTAAATGATAGTGTTTACGTTCCAGATAAACGACACAATTAGATATTGTGATTTTATATGACGGTAACACAAATATCTAATAAGGTATTATGTACTGTACAGGTCACACTATGTTCAACGATAAGTCGTTTATTCGATAACTTTTCTCCCATATAAAAGAATATAATAATAATAATAAATGTGTTATGTATAATACATTATTTTGCCCATAAAATAGCAGTAACGCGTGCATTAGTTTGTAATATACACGTTTTAAAAGATAAGATTAATTGAAATCAACTTAAAACGTTATTCATTGAGTAACAGCTTTTTTTTTTTAGGTGGAGGTGGTTATGTAGACTAGAGTGATGGAGAAAAGCGAGGTTTACTACCTATAATGCCTGACAGCCTGCTCAAATTGTCGCGAGACCTTAGTGGATTGGTGAAACCAACACAAGGCACGAGGAGGAAACGGAAATGTGGGGTTTTAATGGAAAACAGGGGAAAAACACAACGCTTAGTAACTTTTGAATAAAGTGCGAATTGCACTCTGAAAGACGGGAAACGTTGTAATTTTACCGAAGTGGCTAACAAGGTTAAGAACAGGGTAAGTGTTGGTGCGGGTAAAAAATGTGTTCAGGCATACTACATGTTAAGAGAGGATAATCTATTTGAAGGTGTTTTTTCGCTTTGACGGATAATGTATTTTGGTGTAAAATTCGAGACTTTGTTGGAGACGTGACTACTTTAAACGGTCAGAATTCTTTTTAATTGGATAACTAGTTGATTGCTAGATGATATTTTAATGTTGTTGTCATGATTGTTACTGATGGTTTTAGCGGTCCAGCTAATTGAAACTTTCGGAGAGACCACGTTTAGACCGTGTCAGATTTGAATGGCAAAGTAGCGTATTTTTAGCGTATTTTGTTGCTAGTCGGTTTGCAGTGTCTGTTCAGTCTGTTGACCGTTGTCAGTGCCCGTTCAGTTTGTTCGTTATCTGCAAAAGACAGCTAAAACTATAAATACACACACGCTCTCTCTGTTATATATATAAAAGTGGCTTGCTGAACAAAGTTCGTGTTTGGCGACCTAATGTAATAACAGCGTTGCTTTTTTAATGAAATGACTAAAACACTAATGTATACTTTGAGTGCAGAAAAGATTAGTCTCTGATATATTACACTAATCAGTTATTTAAAGATTGGAACTGTTTTATTAATCGATAGGAGTACTTAAACACATGTATACAATCAGGTGATATCGTCAAGCAAATTCAGGTTATGTACACACATCGGTTGATAATTTAAATAGACTAGTAAGGTTCCATCCATTAACTATCTTATCTTTTTGTAGGGCTCCAGGCCACCCGAAACTAACAAGGACGAAAACTTAAAATGTCCTTTTTTGCTGACATACGTAATTTCGAAAGGTTAACCCATTTATGCATAGCAGTCACTACAGTGGACAACTATTTAAAATCAGTTTTCTTGTAAACAAACGCTTGCAGTCCACCCAAGTGGACATGTGAAGAACTCCTTGAAAAATGCATGTTCGAAAAAAAAAAAATGTTCGGTCTTTTCTTTTCATTCCCAAAGAGTAATAATCACACTCAGGGAGGAATCCTGACTGTGGCTTTCATCATTCATGCATGAAAGGGTGAAATTGTTCCTTATGCAGAATATCGATTTCTATTAATAACGTTAATGCTGTCCAGCACCTTCGTGACAGCTGTTTCTCTACGACGTGGACGCTGTCGTCACATTCCTGCTCTGAAACCACAGGGATAACATCGTGTTTTTTATGATTATGCGCGATGTTATTGGATACTATTATTTTCCTCATATTTGATTGGATGCGTGCGAGCGCGCGCCTGTCGTTGGCTGCCCGAGGTGTCAGTGAGACGGTTTCCTTCCTCTTGTTGGAACCGCTCGCCCGACAATGCTCGTTCGTTCACAGGGCGAGGCTCCATCAAACACTTTTGAAGTAGCGCACCGTACCGTACGTGTTTCGTTATCATACGACGCGATATTCGCCGCTATCTGATGTGACTTTCTAAGTGCTGCTCGGTGGTCGCAGCGTGTATGTGAAGCAGTAGTTAACAAAGAACAGGTGTAGATCAGTGAGACCAGTCCCCTTGGTTCTTGGGGTCTCAATTTGCTTTTGTTTTTTTTTTTTTTCTAACGCTACGTCCGGCGTAGAGCGACGCTTTTGTTTACCTGTTTTTCTTACAGTGCGTAGTTGTTGGGCACCCCACACCATGGAGGCCGTCGCCAAATACGATTTCACAGCCACAGCAGAAGACGAGCTAAGTTTTAAACGTGGGGAGATACTTAAGGTAAGCACACATTCTTATTTTTTTTGTCTTTCATTGTCATACTTAAAAACGATGGATACGGCAGTTCATATTAATGATGGATTCATTTTAGTTGTATACCAAACCAGTTTTCAATGAATTGAAAATGAAATTGGATGTTATTGTCAACATTGAAATTGCATAACATTTCATTAATACATGTCCAAATGCCAGTGGGAGTGAATACATTTTCTTAGGTTTCTCAATTAGCTTGTGTGAGGGTTTAGTATTAAGGGTGTTGACTTAGTAAATGTCTGTTTTTTATCCATTGCCTAAAACCATAAATGTGTGTTGCTTGAATGAAAGTTGGTGTAATGGGTATGTCTACACCCGGTCTGTGCTGTGTAGTAGTGTACACATGTTTGATATATGGCCATACCAACAATCAATTCTGTAGTCCAGTTTCAAGACAAAACTGTAGGCTAATATTTAATTGTATTTAATATTTGTTTTATTTTTTTGCCTGATGGTGTTTTCCTCCCTAATATTCAGTATGGTTTCTTCATTTATAATTAGTTCTTGTCAGGCTTCTAGGTGTCAAGGCATTAGCTTTAGGAGTGCTCTTCCTGTGGTGTATTTTTGTGACTGTGGTTTACAAGTTCAGTGGAACCAGTGTGCAGCTTGTTACGTTTGTCTTCAGGTTCTCTCATGCTTGTGACAGGAATGGGATAGGAACACAGAAATGTGTTGCAAGAGGATGGTAGACTTTTGTTTAATATGCTCTCATATTTGTGTTAGTATTTTATTTCTGATTGTCCTGATCTTATTTACATCAATACATAAAACTGTATTGCAATATTTTTTCTGCTCCATGAAATAAGATTCCCAGGGGTGTTCGACGTTTCTGTAGCAACACAATGAATCTGGCTGTTTTTGGCAAAAATGAAGCAAACTTTGTCTGGCAAAGCTTTTTCCTATTTTGAGAGTTCTTTATTCAGTCCTGATATGTTTTAACGATATTCTGATCCCACTCAGTATCTAGGATTTGTGACCAAAAAATGTAATTAAGGTCAAGTAGATCTGTTTGTCCCATTTTCAAACTTTTTATTTATTCTGGACAGTGGTTTCTCTATTTGTCATCAATACAGTTGGCTTTCTTGCTGCAGCTGAATTTGCGGCAGACTTGTATCCTTAACTTTTAAAAATTTAATTTCTGTGCCTTCCATTACTTCATGCTGACCTTGAGCCTGATTGAATGATTTGTTTACATATTTTATGAAAAGAAGAACAGTGAGAATTGGATATATGAACAGCAAAACAGCAACTTTTAATACATGATTATTTTCAGATTATTTGTCCTCAACTGAATAAAGATTTTGAGAGTATCTTTTCTGGCCTTTGTGCTGCTTTGTACCTTATTTACCTTAGCAAAACAATTGTGTTGTTAGGAGGTCATTTAATTTGATGTATCAGGTGCTGGTTGACACGTCTTGAAGATGAATATGAGAGTATAAATTGGAGTAAAGTGTTCTCTATTAATGAGGTCTTTGAGAAATTCCGGCTGATATTTAGCCTCCTGAATTGCTGAAGGGGTAAGGTAGGTGTACTGCTATAGTCAGGTGCTTCTGTCTTAACATGTTACTGTAAAAAAATTACTTATTTAAACTGTACATTTCACATTGCTGTTACATGCCTCCTTTGCTCATTCAGACATTCTGTGTTTTGAGAACATCATAGAAGTCTTTGAGTCAGTGTTGAGTGTCCTTTGATGGAATGATTACACAAATGTTGAGTAAGCAGGTACAAATAGACTTTTCATGTTTTGGGTGTGCTTTGCGTAATGTTCAGCCTGGAGCAGCTGTAGCCAGAAATGGGCTTCAGTGCTGTTTGGCTTCTAGCCCTGCAAAGTACATCTCATTGTTGCTCAGCAGGTTAATGTAAGAACCTCTCAATGTCCTAGAGAACCAACTTTTTAGATGTTGGCAAGTGAGTGCTGCCTAAATTGTTCCTGTGACCAAAATGTTTGCTGAATGTTTACCTGTTTTTGCTAATATATTAAAATTGAATGCTGACTGCTGATTTCTATACATGTAGAGCTCTGTTTACATTGGTGTTTGTAGAAGTCAGTTAATTGCACTGTTTCAGCTTATTGCACAATGTTTTTGGTTAAAGACATTTGTACAAAGCAGTTGTCTTAGCTGGCCATGAGACTAGGTGTACAATGTTTGTTACCATGGGTATCCAGCACTCTGTATAGGAAATTGAGTTCCTGATGAATTCCGTGTTTGGGGTCAGTTGGTAGGGTTTCACAGCCTCGCAGGTGACCTGACAATAGCACCCTTCCTCTTTTCCCTTTTCTGACTTCTGTGGTGATTCATAAGCAGTATCGGTGAGAATAAACATTTTCCTGTTTGTGTTGAAAGGGACAGTTTTGATGTTGGGTTTCCCCCCCCTCCCCATTTCTGTCCTCTCTTGACTTGTTAACTTGACTTGTTGAACCTCCAGAGTTGCCTCTGTAGGAGTATTCTAATCCTCAGATCTGCTCTTCTTACTGGTACACCTTCCTTATGTTTTTGAATTCCTGCTTCTACTACTTGCCACCTAAATGTATCAGATATGTAGTATTGGTCCTTGGCCCATTCTGGGTCTGTGAAGCGTGAATGACAGGTTGGTTCTGATGGGGGAAACTGAAGTGCTCCTGAGTCCTGGCCTTCAGCAGCCTGCCTGCCAAGAAGAGGGTTTCTCCACGTCACTGGAGACACTCCCCAAACAGCTGCAGCCTCTATTTTAGACACACTTCAAGCTGCAATGCCTTGGGCTACAGAGCATTTCACTGAAAACAGATTTGCATACGAAACCTGAACAAGACTAAATTTATACTGGATGTGGCGGGGGGTATGCAGAGTATTTCTGATAGGAAAATGCGTAGATGTGTCTGGAGAGCAGTTTCTGGACAGATGTTGTGACTATGGCTGATTGGAGGTGTGGGTCTAGGGCAGCTGCCCTGTCAGTGGTTTATAAAGTAGACTGCACTCTGCTCCCTGCTGGATGCTTCTATTGGGCACATACTTGCATGACTGAGATGGTGCTTTGTTGTCTGGGATTTCACAGGATTGACAGCTGCAGATACACAAAGAGTACCATCATGTGGATGGCCTCAATCACCTTTTCCTTTATCAGTATTGCCTATCATCCATGATCACAGTCAGACAGAACTCACTGACGTCAGGTCATGGTAGTGTCACTACCGTAGTGATGATGATGATGATGATTTGTTTGTGTTTTATAGAGCAACTCAACTGAAGAAACATCTTTATGAAGTACTTTTGTACTGCCTTAACAGCTGAGTCAGGTAGTGATGTTGTAGTTGCTGTGAGATAAAAAGAGTGCGTACAGCTCCTGTATGAGCATGGCTGTGTGCTTCTCTGTGCGCACTTGTCTTACAACTAAGTTGTATGGTGCATCAGTTTTACATAAGTATTGTGGTACCTGGCCATTAAAAACAATCCTAAACCCTGTTTTGTTAATATTGATACTTTACGATAGCATTTGAATAAATTTTCACAGCAAGTGACAGAAGGACACCGAAAGCACTGTCTCTGTGAGCTGAGCTCTGCTTCCTCTCTCACTGCCTCCTCCTCCCTGCAGACATAGTGGGTATGCCAACTTTTTTCCCACACACAAACATGCTGCAGGAAGGTTTCGTGGGGAAACGAGAGGCATGGCTGAAAGCACGCATTCTCTTTCCAACCAGCCATGGCTTATAGATAAAGCAGACACACAAAGTGAAATGTGGCATTACCACTATGCTTCACCCTATGTCGTCTATTCACTCCAGGACTCGCAACTTTACTCGAAAAATGACTGAAGGTGAATAAACCCTTTAAAAAATTATCTCGGCACCCCATAAACCCTTGCAAGCAATGGATTTGTTGCAGTTTGTGCTGGTAATGTTCTTTATATTAAAATGTCACATAGTGAGCATGCAGTATGATACCATTGTCCGTGTTATCTCCATGGTGTGCATCATCACTTGTTTTGCACCATGATACATTGTGTCGTGGTAGATCATTACATTCCTAAGTCTAGATGGAATGAGTTAGATTTTGGTGTACATGCAACTAGCAGATCAGGTTGTAACGGAGAAGAAAATGGCTGTATAATGTTTCCATCTTCAGTCTTACTGAAAAAAATGTGTTTATTACGCTAGACTGTCACAGGAAATGTTGCTTCTAGTTTGATAGTGACATAAGGTAAATAAGTGCCTTTAAATTTTATAACCAAATGTGACTTTGGGGTTTGTTTATGCAATTACTTGTAAATGCATAAACAAAAAAACTGAAAGGCCTTTATTACTCACAGCGTTGAGTAAAAGGATCTCGAAAAGCTGCCGGTTTTGAAGTGAATCTGAAGTGTCTTGGTTAATGGCACCGTGTCGTCTCTGAGCTCCACCGCAATGCCTTTGGATGTTAAAGTGTCACCTAAATGCTGTAGAGGTGGGTCAGTGTGTTGTCGTGTGTTGGTCATAACCACAGGCCTGTCTTGTGTGGTTATGTAGTCAAGGTCTTGTGTTCTGCAGATGCCCACATGGGCTTTTTGAGTCATTGCACCGCTGCTTTTACTTTGAGTGGTTACCTGAGTTTAACAGAACACAGAAGCCTTGGAATAAAGAGCAAGGTCAGGTAGCTAAATGGGTAGAGCATCTGGCTGTGATGCAGTTTGTCATTTCAAATCCAAATTAATTCAGTATTATCTATTTTCTTTCTGTAAAGACAACTTTTTGTGAAAGGCAGTATATCAAAATAAATTTAAATTGATATCCCACCCCTCCTACCAGGTGTGTCCCTGAGCAACACACACAGCACTAACTCCCCGGGCACTGAATAATAACTGCCCACTGATCCCCCCAGGGGATAGGTTAAATGCATTGAACTGGAATTTTCCTGTTGTGGGACCAATAAAAGATTATAAATTAAGTGGCTTAATTAAAACCGTATACTGATGTAAATGTAACATCACATAAGTGTCTTCAGTAGAAACTGATATTGGTGTTGATTCTAAACAAAATTTGAAACCATACTGAAACATAGTAGGTAGAAAAACCTTAATGTGCTTGCCCTTCTGAATGTTGGAGAGTTTTAGTAAGTGTGATTTTTAAGGAACTGTCAAAATTGAATCCATTGAGAAATAATAGTCAAGAATATTTTAGAAGATGCACTTTGCCTGCATAGGAGCTGTTTGTAGTTGGTTGTGGAACATCTGTCTTCAACAGATATCTTGCCAGACCTGTTTCCATGTGCTGTACAGTTAATCCTTTGTGCAAATATAGCACTCTGATAATGATTTGTCTCGTTCTTTTAAAGATTACTGTTACATAGGCGAGGGCTCAGCCTGTTAGGATGACAGAGTGTTGTGTGCTCGACATTGAGGATGGTTAAACAGTTTGAGCACCAGAGTGTGGCCTGGTTATGTTATACGCTGTTGCATGTGGTTACAAGCAGATGGAGTACAGGTTCACAGGAACACAACCTTGACGTGAGGTGACACATGCCGTTGATTGCCGGTGCTTTGCTAGTTCCATACTCAAACACAGTGAAGGGGAGAACGGGCTGTTTCCTTCAGGCTCCTGCACATCATGCTGCCCTTGCACATCCTGGAGGCTGAATGTTTGGCTATCATCGTCGACACTAATGAAAGGCTTTGTCAGGGAGGAGGAGGGGAAATGACAGGTCTCCGTCTCTGTCGCTCTGTCTACAGCTCAGAGTGTCTGCAGCACGTTTCCATGTTTCCCCACAGATAATGACAGTGAATGTTCCAATCCTTTGCTTTCCAAACGCTCACCCTGTCTCACGAGCAGAATAAACAAAAATTTGGTAACTTGACATTCAGTTTCAGAGGATGGTTAATATCAGAGTGCTAATTTTAAACAGATGAGATCACTTTTTTTGTGGCCAGTGAATTTTTGCATGTGCTGGAGTGTGTTGCAGTGCTGCCAGCCACCTGGCTGTCAGCTGAAAGTACTAAGCAGACTGCTGGGGACATTGCAGTGCAACAAAATCACAACGCCCTGCGGACTCAGTCTGTGTTACCGTGCCGTTCCGGCTTCAAGGCTGACGGAAGGCAGCTTAACCTGGCACTCTTTCTGCTGGCCCCCAGGACAACTTACCTATAGGACCGTGGGGGGATCCTGGGGGCTACTGGGTATACCCATCAGAGGGGCTTTTGGGAAATTTTGCAAAACATGGTAGATGATGTTCTCATAGCAGTGTTTTTGCTGATCTTTAGACTGACAGAATAACAAGGAGACCATTTTAAAGTGCGAAAAACAAAATTTGTTTTTGAGGGAAGATGCTTGTAAGATGCTTTTTAGCAGTTCCTGGAATGGGCGGGTCAGTCCACATTAGTTATTTTGTGCCATGCGTTGTGCACGGTTGCAGGCCTTGAGTGTGTCACTACAGCCAGTTTGCACTGAGTCATCTTATGACAGGAAGTCGGGGCCTTATCAGAGAGGAAATGGACCATAGGCAGCCAGTGATCATGACGCTCCAGCTAAACTCAACTGGTGACTGTTGAGTGGACAGAGACCCACATGTGTCACATAGCGTTCATCAGGAACTATGGAATCGGGGCTCTATTTTATAAAAGCATGCTTAGAATGTGGAGTGGACTAGTTTAAATAAATTTCATATTAATTCAAACAAAAATTCTGTTGTCTGCGCATGTGTGTACAGTAGTTCCTTAAACATGCACAGCAGTTGCTTCAAACAGAAGCAAGAAAGTAACACTTAATGGTGTTAAGTGGTTGAAGAAGCCTTCCATGCTCTGGCCTGGTCCTGTACCTGGTGTCTGGCTTCTAGCACTTGGAGTGCTCACCACGTTCCCTGCCTGGGAGCTGTCTGTCACTAGGCCAATGGCAGCATGAGATGGATGGCTCTGCAGCCTTTTTCTTAAACCTGCTGACGATGGCACTTTTTGAAGAAATGGAGGAACTTGCAATGCTTTGAGTGCCCCCCCCCCCGTGTAATCCTTTCAATCCCCAGGCAGAAAGGAGCAAGCTGTTTTTCACCACATACTGGTCCGCCCCTCCTCCTGCACACGCTCTTGTCACAGCTGATTTTTATTGCCCTGACTTCCATTTCCTATCGATCGTATATCTCTGTTGAATTATGGCTTTTTGTGGAGAACTGTGAATCTTCTATTTCTCTACCCCTTTCTCTCTTGGGCTTCATTTGAAAATGTTACAAACCAATTTCCTTTTGTATGTTGTTGGAAAAAATGGAAGGACAAGATCTTTGTTGAGCCTTAAATTTTGTTTTTTTTTTTTTTTTTTTCTCTGCTACATTTCTTGGCCCTTTATATCTCTTGTCCCTAAATTTAGAGAGTCAGAACATAAAAATTTCCAATGTGTCAAAGTGTAGTTTTGGCCAGGCCAAATGTGGGGACAGAGAAAGCCTGTGATTCACCTGTGGACAGTGGCGCTACAGGGACCAAGCCTGCCTTCAATTTCAAATCCTTTATATAAATGAAAGACTGCATGTCTTCTGAACCCTTCAGTTCAGGAAGGCTGTGATCATGACCCATTCAACACTGAGCATGCTTGACTTAAAGGAGTGAACCCTCAAATTACATCATGGTTTTGGGAGACTGCTGTCGTGGTTTGTGCATTCAGAAGAAGAAAAAGATTAAATACTGGTTGCCTTTATGTGTGTGCCCATTATCCATGACTCCAGCGTTCTGTTAGGCAGGCACGTGGCACGAGTTCTGCCCAGGGGACTGTGACAGTCCGTGTTGTGGTGGCCCCAAAACCTAGAATCCACAGCCCGCGGAAGGTTTACAGCAGTAGGCTTGCTGACGTCAGGCGGTTCTTTTTACAGTCTGCTGTCTCCACTTAGTGCTGGTCCCCAGAGAGCCGTTCTTTGGCCTTAGATGAAGGAGCCCTTTGCTGTTGAAGTTTAGCAATTTCCATTTGCTGGTTAAGCTGGTTTTTTTTGGCCAGTTTGACCTTAAATAAAATTTTATATGTATGCAGATCAGACATTCTGAGGAACAGCTGTCAGTCATGGCTGGGCTTAGGATGAAAACAAGCACTGACCTATATCTAACACAGATTGTCATCACGACTTGGAAAGTTAATTTTACATTAGAAACGTGCCATCCATTTCTGGAAAGTGCTAATTAAAAGAGATAGGATTCATGTTATTTTGGTCGGTATTTCCCAGAAACCAGACCCTAGGAACAGGGAATCGTCTTCTTTCAACCTCCCACCAGCCAAGACCCTGGAGGGGGAGGACAATAAATGATCAAGCTGATGGGTTCCTCCTGCAGACAGCAGCTGTTCTTTTTGAATACTCATGGGAGACGTTTTTGACAATGGAGTAAAAAGAGGGAGCGGCCCCTACTTTAGCAGGGTGGCCCTTATACCTGCATCTTTGTGGTCCTTCCAGAGACTGTGACTGACTGCTCATTGGCAGTGTGGTGGCTCAATGGTTCGAACATCAGGCTGTGATGCAGAAGTCTCCCAGTTCAAATCCTAGTTCAGCTATTTGTGCTCTTGAGCAAGACACTTGGCGCTACCACCCCGGGTACCACATGTGGCTGGCAGTGCACTGCACCCCTTTAGGGGATGGGTTAAATGCAGAGAAGTAATTTCCCTCTGGGATTAATGAAGTACTATAAAATTTAAACTTAAAAATTGCCTGTGACTCTGGCCTCTGATGCTGGAAGTGTGATGCAGCTAGTGTCAGCATGGCCACTGAGGAAGTGACAAAACTGTGTACGGGGGGGTGTGGAATATGCATTCATGTCTCTAAATCCCTTATGGTCACTTTTGAAAAATCCCAGTGCACTGGTGTATCCCACCAAAGCAGCACTAGACAGACGTAAGTCCATGACAGTAAGTGGGGAACCAGTGCCTTGTCAGGCCCACCCTGCAGGAATGTAATGTGTCTAGAGCTCAGGGGTTAGGGGTGCTTATGTCTGGGCCTTGGGCCCAGTTGAACAGCCTTCCGAAGCCTCTTGGCAGGCAAATGTCTTTTTCCATGTCTCCATGTCGCTGTACTAGGTACACAGTGATACCAACTTCTCTCTTCTCTCACCTGTGTCATCTGATGCACAGTCAGGTCTTAGACAGACCAGGTACTATGAGAAGCACTGTAGAAGAAATGAAGATGATCTCCTTTTTCTATGAAGGAATCTGTATGATTACTGTTACAGGAGCTAGCTTTTTCATTCCACCCCTCCCGTGTGTGTGTGTGTGTGTGTGTTGTAGCTTTCCACTTTTCAGTTTACATCTCAGGAAATCACACCTTCTTCCACTGCCTGCTGTCCCTGTAAAATGTGGCTTCCCCTTCTTGAGACAGAATGAGACCTTTTTTGTTGATGTTTCCCCTCACTGCAGGGAGGAGTGTCCCTGTAGGACCAACCCTGGGGCTGATGCAGGAGGGAGCAGCAGGGACACTCCCTCAGGCAATGAGGCCATTGGCATGTCCTGAGGTGGCTGTATAGTTGTGCATTTGCTTGTTCCAGCTGCCCAGTCATCATAGTGGAGAGGCACTGAGGGTGTCCCTCAAGGGCCTGCCGTGTGCTCCAACAGATGGAGGCCTTTTCAGTCAGAATCGTAGACTTTCGGTGTTGCTCTGCTTGTGTCCCCGTCCTTCTTTCATGCAGGCATGCACGCTCGCACACAGAAGACCCACTGTCCTCCTGTTATGCTTCAGATTTACATTGTCTTCTCTGGCACCGTCCTTGTTCTTGCTGCCTCTGCTTGAGGTCTGTAGGGTCTCGCTGACAGCTGGTCAGGTGCAAGTTTCACAGAGTACATATTTTGGAGACAGTGAGCATAGGGGCCAAACATTCGAAGGGGTGAGGGCAGGGTACTCGATATTCTGTGTGAGTCCCAGATTTAGTTCTCTGTGCCCTTCCCCCATAGTTTCATCTCTCACCCACCCCTGCTTTGCCTGTTATGCCACTTTATTTTGGCACAGGTGAAGGGGTGAGACTTAAAAAGGATTCACAGTACAAGATTTGCATATGCTTTTAAAATGTACTTTCATATAATGGAAATAGTTTATCAGACATCTATTTTTGAGTGTTTGTAGGTGAGAACAATCCTATCAGACAAAGGACAGGTTGGCTAAGAATGGCAGAAGATGCAATTACTGTCTGACATCACACAGGAAAATGGGGACAGTGTGAGGAGGAGTGAGCTGTTATTCTGTGAAGGAGGACCTCCTTTCACCACATGACAAAAGCCTGGGTGTGGAGAAATTTTTATTTTATTAGGACCCCCCTGATAATGAGTGAGTTTTTGCTATATAACACTAAATTGCCACAGATGTATGGTGTTAAATGGTGGTGTGTGTGTCTGTGTGTGGTTACAAACCTAAGACATCTGCTTTAACATGACATCACCTTTTCCCTGTTCAATATTTACATTGCCTTCTAGGTCTTTACTATGATCTGCACATGGAGCTCCTGCATTGACATATGTTTAATAAAATCCTCTTCTTTGTTTGCAGGTTTTAAATGAGGAATGTGACCAGAACTGGTACAAGGCAGAACTTAATGGAAAAGATGGCTTCATTCCCAAAAACTACATAGAAATGAAGGCACATCCGTAAGTGTGGTCCCAGCTGTTTTCTCTGGCGTCAGTGCTCCAACTACAGAGACATGGACTGGACTGGCTCGGTGCTGACAGCCTGAACAGGCCGGTCAGTCTGATGCCTACTATGACAGTATGAGCCAGTCCCACGTATTTTCTGTCTTTGTGCTTGCAAGGTTTTTCCATTGTAGCTCTATGTCTATGGAGGGCTTCCTCCTTACATACATTACTGTACCCTAAACTCTCAAATATGTGCAACATGCTCACTCAGGCTTATGTTTTGCTATAATATAAAAATCTATATGTAATATCTGTGGTGGGTTGGCGCCCTGCCCTGAGCCGTGTGTGTTCTGGGATGGGCTCCAGGCTTCCCCCCCATGACCCTTAACTGGATGAAGCGGTATAGAAGATGACTGACTGACTGACTGACTGACTGACTATGTGTAATATAAAAATCTAAACACTGATCTGCAATGCAAAAAAGGCATGTTTCAGGATCTCGTTTAAATTTAGCTTGGCAGAGATAGAAGCATTTGAAATGCATTAAAATGGCATTCTTGCCTTCTGCATGCATATTTCTTTATAAGACCGTTTGAATGGCAAGCCCATAGATTTAAGGTTGACATGATGACAATTACGTCTGCACACCTACACAAAAAAAATTTAAAATTCTAAATTGTGGGTGGAAGCTGCACTGTATTTGGGGTGTATGGTGTCATTTGCATTTGGTTCTGCTAGTTGTTTAGTGGAGTGCGCGTGCACACTCACGGAGAGGACAGTGCATGTCATTGTGAATAATGCCACTTGAGCAAAATATCAATTATAACAGCAGCCTCAGATAATCTAAGCAGTACTATTATGAATCATTATTACAAGTTGAGACATTTTATGATATATTTATAATAAGTTCCTTTGTAGGAAATGTTCGCCTGCATGACACTTTTCATGACCTGCATGACTATTTCTTCTACTTTTCCAATAAATCCTCAGAATTACATAATTTTTGTTCAATGTTTGTTTTTCTATCTGTGGGCGGGTGAAGAAGTCTGCATGATGTGTATCACGTATTACAGTGGTGTGAAAAAGTGTTGGCCCCCTTCCTGATTTCTTATTTTTTTGCATGTTTGTCACACTTTAATGTTTCAGATCATCAAACAAATTTTAATATTAGTCAAAGATAACACAAGTAAACACATCATGCAATTTTTAAATGAAGGTTTTTATTATTAAGGGAAAACAAAATCCAAAACTACATGGCCCTGTGTGAAAATGTGTTTGCCCCCTAAACCTAATAACTGGTTGGGCCTCTATTAGCAGCAACAACTGCAATCAAGCATTTGCAATAACTAAGAAATCAGGAAGGGGGCCAACACTTTCACACCACTGTGTGTGTGGATTTTTTATTTTTTTTTTTTAAACAATCCCAGTGGAGGTGCTCGGTACATGCTGCTATCAGGCAAGACAGTGTTAATAGAGTTTTTTTATATGGGCATAATGTTTTTGTAGCCTAGAAGCCCCATGCTTCTACAGTGGCTGCAGCATTTTGTGTCTTTGTTGGTCCAGCCTAGTATAGCTTTAGTGTTTGTCTTTAGGTGATTGTCACTTATGAGGATCACAGAAAGGTCTGCTGAGGCGTGTGGTTTTTAACTTAACACTACTCCATATTCAGGTAGTTCATACACGAACACTTACATTCACGTGCATGGATAATGTCTGACCTTATGTTTTGGTAAAATTTCTGTGGTTACAGGTGGTTTTTTGGAAAGATCCCACGAGCGAAGGCGGAGGAGATTCTCAGCAAGCAAAGGCACGACGGCGCTTTCCTTATCCGAGAGAGTGAGAGTGCTCCTGGAGACTTCTCCCTATCTGTGAAGTGGGTATCAAGGCCTTGGTGCTGTGACATGCATGTCCCAGTACAAAACATTCGGCGTATTCTCCCCACCTGTACAATGGAGAATGTTTAATGTCAAAGTGCACATTGTCCATCCAAGGTTCTGCTGTATATGTGGGTCACTTTGTTGCCTGCCATATCTTTCTTTTCGCAGTCTTATATGCTTTTATTTTTCAGTAGGCAGTTTGCTTCTTGGGAATACTCAAGTATTAAAACTACTATTTTTTTTTTTTTTTTCTCTGACAAACATTGAAGAGGTACTAATGACAACATGTGTAATGGACAAATACTTGTGTTAATGTTTGGCTTCTTCTTGTCCTTTTAACCTTTTTTAAATGAAGACTATCACCCCCTGCTGATTAATGAATAGAACCCCCACACACACACACACACACACCTTGGAATTCCTCTAACTCTTCTAGCTTGTCCAACTCTGCAGGTTTGGGAATGATGTCCAGCACTTCAAGGTCTTGCGTGACGGAGCAGGGAAGTACTTCCTGTGGGTGGTGAAGTTCAACTCACTCAACCAGCTGGTGGACTACCACCGCTCCACCTCTGTCTCACGGAACCAGCAGATCTTTCTGCGGGACATAGAGCAAGTTGCCCAGGTAAGCTGGTTGTCCAGTTGTAATGTAGAGTTTGTGAACAAATGAGCACTTGTAGCTTTCATCAGGTTACTCGCAGTGCAGAGACCCCTTTTTTCTTACATTATGTCATGTTAGTGTTGAAAAAGGAGTAAAGATTTAGCCCAACCTGTGATAAGAGAAAGCATTGATATGGCCCAGACAAGCCTGTTTTGTTTCATCATGGACACTATATCCATGTTTCACTCAACTGAATTCTGTGTTGGTCTGTCACCCCCCTTCCCCACCCCTCAACAGCAACATTCCTATGTGCAAGCGCTCTTTGACTTTGACCCCCAGGAGGAGGGTGAGCTGGGTTTCCGACGGGGAGATTTCATCCAGGTGCTGGACAACTCCGACCCCAACTGGTGGAAGGGGGCGTGCCACGCCATGACCGGCATGTTCCCCCGCAACTACGTTACACCTGTTAAACAGAACATGTGACCTGCCCCTCCGCTCAGTCCTCCCCCTTGCCACGCCCTGTCCCACCCCTACATGCCCATGGCCTTTACTGAAGAACTTTATGGCCCGCTACAGTTAAGCTGCAACTGATGGAGCAGCACCAGCTACCACCACCTGAGGCCGTTTGTCATCACAGAGAATTGGCCAGAGGGACAAGACCGTACAGAGACTGGAGTGAGGGACACCAGAAACCAGCACCCAAGTGAAAATTGTGCCTACAGACTTCAACTGCTGCTTCTGCCTTCTGCTCTTCCATCACTTAATTTCCATGCATTTTAATCAACTGTAACAAAAGTTATTATACAATTTAAACTGGCATATTTCATAATAAAAGGTAAGGCAAGCAATGCCAACAGTAGGTAGGGAGTCTAAAGAACTGGTACATCTGGGCACTGGTATGTACATGTATATAATGATGGGTCCCACCAGCCTGTGCCTACATTGAGTGTAAATTCTGATTGCCCTGCTGGTGGATGGAGAGTCCACCTGGTGGTGCTGGAGCCTTTCTTTCTGCACTGTCGGCAAGCTTTTGTGCAAGATGTGATGCTAGTGATGTTATTTAAGGTATATTTTGTTTCCAAACTCCTCTGGAAGACTTAAAGTTTCTCTTCAAAGACCTAAGGGGAAGGAGCACAAGTGCCACACCACTGGAACTGACATGCCAGAAGCTGAAGAGAAGGCCACGCCCCAGCTGGTGTGAGTGCTGCTATGGTTTTGTGGATGGAAAGTGAGTACGTTCACTTAATTACCCAAGCATCATGAGGGCAGCAGACTCAGTCTGTCTGTGAATTCAGCTGTGGGTATTTTTAGAACTTTTTTCCATATTCAAATCAGAGATGATGTGCATGTGACTATGTGCATGCAAACAGTTCCACGGTAGTTTAAAATAACATCCTTAACAGAAGAGAAATGGTGAACAGTACTGGTGGGTGGCAAGCCATTATCCTCCAGACGTCACAGGACATTGTAGTGACATTTTGCCAAGGTTGGTTCTGTCTGAACAGGCACACTGGTGTGGTTGGGCCATTGATTAGATTTTTCTGAATGTCAGTGCCTTTTCCAGCTCGGGTTATGTCTGTCTCCTTGGCCTTTTTTGAGCAAAAGTTACAGTAACTTGTCCCACAGCAAGAAGTCCTGTAAATAAACCCACCTTTCCATTCTTCTGTACAAAACACTTTCTATCCACGGTATGCACATTTTTTTCTTTGACTTCTGCAGAGTCGTGTTACTGTACGTAATGGCTTTGCTGGGGTTTCCCCCCCCCCCCCCGTTTTAAAAAATACAATAAAATGTCGAACATACTGTTATTCACTGCAGAGGAATCTGAATTCTGTTGTCCATTTTCTGTGAGTGTTTCCTTGTCCAGGCATTTTCAAGTTCTCAGATGTGAATGTACTGAATTTCTGTAATTGTTTAAAACGTCCATTTTGATACATGGGCTGAATCCTGTTATAGTTGTTTGTTCTGACTTACCCCCCTTTCCCCACTGCTGTAATGTTCAGGTGTACTTTTTCCACAGCTTCTTACACCCATCACCATATTACCGAGGCCCTTCCCCAGCTTGTGAAGGTTCAGAGCTGCCAGAACACTCTGTGTGGTGACAACCTGTACTTGAATAAAGTCGCTTGGGACAGACTCTTCTGGCTTCATCCTTCCCGACATCCTGCATGGATAACATTTGATAAATATTACTCAGAGGAGATGGAATAAACAAGAAATAAAACTTTTTATATAACGTATTTGCTGTCTGTTACTACAGGCCAGTTGTTACCAACTCAGTGGGTCACAGGACTACTTTTGTGAATGATTTTTCTGACTGCTGTCAGCACTTTGCTCTCATCTAGTCAGCAGCTTCCTTATCGCTTGCTAAGGATTGCCTCCAATCACAGTCTTTCTCTTTAACATTGCTATAGTACGTGTCTGGAAGTTGAATCGTGTCGACTGGACTACTTTATTCTTGATATAGAAACACTTCACTATCTATCCATTCATAGAGATATTGCGATAGTATATGGGCTTTGCAGATGTGATCACTCCTTTTGCCTTGCTCGGAATCGTCTGTTGTCCTTTTCTTGGTATGAAGTACTTCTGCACATGGTTGTTAGTAACACGAGTGCAATTTGTTCAATGAGACTTCAATGTGCTTATGAAAAGCTATGTGTCTTTCCAAAAAGTCAGTCTCCTGTTTGCTTACATGTAGGTACTTTTAATATGAACATATTGTCAGGGATACGTCCTTTATGAAAAGAGAGGGGCTAAGCCGTCATTAAGGGTGACACACTGGGATTAATGTCACTCCAGCATTATGAAGTGCGGGATGAATGCTTGGTCAAGTGTGCAATGTTTGGGGAAATTACAGCATGTAAACAGTCACTTTAGTCACACGTATGTTTCCAGTTGGTTACATTGGAACATTCATTGGCAGGTTTCGTCTGAGCCAGTGTTTTGTTTGAAAGCTTTTAAAATGTGCCCTTTTGCTGTAACTTTTTTACGTTTAGGCTGTTCTTTGGGCTGCAGTGCATGTTGTAATGTGGAGGTTTATTTACAAAAAAAATCTAATATTTTCCCAGAAGCAAATTCAAAGAAGAAAAACTACAGGCAATGTAAACAGCAGAAATGAATTGCAGGTGGTATGTTATAAAGATGTAAACAATGTATTGGTAAACACTGCATGCAAAATATTTTGAGCATCAAGAACAATTTATGGCTGTTTGATAAAGGGAAGCGAGCAGGAGAAGTTGTGGTCTGTCCATGGGCTGACATGTTTCTCTTTATAGCTACATAGTATCAAGTTAAAGGCCAGTTATAGCATTAAAGAGATTTGTATTCAGAGAGCTTTAGAAACGTGTACCCACCCCACCAACAGATTTGCATTAACAAAGAAAGCATATCATGCAAATTTGCCTGCATGCATACACTGTTCTGAAATAAATTGCATTAGCTGCAAAATGCATGTTAGGTGTGGTGTTGCAGAGCTGGTGTTCTGTTTGAGAACTATATCTGGTTGTAAAGTTGTCTTTGCAGTGTTCACCAACATCCTTTTGTGATGCTTAACGCATCAGTAAACTAAAAAAAATTTTCTGCATGGGAGCTGATTATTCTTGTGTGTTGATATCCTGTTAAGAGCAAAAAAAAAATCCATGTATTTAATTTCTGGTGAAATATCCAGGTAACATACAGTACTGAAGTTCAGTTTCCCAACAAGATAATTTTACATTCACAACAGACTGTATTGGTTGAGAAATGAGGACTACGTTTCTACAAGACTAAAAAATCAGTGTGGCGCATGGCCAGGTGTATTTCATTTTGTACAGACTGTAACTAATCCAGACCTTCTTTAAGAGAATGAAATTTATTTGGTCCTGTTGTGATACCAGGACTGTTACCTCCAGCATTGAAACATAGTGTCCTGTAGAAGAGTGTGAACATAAGAAATCACAGAACAAAAGGTTCAGTTATGTAAGGAAAAAAGTTTGGTGTTCTACCTTGTGTCTGTATTTGCAATGCAAGTTAAACTTTGTATATATCGCTCATACTCACTGCATTTTCTGTATTTACATAGCCCATATCAGACATCAGCTTGTTTAATTGTTCTATAGGGGTTTTCTGCAGACCCAAACACAGTGGCATCAGGACAGTGGAGCATTTATTAAATGTTATCCAAGTTCAGATGTGCTCCAAGACAGATCCAATACCCTGACAATATTATCGTTTGATGATGTAAGAAAAGATAAACAGAGGAACAGTCTGGCCACTCCCTCCCAAATACTAGAATTATTTATTTAGCTGGCTAGCATGTGAGCCACTGAGTGTACATCCATTACGCTCTGATGATTTGGCAAATCCACCTCCCGTATCAAATTAGATTCTGTCTCTGTACTGCCCTACCATGTATAAAATGTAAAATGAGTGCACTGATACATAGTCACATTATATAATACATGTACACTATAACATTTAATGACCACAAATGTATAAACATGACAACCATGGAACCTGGAGCCGATGCTGCATTTTGTTCCTCCATTAATAAAGGTGAGTCCCAAGGAATGACACACAACAGCTGCATTCCTAACACACTAGGCCTTTTCATGCAGTCCACAACGCCCTGTTTACTAAAACACACCGCACGCTTCTTTCTGGGGGATTTCCAAAGCTTGCAAATGGTTAAATTCCCCCATTTTCTCCAGATGTTGTATTAATTCATTTTATTTTTTTATATATTTTGTGTTTGTCATCTTACACTGTTTCTTAACGATGGGTAAAGAAGCAATGAGTCCACAAAAAATACTCTAACATTTTGTAATGTTATTTCTCATTTGTATCCTCTTTGTTTTTTAGATTTGTATGACAACTACAATTAAGGCAACTTATGAAAAGGCCACTTATTTTCTGTTTGTGTTTAAAAACTGCGTATTTCTACAAAAGCAATGATATGAAAAAGTAGTAATTTGTCTTGTTGCTGTTTAAATAAAACGGTATCATATGGACACAATACTTGATGCTAAAAGTAACTTGTAATGATTGTTGTCATGTTGTGTGAATATATAAATGGATGTAAAGAGTGCATGAATACAAACGTGTGCTATATCAGAAGATCCATTTTCTAAGAAATATGCAATTCGTCTGATTAATGTTCCCAGAGTGAGTAAATAAAAACGTTGAATGTTAAAATATTATGTCCTAGATGCATCTATACAATCTTAGCATCTGTTTACCGTGGGAACAAGGATTGCGCGCAAATTTTAAGTGCTGTAGGTAGATAATGGACTGCATACGTTTTTTTGAACTCTTCTGCGAACACGTGTACGAAAAGACATGCATTTTTCACATCTTCCTCGTGATGTCGCTGTTGCACGATCAGTGCAGCCTGAAGGAAGTGACCTGACAGATTACAGCGAGGGGAGATTAGAAATGTGATGACAGTATGTCACACCATCTGGTGCTCAAAAGTAGGTACCTGCTGTTTACTTATAAACCCTTTATGAATTTACACCTTCTGTAACGTTCCAAATTTATTGTTTCGCTCTGTTTACTTTTACACTGTTGCCGAGTGTTTATTTTTTCAGCAAGTTGGCTGTTCGTTGTCGCTGTGTTTTGTGAAAAAGAGACATAGTAAATTGCTGAACGTACGATTCCGATACACCAAAGAACAGGTGTGCCGTATATTTAATAGATATTGCTACAGGTCTTAGCATGTGTCTTCATTTATTTTAGCCTATTGAAAATGTACATTCATCGCTGTTGAGAAATGCGTTATTTATTAAAATTACTACCTACAGGTGTCCGGCGAAAATATAACGGAATTTCATAAATCATTTCGTAAATCCCGAAATGAAGCGAAACTGCACGTACCTTACATGTATTAAAAAGAACCTTTGGGAAGGATGCAATTTGTATTTTCTTAAGAGAACATTTGAAGTATTTAACGTAGTTTAAAAAAAAATGAATACGCAGATTCTCAATTTTTTTCATTTTTCCAATCTGTTGTATTTACGTGGATTTTTTGAGCAGGTTCGCCATTCTTGGGCAGCATGGAAGATTGTAATAAAGAGTACAAGATACACTCTTTTGACAAGGACACCCAGAATCTGCTGAAAACATCACTTAAAGGTCGGCTAATGTCAGCATGAAACACTTGTGGGAAAGTAAAACAAATGCAGTTTTGAGAGATCTAACCAACGAACATATTTGGTCTTGCATTTTGTTTTCAAAAATGTTTCAGTTGTCATTCAGGATGATGTCTAAATTCTGTGTCAGAACCCAGTAAAGTGGATCTGGAGAAAGTTTCCAACATCATTGTGGACCAGTCTTTGAAAGACTACAACTTCGGCAAAGAGGCTGGGCGCATCTGCCACACCATAGTGCAGGTGAACTTCTGGATGCAAGGAGTATGAAGTGTTGTGTTGATGAAGGATGCTTTCCCTAGGAAGGTGTCTGTATCAAGGAGTTTGTCCTCTGGCTCCCCCTGCAGGCGGAGGCTAAAGACAGCAGTGCCAGCGTTTTCCGGCGACACCTGCTGAACCGACTGCAGCAGGAGTTCATGGTTCGGGAAGAAACTCGGAGCTGCTCGGTTCAGCAGTGGGTGCGCTTCGTAACCTTCCTGTGCCACATCTTTGACTGTCTGAAGGTAATATGCATGCGCACATTAACAGCTGCCCTTAATTGATGCTGGCAAATTGGATATGGCAGAATAATTACTGGATGTTCTGGTGTGATTGTCAGATATCACAGCTTTTGGCTCAATATGGTCACTGCAGGTGAACAACATGCCAATGCTGGCTCTTGTGAATCCAGTATACGACTGTTTGTTCAGGCTGGCTCAGCCAGACTCACTGCTGAATGAAGATGAGGTGAGCTTTACTTCTTTTTCATGTCAAAAAACAATATACTGTAGTCAGTCTCCTTAGCCTGAATGGTTTGCAGACACCTACAGCACGTGCCTTCAGTCACCAGCCAGCCGTGACCCCAGACCTCTGACCTAGGTGGACTGCCTGGTGCTGCAGCTGCACCGAGTGGGCAGGCAGCTGGAGCAGGCGAGCGTGCAGCGCATGAACGAGCTCTTCTTCCAGCTGCGTGATGGCTTCCTGCTGCAGGAAGGCCTCAGCTCCATGGTGCGGCTGCTGCTGCTGGAGATCCTGGAGTATCGAGCTGGAGGGTGGAGCCTCAGTGACACAGCACACCACTACTACTACAGTGATGTGAACGAGTGATTTCCCCCACCGTGTGTGTGTGTGTGTTGGGGGGGGAGGGGGGAGCCTGAGGTGTGTTTTAAGGTGAACCATTTTGTTTGGTCAACTGGCTTGTAATTAAGAAGGTGCCAGGTTCTTTGTTGCAGGTGGTCTGCCTTCAGTCTCAGTCACTGTTGAGTTTTGTCTTTGAATCGAAAATGCACATCAAGGTGAAGGGCAGGGCAGTTGATTTTTTTTTGTTACAAGAAGTTCCTTTGTTCAAATGGCGTAGTGTGCATTCATTATAGGTACGCTTATAGCACACTTACAGTGATCAGTTACTTTTAAATTGTATTGTCCACCGAGCAGTATTTATTTTTCATTAGAAATTAAAAGCTGAATTTATGAGTCACAGGTTTCTGTTAACAAAAAGTGACTTAAAATAGAAATTCACCACTTGAAGTTGTTTCAGCCCTACATACATGTAAAAATACTGTTCCAATCACTGACAAACTTTCAGTATACACAAGAATCCAGGCCAGCATACGGGTTTGTTCAGTATGGATCATACATTCTTAAATAAGCGTTATGCTCAAGAACTCTACATCTCAGGACACTGCCATGGTTTCCTCTGTGGAACTGTTCAAATTGGATACATTTTTTTCATGATTGTGAATGAACTAAAAAGTAGTTTACACAGTAGTATTGTGGAGTCTTGGAAAAATTTATAGCTCAAAGTTCTAATTTAAATGGAAAGAAATCTAAACATATGGAAGATGCAGCTATAAACATTAAACACTACAACTTGTAGATGACTTATCAGGCATAGTGAAACTTTTATTTTCTGAGTCCACAGTCAGAACTACAAAAGTCTAATTTGGTAAATATTTTTAAAGTTAACTGTACTGTGACAAATAAGGCATAATCTCAGGACTTCTGTTAAATGTATATGTACACTTTGTAATAAAAGAGCTAAAATAAGTCTTTTGCCTCTGCTTTACCGACATTTTTTGAGGTGCACTTTTTACTGTCTTTTGGTATTCACTAAGAGCTGCCATTTAAAATTAGTGTAGGACTATTACAGTAGAAATTGAAGAGCAACTCAACTAACATCTCACCAGCACAAGAGGTAAGCCAATCAACTATATTTTTCATAAAGGACTTGCGAATCGTAACGATCGTATTTTGTAGAACTATGTACATATTTTTGTAACAGTGCGGTGTGATTTATTACTGCACATTTTTGACAATCTGCAGAACTGGCAATATTTCAAACTGACAAAGAAAAAAAAAATTATTCAGTTCCATTTAATAAAAAATTCATGATGCTTTTGACATGTATTTCACAAATATTTAAATATTTCACTCCACTGAAAACAGCTGCACACATACTGAAGACTGGCCAGTAATGCGTAACAGTGGTTAATGGTCTTCCATGAGGATCCAAGGTCTTTGAGAGAGAAACTACATTCTTAGTGGCAGCTGCAGAATAACAACACGTGTTATAGCCTTATGTCCTCAAGGAGTGATCTTTAGAGTTCTTGGAATTTGTCCCTCTGGCACACTCTGTGGATTAGAGATGTGCTACCACCAACGGTAGTGGGCAAATGCTCTGTTGGCCTCTGCCATCTTGTGGAGCTCAAACTTCTTTTTGATTACAGGGCCTTCGTTGGCAAAAGCAGCCAGCAGCTCCTGTGCCAGCTTCTCATCCATCAGTGTGCGGCGATGCTTGTTCTCCCGACACTCTGCAATCAGCCACTTCATGGCAAGGAACCGCCGCCGGTTGTCTGTGAGGGGCGTGGGCACCTATCATAGGTCATACCAAAGGTCAGCTGTAAATATTAAAATTGCCTATGAAAGTGTTTCTTTGGAGGTCATATGCAGCCCAAGTGAAGGACTGTCTCTCACTGCAGCCCACTGCAGACTACTTAACCAAATGCCTGCTTAGGGAGTTGAGCACCTTTTGCTACACTGAGGAGGGTACAGTCATACATCAAATACCCATTTGAGTGATTTTCATTACACATGGTCACCATTACTGTTGATGTCAGTGAATAACACTGGAAAACAGTTCATTTCTAGGGTAAATTCAAAAGCAGTTTGCTCAAATTAGTTATATCCCCCTCTTCTGCACAAGCATTACAATAGACCAAGTATGTAATTGGTAGAAAGCAGTTACCTGGTAATACTTGCCACCCTTCTGGACACTGACCAAACCAATAACTGGCTTGCAATTTTCCAGCGCTTGGTGGAAGATGGTGTATGGATTGCACTCTATTTCAGCCTTCTGTGCATCTGGGGCTTTATGATACTTCTCCACCTGCTTTCTCTTTATATTCTCCAAGGTCTAAACAGAGAAGTCAGGAGAATAAGGATGTGACATAATGCAAGAATCTCCGCTAGCCGGTTGAAGGTTTTTCTTCCATACCTCTAGCATGATGTTCCTGGCTAAGATCTTGTTGCCATTTTTCATAATCATGTTGATAAATTTACTGTTAAACGAAACAAGAGTCAGGCATCAGTCCATGCAAATACTTATTAAAAATATACTATACTTTAGTTGATCTGCCCACCTAATCATTGGGTCACTGAATACTGAGCTGTGAAGTGAAGGTGGCGCTGCTTTTATTGGTCTGACAGCTTTCAGCTCCTGTTCCTTTTTCTGTTCTGCCGTCAACTCACTTTCTGCGATCTTATACATTTCTTTGCATGGCTCTGGTTCCAGATAATAAGGGTTGTATCTGCTCCATCTCACCTGGAAAATTCTGAGGTAGGTGAACCACAAATTAGGGGTGCTGAAAGAGCTGTCAGTGTGCCAGTGAGCAGGCAGGCATTAAATTATAAAGGTCCCAGCAAAATATGAAAAGATGCATCACAAAACCTTGTAAATTGAATTTGCAGTCATTTGAGATTAAATCAGCTTCATGGTAATTGAGAGATCACTGGTACTGAAGAGGGGGGAGTCTTTGTTTTTTGTGTACGCCTAAAGCCGTAATCAACATTTGATTAAAACAATCTTGTTTCATGTGGTGTAATGTAAAGCATGTATTTTAGTTTGATAGCATGCAGCCAAACGTTCAACAGCTTTTGCGACAAAATTTGTTATTGTCAATATGTACCCAAAAATAATTTTGATTTTAATAACACGACCCTGTATACAAAGTGGCTAACCTATACATATATTCAGAGTACGTCTGGAATCTGTTTATAAAATCAACAAAAAAATACTAGTTACAAACCAGCAACTGCGCATAACGAAACAAGCTACAGATACAAACTAGTATAATTTAGTATCAAAAATACTACGATCGTACACTTAGTACGTGGCATACGAACAAGCTTATACGATGCCTGAATGAAATCCGCTTTATTGTACAAACATTTTGCACATCTTACTTTAAACACTATACATGTCAATGTTACCTTGATAACCATGGTTTCAAAAACGTTGCCGTAAGCGCCGCCATGTTGCTTTTTTTAAGACCCCCCAACGCAGGCAGTCCAAACAGTTGCCTGATGTTTCCCTCTGTGCTATAAGAGTGAATTGTACTTACTCAGATGGACTTTGTACACAGCGTGGTTATTAAGAAAAGTACATTTAAATAAGTATACCTCTAAAGCCTGTCATCAACACTGTTTATTGTTTCACATTTGGCATTTCATATGAATCAAAACCAATCGTGTCGTCATGTGCGTCGCCATCACGGGGGATTTTAGCGTTTAATGAATATGGCGGATCCGGAAGGAGAGTCCTTAGAGTCCTGGCTCAGTGAGTATCGCTCATGCAAATGGAAATTTAATTATCTTTATATGTTACATACATCCATACACGTATGCATATATATGTATACACACTGAAGTGCATGATGTCACGTTGCGAGACAGTACTGTAAAATTGTGTGTGTGTGTGTGTGTGTGTGTGTGTGTGTGTGTGTGTGTGTGTGTGTGTATATATATATATATATATATATATATATATATATATCAAAATGGCATTGAGTAAGTTGACAGCTCCGATATTGTTCGTTTGCGATGATACTAACAAGGCAAGAATGGGACTTGGAAAAAATACTGACTTCTCTATCTTGTCAACTATCAGCTGTCAGCGTTTAAAGATAATGGATGTCTGATGAAGCAGTAAAATTTCTTGGTGAGGTTTTTGGTGCGTAACGACGGAGAGTGATTTAAATGACAGTGATTTGGCTTACCAGGAATGGACAGGACCATTAATTATCTCCGACAGTACAGTCTCATCGAATTAGTTACCTGTAAGCGCTACTGTTACAAAAAGTGGTCTTGATTCCGGAAGAAAAACAGTACGCAAGCATTTACACCTGGCTGCAAACGAATATTATTGGAAAGGCATATTACGATATGTCGCGTGCTGAAATATAAAAACAATGTTTAATAGACATTTCTGCCCAGTGATGAGGTGCGCTGTATGCAAGTACATTCAGTATGACGTGAAGTTTGTGAAACAGTATGACAACGGTAATGTGCAATAAATGTCCACGATGACCATTGCCGTTATCTGGTATTTTAAAAGTACTTTTGATGTGACCATTACAAGAACAATCTGTTTATAGCCATTATTTTCATATTTTTTGATTGGCTATTTTGACTTTTAGCAGTGAAAACTTAATAATGGTTCATGATTATTTCCTATTGAATTATGTAATGAGGCTATTTAAATAGTAGTTAAAAACAATTAATTGTATAGTTTGTGTAATCTAAATTTACACATAATGTGCAAGTACTGATTTGTGCATTGGTTCAAAGCTTATTTGTTTTTTGAATTTGCCAGTTTCCCAGTTTTTTTTGTAAATTATTTTAATGGATAAATGTATACCAAAATTTATTTATTATTATTATTATTATTATTATTATTTATTTTTTTATTTTTTTTGTACAGATAAAGCCACAAATCCTTCCAACAGGCAGGAGGATTGGGAGTACATTATAGGATTCTGTGACCAAATCAACAAAGAATTAGAAGGGTATGGATATTTTTAAAATTTAACAGAATATTGTATGCCAGTCATTTTATATTAACTTCTATTACAATAGAATAAAAGATAAATGGAATGGTACAGTTTTTGGGATGTAGTCAGGCTTTCAGAAGGAAGCCTTGGACATTTCTTAGACAAATTTTGGGAATATTCTCTGTCAGGGCAATTGTACTTATAACAAAGTCATTGCAGTGTATGGTATTTAAAAGGATTTTTATATCTTTGTAGTCCACTGATAGCAGTGAGATTGCTTGCTCATAAAATCCAGTCTCCTCAGGAATGGGAAGCGATTCAAGCCTTGACAGTAAGTGTTCAGGTTTTTCCATTTTAACAGGATTTTCTTCAGCATACTAGTGCTAATTCCTTCACACTTAACGATGTGAACATTGTTGCTACAGGTATTGGAAGCTTGCATGAAGAATTGTGGCAGAAGGTTTCATAATGAAGTTGGAAAATTTAGATTTTTAAATGAATTAATCAAAGTTGTTTCACCTAAGGTACGCTCCTAAATTAAATACTAATACCAATTAAAAATTAAATTGTTTCTCTGTGTGATTTTTTTATTTTTCCCTGATGTGCACTTTTATTGTGGGCATTTGTAATAGACAGCCTTACTTTTTTTGCTTCAGTATTTAGGTGACAGGGTATCAGAGAAAGTGAAGAAGAAAGTTATAGAAATGCTGTTTAGCTGGGCTGTGGCCTTGCCTGATGAATCCAAAATAAACGAAGCCTATCAGATGTTGAAGAGACAAGGTAATATTTTTTCCACAAATGCTTTATTCGCAAAAAATTTTGTCAGTGATATAATGTCTTAAGGGGTTTATTTTTCAGGTATTGTCTCAACTGATCCAGAAATCCCTGTGGACAAAACTCTGATACCATCACCTCCTGCTCGACCCAAGAATCCTATCTTTGAGAATGAAGAGAAAAGTAAGGTGAATTGGGGCTTCGTAGTCAGAGATGGAATTTGGAAAAATAAAAACTTCACAATGAACGGGCAGACTTGAGGTTGGAGATGGCAAGGTTAATAGGAGGTTGGAGGGGCCTGAGGTGGAAGGGGGAAGGGTGAATAAGGCACAGTGGGCAGGCCTGGGATTAGAGTTGGGAGGGTGAATAGGGCACAGTAGGCAGGCCTGGGAATGGAGTTGTGTGGGTGAATAGGGCACAGTGGGCAGGCCTGAGATTGGAGTTGAGAAGGTGAATAGGGCACAGTGAACAGGCCTGGGATTGGTGTTGGAAGGGTAAATAGGGGGTTTTTGACAGGCCCTGGGATTGGAGGTTGAGCATAGTGGGGAGAGCTCATGGTTTTTTATGTCTATAGCTGTTGGCGGAGCTCCTAAAGAGCAAAAACCCAGAGGACCTGCAAGAGGCCAACCGTCTCATCAAGAACATGGTGAAGGAGGTGAGGGTCAAATTAGGCACAAGTTTCCCTGGGACAGTCTTTCAGCATCTGGATGTGTGGGTTATGGATGTTATTGACCTACCTAACCTTGCCGTGCGTGTTCTTCTAGGATGAGGCTCGTATGCAGAAGGTGACAAAGCGTGTGAACACCCTGGAGGAGGTCAACAATAACGTGAAGCTCCTTAATGAGATGCTATCTCATTTCAACAGAGAGGAGTCCTCAGAGGGGGACAAGGAGCTTATAAAAGTATGTCTTTACAAAGCTGTCTACACCATTCTTCTGACTTTTTGTCAGCATGGTTTGCAGCATTTTTTTTTAATTTTTTTTTTTTACTGCACTTAAAGACAGACATGATTGAGTGCAATTATGTGAGATAATGATAATAATTGGAAATTTTGATATTAATCAGATTCAGGAAGCACTCTGCTTTAGGCTGAAGGGAGAGAATTACCACTTAAATGAGATCATTCATCTTGACTCATTTTACTTGGCAGTGGAGTAAACATGCACCCTTCTGCCCTAAAACTATTTAAACAGCCATGCCCCTGGATTCCTGCTGTTGAATTTATTTGTCTCAGGATTAGTGCTCGACACCAAGTATATCAGGGCTGTGTTATTCAATGAGGTGAATTGGAGAAGAGCGAGCAGGAAGCGTCACGTTGGCATTGGTGAACACAGGGGGAGCATTTGAACAACCGTGAAAATCCTGAAAAATATCAGTAAATGTGCACGTGAGGACTTGCTGTTGAGACTGCACTGTCACCCTTGTTGATGTGCATTATGGTTATTTTGTGGGCGCGTTACGAGCTGAACTCATCCAGCTGTGTCCTCTTTTTGCACTCGTTCAGGAGCTGTATGACCGCTGTGACAAACTGAGGCGCACTGTCTTCAAGCTCGCCACCGAGACGGAAGACAATGACAACAGTTTAGGTAAAAAAAAAAAAAAAAAAATGATAATAAAACGCATCCAAACACTGTCACGGTCATTACTGAGCGCAGGAGTCTGACTCGAGATTTGCGTCACTTCAGGTGACATCTTGCAGGCAAGTGACGACCTCTCTCGAGTCATAAACTCCTACAAGAGGACTGTGGAGGGCCAGACGGTGAACGGAGAGGTGGATGTACTGGGAACACCAAGCACAGACGGTGAGCCGGGCTTCGGTGTTAGTGTCGTAACCTCTTGTGGAGGCATTTTCTCAAGGGCTTTGACTGCCTTTTCGTGTGACAATTAAGCGCAGTCCAAATGTAAAAACACGACACATCAGTGCACATGTGTTTAATGGTCTCAAACCGTTTCAGTGAGCCAGGGTCACTCAGAAAGCATTGACTGACCCGCTCTTTGGTGCCTGTCTTGCATGTAGTTATTAGAAAATACTGCAGTGTCAGCTACAATTCCCCTTAACTGTTGCATTATTTAGGCAAAGACAGCAACCCTACGGAGACCCTGATTGACTTGGCCGGCCTCGACGTAGCAACCCCTTCCCCCCCGGAGAGCACTCCAGCTGCCCAGCCCCAGGATTCTGCTGCAGGCAATGTCCTACTGGCATCATCCATCCCAGTGTTACGTCCTCCCCCCTGCAAGTCAGCCATGTCTCAAAGCGGCACCATTGCTCAGACCGACAGCCCTGGTCGTCCAGTTGCAGGGCAGGCCTCCACTACCCTCTCGCTCCTGGATGAAGAGCTGCTCTCCTTAGGTGCAGTTCTGCTCACTCATGTGGTCTGAAGAAATGCGCTTTGCTTGCTTTTGTTTGAAAACAGCTTTTACCGTATGCTCTAAAACCTCAAGGAAATTGCAGATGTGGGCATCATCTTGACATTATGTGAATTGGTTTTTGCAGTATGAAATTATGAAAAGGTGGAAGTGTTTCAGTAAGTGAATGTGTTGAAAAGTGGTACTCCTGCTTTGTATTTCCTTCCCTCTGTAGAAGTAATTATTGTTCTTTCAGGTTTGAATGATCCAGTTCCGTCTCTGCATAGTCAGAGTGTGAGCACACGAAAGGAGGGGGAGCTGAGCAGCATCACTGTATCCTCACAGGTGATTGGTGCTTGGCAGCCATGACTAAATTGTTTTGGTGTTGTCCTTTCCCCAATCAGTGCAAGTGACTCATGCTTTGTTTCACATCCTGGTTGGCCCAGTTACCTAATTCTGGGCTGGATTTTTTTGGGAGCGGCCCTCTTCCAGGCCCCATATTCCCTTCAGTGCCAGGATCCACAGTTCTCAACTCCAAGATGACATCTGTGTGCTACCCAGAAGCCCCCAGGAGCTCCCCCTTCCTCTTCCCTGGCACAGCACAGTCTGGCTCAGGCTCGATGAACCAAGGCCTGCAGGACCTTGCCATGCTGGACCTCGGGGACCCGACAAGGTATGCGAGGTCTTAAATGCTGATTTTGATTCCTGCCTTTTTTGTAGACTTCAAATACTTACTAAATAATGTTAACAAATGGACATCCCAGTTTTCAAAATTGTTAAGATGGTTTATTTCTGGATTTTCACAGGATAATTAGGTGGCTCTTTTTAAATCGATATTGTAACAATCAATATTTTTTGTTTCTCATTAGTTTCTGTCCTGTTCATACAGCAGCCCAAGGCAAGGTTGTCTGTTCGGTCAGTTACAGATGTTTTGGATACATGCTTAATTTGAGTTACTTCAACAAGCGGTTGGTTGCAGAAATAAGGAACAGTGTAAAGTTTAAATTTTACAACTCAAATTTATAGGGAATCTCTAAAAATGTACTGATACTACAACAGTATTCTAATAATGCAGTTAAAGACAACATATTGATTGAGGCTCCAGATTTGACCTTAAAAAAAAATTCTGTGTTTTGCATCTCTAGCACATCCAGTTTGTTGAACCCAGCTTCCATGTTTGGGGCAATGCCAGGCGCCACATCCACAGCCCCCTCCATACCTGGGCTGCCTGTGCCCAACCCCAAAGTGTCCTCTCTGGGCTCCATGCCCCAAGTGAAGACCCAGACCAGCTCCACCCCAGGGAGCCCACTCTTCCGCTCCCTGTCCCCTGTACCCCTGCCCACACAGGGCAGCCCCGCTAAGGGCCAAGAAGTGTCCCTCGCCAATGTGCATGTGCCCCTGGAGTTTGTTAAACCCAGTGAGTAGCAGGCCTGAGCACACCTCATGACAGCTCCTAGACTTCATACAGGCACAAACCTTTGCCAGCCTTTTTCTCACCTAAATGTCATCGTGGTACTTTGCTTGCAACTAAGTACCATGGTAGAGGGAAAACGATGCATGTGTACCTTTTCTGTGAATGGTACATACACTGAATTTTTCTCATTTTGATCTGATGAGAGATAGATGTTTTAAAAGCATGTAAACAGACTTTAGGGCAAAAGTAATAAAGATTAAATTTCACTGTCAAACAGAATTACAGGTGCTGTCTCACAGATATGGCCATTTTGGGCATTTGGTCATGCCTTTTAAAACTTTCTGCTCCATTAGGTAAAGTTCTACCTGTGACAGCCTATGATAAGGACGGAGTGCGAGTGCTCCTGCACTTCGCCACAGAGTGTCCACCGGGTCGGCCTGACGTCCTGGTGCTGGTGGTGTCCATGCTGAATACTGCGCCACTCCCGGTCCGGAACGTCGTCTTACAGGCCGCTGTGCCCAAGGTGACCCGGCTGGTTGGCATATACACACGTGCATACTTACACATATGTGCACACATGCTTACACTGTTGTGGTAGAGAAACATCAGCAGGCTTTGGACCAAGGTTAGGATGCAAGTCTGTACTGTTTTAAAATAAGGGAAATAGTGCTGTGAAGTCAGCAGCACCCCACAGCACCATGGAAAAGACATCAGAATGCAATACATATATGTGTGTGTGTATATATATATGTGTGTGTGTGTGTGTGTGTGTATTTTTTACACTTCAGTATTTCTGCCTGTCTTTAATTTCCAATTTCATTTTCCTCTGATCCTCTGTGCAGTAGTCCTTAAAATAAGGGATTATAATTTTCTTTCAGGCCTGTTTGTTTGTGTTGTATGCTTCTTGTGATCCTCTGAGATGGTTTTGTTTTGCATAATACAAGCTGAAATCATTCTTTTAAAATTATGATTCCTGTATTCACTTTTTATGGTAGCAGTTGTCTTTTGGACCTGACCACAAAGCATCCAATTAAGATTACTAACACCCTTGTGATGCTTTCTTATTGCAGACAATGAAGGTGAAATTGCAGCCCCCCTCAGGGACTGAGCTGGCACCCTTTAACCCTGTTCTGCCCCCTGCCTCCATCACTCAAGTGATGCTGTTGGCCAATCCGCTGAAGGTAAGGCCTGTACTGTGGAGACACTGGTCTACAGGAAATAAATCACCTATGACAAAAGAACAGGGTTTGCTCCTTAAATGATTTATTGAAGGCCTTGTGCTGAACCAACCCTTTTCCTTTCTGCACTTTCTCTCTTCTGAAAGAGCATCACTAGCGTGAATTTTGAATGCACCCCATTTTAAATTGTTCCTAGCATGAGTCTGATAAGACTGCAGTGTCTCCCCTCATTAGGTGTACAGATGGTGAAGCGTTTGCACAACAGAGCAAATTTCTGTAGTGAAATCATCTGCATTCCTGGAGAAACTCCTGTGTTGGACTGGTACTTCATTCACTTGTGTTAATTGATTTAAACTTTTTTTCTATGTCCAGGAGAAAGTCCGGCTGCGCTACAAGCTTATGTTTACACTTGGGGAACGGCAGTGCTCCGAAGTGGGAGAGGTCGACCAGTTTCCACCCCCTGAGAAATGGGGGAACCTATAGCAACCACCTCCAGTGCAGGCCTAGGGCAGGGATGATGGTCCACGATGGGGACAGGTTCACTGTCTCAGCGTGACTGGGCCTGTTTTTAGGGGGGTCACAACTGCTTACGAACGTTACGTCTTGATAGAGAAGTGCTGTTGACATACAGCAGCCATCGCAGCTCCATCCAGTGTAGGGTGTTTATCAGTATTTTTCTTTCCCTTGAACTTTGTGCAAACTATTAAGGTACCCCTGTACTGGGCTCAGAATAGAGCAAAAGGCTGCAGACCTTCAGAGTTTTTTTTTGTCCAGAGAGGTGCCTGACCAGGTTTACCTTTGGATATGCTGTAGGGGTGAACATTGAGGTGTTTTGCTTCTCATCGTTTAGCTTGGGATAAAAGCTTCGATTGTGGAAGGCTTTACAAGCTCCAGAAGAGCAGAGAGTGGGGCCCACTTACCTTACTGTTTACAAGGTGTTGCTTCATTCTTGACTAGCTCCTGGTATCTACAGCTGAAGGGCACCATCCCCTTTCTCATTGTATTCCATCAATGGTGCCTCATCTACCTGCTAGCACATCTCTGCAGGGAAGTCCATTTAACCAGAGGTGATGGAGCATATAGTACTGTTTCTTCAGATTTTTTTGTACAATCAGATGGTACAAATGATGTTCTTCATTAGATGGACCCATGTTGACGTGCTCGCCAGTGACTGATAAAATGCAGACAACAAGATTGTGCTTGCTGCCTTTTCAGAATGGTGACCAATGTATATTGGAAGTGTTTTTATGGCTTCACCACTATCTTTTTCATCAACACTGGACACCATTGCTTTGAAGTTTTTGCACCATTGCAATTTTTTTTTTTTATATAGTTGCAACTGAGTATTTTGCTTACAGTGCTGAAGCTGGGTCTTAAAACAGTCTCGCATAGGAACACAGCACAGCCAATTAGGTTAGAAATGGATTGCCAATACACATCAAAAGGTAATCCGTTCATTTTATGTTGGCATTTGCTGAAGCCCTGCTCATGAACTCCGTTTTGTTGTAATTTTTATGTGTATATAAAACCTTTTACAGTATTATGGCTTGAAAGAACTCTAAGATTTCTTAGATGCCCTTTGATGTTTTGTTGCCATGTTTATTAAAGCCAAATCCTCCCACGCACGCACGCACGCACGCACAAATGCACGCACACAGAGCAAAGCAAGGGCCTTCATTCAGCCTCTAGGTTTTATCTGTCTGTCAAAACTGTGAATGTTTGTTATCCGGTATTGTCATGTATCCTCTGCATTGTTACATCTGAGCAGAGTGTGGAGGGAGTGGGGGCAAGGAATCACAACTCAAAGAGCAGACTGATATGGTGGTTTTGGAGACATTTTCATCCAGTTGTGAGGTGGTGCTGTGTCTCGGGGTGATGGCCACAGGCAGTTACAGTCTCTTCTCAAGAGCCCTGAAGTAGCCTTGCTTGTGTGACACTGGAAATGAGTGCTGCGGCCACAAGGCCTTTGGCTGTGCAATCAGCGACTGCCCCTGAAGCATACATAGCCTTACTCCCATCTGGCACTACTGAAGTCCTTTCCTCTATCAGCACTGTGACTCATTACAATGGAAGACGCTCCACACCTTTATGTACACTGTTGTATTTATTGTCCTTCAGAGATTGTTGGAGTTAATGTGCATACATGTACCATGTTGCTAATGAGACATGTATATATTTCAGTGTGGGAGATGTTTAACTGCATGAAGAATTAAAGTCTTCATTTTAAATGGATCTTAAGTAGTTCTTTTTTTTTGGCCATGCGTACTTGTTTATAGAACTAGAGTCTGAGTTTTATTTTAAAAAGCTATACTGTTTGCATGTAAGGCAGAAGACCACAAATCAGTGTTTTACAGTTACTGAAAATATTAACTACTTTATGACCACAAAGCTATAATATAGCATGTTCTGTGTGGAAATTCTCTGATGACTTTGTGCACTTTGGAGCTGGGACAAGGAACGGGGAAGAGCAGAGGTCTGGCAACATTAACAGTTTTTCCATAGATCCAGTTCCAGAAACCAAACTATGTCAAAGTACTGAGGTGTTCTTTCAGCTCAGTGGACCACTGCAGACTCTGAAAAAATTGATAAAATAACATGGAGAACAGCTTCACAGCCAGTAAAATTAAATGAAAGATCTTATTGTAACCTAGTTTTCATAAATGGTTGTGTTAAAGGTGTTTACAGTATGGTTTACAATGCCAAACATGTTTTCACTTGAGACCGTGGCATCAGATTTCCTTTTGCCATTCCTGTCCTAAAGTCAGATCAGTTTGCAATGTGAACCCAACAGGAATGCAAAATCAATTCAAAATGAACAGCAAGTCTGGCGAATATGAAAGTGCCATCATGGGCATCTGATCCTTAAGTTTGTAAAACCTTCAAAGCCTTTATCTTCTTGTTAAACTCCAGCTGACCCTTTGGACCCCATCAGATCCATAGGTGACAGTGACATTAGTCCACCAGGTTACCACAGTCAGGGTGAGTTGGGGGAGGGGCTAATGGCGAAGATTTAATCGTGTCAGATTTTATTTGGGAAAAAGTTACACAGCCCATTGTGATACAACACACATGCAGGACATGATGAGGTGGTAAAACCAACATCATAACAATAAAAAGGAAGACTGTGCTTAGGGTGGACAAAAAGATCACACGTAAGCAAGAATTATTTTATTAAAAAGGCATCCAGAAACTGGAATTGTGTAACATTAAACTTAGATTTTCATTTATTTCAGGTACTGGTTGTCTATAAGATACCAACAAACCATCAATCCATTTGCCATACCACCTTATCCAATTCAGGGTTGCAGGAAGCCTGGAGCCCATCCCAGAAAGCAGGGCACAGGACACCCCAGGTGGGGCACCAACCCACAAGCGTGTACAACGGACAATTTGCAAACACCAATCAACCTAACCTGCATGTCTTTGGACCGTGGGAGGAAACCAGAGAATCTGGAGAAAAACCACCAAGCACAGAGAGAACATGTTAACCCACACACACAGACCTGGGGCGCGAGGTGACGGCGCTAACCACCATGCCACCAAACCATTATAAAAGTTATAAAAACATTAGAAGCTCAAGTCTCTTCAGAGTTTGACATTATTTACATAAATTTTCATAGCATTTAATAAACAAAAACACTTGTTTTTAAAAGTTAAATCAAGTTATCTTTGAAGAAAAAAAAAATCTTACAACAAATGTTAACATCAACTAACAAATCATTTGTATTTACTTTTAAATGAAAAATAGAAAATGTACAATTATCAGGACAAGTGATGTTGACATTGAAGAAATAATCTGGGACAATGCTGTCGTGTGCAATTGTAATACTGTACACATTCTTATTCTCTCTTTGCTAGCAGCAGCAAGTAATCCCGCAATCACTTCCACACCTAGAACTGCTTGCGTCTGTCGGGCCATTGAAGACATAAATAA
>JABJVR010000077.1:3387341-3438066 GCA_025773905.1 Chitala chitala
ATTGATAGAAGTTTGTGGCTGTAGTCATATGAGTAAAAATACAAACGGTAATAAAGCATTGCAAAAATACATTTATTTCTAAACCAAATATCAAATTTAGTATTGAGAATGGGGGCTGGAGTCTATGGTACAAGGATACAAAGCAGGGTAAACCAATGATAGGGTGCAAACCAGAAGCTTTTCTTTCACATATCACCATAAATGTAATATAAAATACTATATTGCAGGTATGGACCGTGGTTCGTGTATTTTATCAGTCTTCCTTAACTTGTGGATGTAATTGTGAAATATATTCAATAAATTAGATTAGATTAGATTAGATTGAACTTTATTGATCCCACAGTGGGGAAATTCTCTATTAATGTTAACGTAATTAAATTAATGTAAACCATTGAGAATTCTTACAAACTAAACCAAAACTTTCATGCATACCCACGTTATTGGCTACGCCTGAAAAAACGTTACGACTAGTGCATGGCGTCACTCAAAAATCTAGGAGCATAAAGCTCGCTACATTACAACACTCCAGTATTTTCTTGATACAATGATGCGCAAATAGTCGTGCCCGCGCACGTACAAGCAATCTATACAATAAGATTTATGCGTGCGCGTACACGGAAACTCTTTGTGTGGTGGCGTAGAGAAACGCGGAGGAAAAGCCATGGCGGACGAAAAACCCAAGGTGAGTAAAATAAACAGTTAGCTGGTTGTAAGGTTTAAAATACAGTATAGAAGATACAGCACAATTTTAAGGGACTTCATAGTTTCTAAGCTAATTACCTTCGTTTTGAGGTTTGATAAAATGTGTAGTTTTAAATTTTCATGATTGCTTAAATACAGAGGAGATGGTGAGATCGAGGCTGGCGGTTAACCAGCTAGCTACTAGTTAGCTTGCTAAAACATTGTAATCATGCAGCTGAATGATTTTATTTGTTTAACATAATTAACTGCTAATGGAAAGTGTTCTCTATTTTCGTTATTAAAATAATCAGTTCTTCTTATTTTGTACTTTTCTTTTATCTAACTAGTCGGCCTAGTGATAAACTGCATGATGTATACCTAGTTAGTTGGCTAAGTACTAGTTACCCAGCTAACAGTCTTGCCGAAATATACGGTTATGTTCATATATTTTTAAATCTATGCGAATTGAATTCTTATTAATGCATGTTCGTACGTTAAATCATGTATGTCCGAATTTGTTTATTATTGCGATTTAACTTGAAGTGAATTTTGGCGGTTCCTCGATGTTTGTCAACAGTCGACTAGAAGTGGCTTTTCTCCAGTGTATAATTCTGTAATTGTCCGTTTTTAATGGCATTTAAATCCACCTGACATAAATGATTTCAACTGTTTTAGCTCGTTTGGTTGCTATTTTAATGCCTGCAGGCTACCAGCTGTTTTGATTATGGTATGTTTGCCCAAGTACAGTATATGGGAAGTACTGGGTTATAGTTGTAAAACCAAGGGAATCGACTATTGGAATCACGTTGTTTAAGAGGATCTAAATCGACAAATATTGGCTAAACTCTTGTGATGTTGCACTAATCTTAAATTATGCGTTTTGAAGTTTAAATGGAATGTACTTAAAATGTATGTAGAGTTCAGTTATGGTGTATATGGGCGTTACATTTTATATTATAGGAGTACAGTTAACGTACGAAGTAACATTTATTAAACATTTATCCCTAGCAGTTAAATGTGCTGTCTTGCTTAGCTGTGGAATTGAGTGCACTGATTATTTCGGACAACATGCTTTAAACGATTATTATTATTATTATTATTATTATTATTATTATTTTATTATTATTATTATGCATTCTGGAGGAAGATGTTGTAAGACCGTACACAATTTTTTAAAGTTGGTATACTCTTCATTTAACCTATAATGTAGCAGCAGGTGTCCTGCTGGTTTAGGACAATGAATAGCTAAATTGAGTTTAATGAAAGGATACACACATAGCTAATATGGCCTTGATTAAGGTGCTTATTTCATGTGAAGTAACCAAAATTGTAAGGTCACATAAATGTTTGGGAGTTCACCAAAGTATCCAGGGGAAAGGATATGCAGAATATCAAGCGCAAACATCACAGCTGTTCTTCAGTTCTAATTGACAACTTGTGTTGCATTGTGTGTAAATACATTTTTAAGTAAATGTTGTTTCCCCAGTACAGTAGCCAGCTTGGCTGTCTGTCTGCATGTGAAACAGCAGCAGGTAGCTGATGCAGGTTCTGAATGTCTCAGTTTTTCTAGTCAGTGCTGCAAATCAATAGGTTTCACTTTCACTCGACTCTTCAATCCCATTAACATTCTGCTACATGTTCAAATATTTATGGTGCCCACAATTTGTTTGCCAATATATGGCATAAAATTATTTGTAAACAGATATTTATTTTAATTTGTGTTGACAGAAATATAGAAATGTGACATGTGATACACCCCAAATATTAAGTCTCTTAATATATTAAACTAATTTGCAAGTAATAATAAAATAATTTTATGGATGTTTTTAAGAATATTCTGTTCAAATTTCTTGTTCTGTTGCTTTGTATACTATCATTTGCTGAGTGTTGTGTGATTAAACCCATGTACCCCTGGGAAAGCTGAAGGGATCAATTGCACCCCACAATCGAGATGCCTGCAATCTTGAATTAATCACTCCAGGCAATTTCACCTCTGATTAATTAACCTTCTTCACGAAGAATTCTCAAAGGACTGTTGTTCATGTATTCTTACTCATGTTAGGTTGACTAAAATGCATTACTGTTTCAAAAGAAGACGTATATGGGTTAAATTGCTTTGAGCTTGTACAACACCAAATCAGAAAAAGTTGGGATGGTATGTAAAATGAAAATTGAAACTGAAAATAGTAATTTTGTAAGTAATCTGTGTCTTGTATTACACTGAAAACAATACAGCATCACATTATTTGATGTTATACTTAATCAGTTTTATTCTCTGTTCAAAATAAACACTTGTTTCAATTCTGATGCCTTTAACACGTTCTGAAAAAAGTTGGGACTGTTTTATTTTAGGAATAGTAATGTGGTAGAACAATGAAATGGTGATTTAATTTGAAACAGCTGATTGCTATCATGATTTCGTACAAAAGCGGCATCCATGAAAGGCCCGTCCCTTTAGGAGCAAAGATGGGCCAAGGATTGCCAGTTTGCCAACATGACAAAATCATTGAAATGTTTAAAAACAATGTTCCTCAAAGAAACATAGGAAGGGTTTTGGATATGTCACTCTATACATGCATAACAAAATGTTCAAGGAATCTGGAGGGATTTCAGTATGTACAGGGCAAGGGTGCAAGCCTAGGCTGGATGACCATGCTCTTCCATCCCTCGGACAGCACTGCATGAAGAACGCTGAAGAAGCTACTTGGATGAGTAGTGAAACGTTCCTGTCAAGAAGAAAGAAGTCCAGTTGACATGATTCAACTTCCAGAAACGACCATCCAGACTGTTACCAGCAACAAGTCCAAATATCAGGGTCTGTCATGGTATGGGGTTGTGTCAGTGCCCTTGATAAAGGTAACTTCTCTGAGGGCCCTGTTCTTCTTTTGGCTGCTCTCTCTAGGGGTCGCCACAGCGGATCATCCTTTTCCATACCAGCCTGTTCTCTGCAGCTTCCACGTCGCCCCAATCTCTGTCACGTCTTCCCTCACTACATCCATGAACCTCCTCTTTGGCCTTCCTCTTCTCCTGTCTGGCAGCTTCATCCTCAGCATTCTTTTCACTATATACTCTGTATACCTTCTCTGCACATGTCGAAATCATCTAAGTTTCGCCTCTCTCACTTTGTCTCCAAACCATCCTACCTGCGCTGTCCTACTTATATGCTCGTTTTTAATCCTGTCCAATCTTGTCACTCACTTGAAAACCTCAGCATCTTTAACTCTGCTACCTCCAACTTTGCATCCTGTCTCTTTGTCAGTGCCACTGTTTCCAACCCATACAACATAGCTGGTGTCAGTACTGTCTTCTAAACCTTCCCATTCACTCTTGCAGCTACCCTTCTATCGCAGCTCACTCCTGACACTCTTCTCCACCCACTCCATCCTGCCTGTACTCTCTTCACTTCTCTACTACAGTCCCCATTACTTTGAAGGGTTGATCTTAAGTATTTAAACTCGTTCACCTTTGCTGTCTCTGTGAGGGCACTGTTAATGCTGAAAAATACATAGAGATATTAGAGCAACATATGCTGCCTTCAAGATGATATCTTTTCCAGGGACACTCTTACATATTTCAGTGACATTTGTCTTAGTGCAAAACCTCACGGTACACATATAACCAAGGCATGGTTGTGGAGGGCTGGACTGACCTGCCTGCAGTCCCGACCTGTGCCTAATAGAGAATGTGTGGTGCACCTTAAGACTTGTTTGCAGGAGGAATGGTCCAAAAATACACCTGAAACACTCAATCACTTGGTGTCCTTAGTCCCTAAATGTCTTTTAAGTGTTACGCAAAGGAATGGCAGCATCACAATGTGATGAATGCTTTTTTTTGTGTGTTGCAGGCATCAGAATTGAAATGTTTATTTTGAACCGAGAATAAAAGTGATGAGATATAACGTGAAATGTGCTGCTGTATTGTTTTTCAGTGTCATACAGGGCACAGATTTACAAACCACTATTTTTGCTTTTGATTTTTCATACCATCCCAATTTTTTCTGCTTTGGGGTTGTACGTGCCCTAAAAAAAATCAGCTGCAACCCAATGGTAACATGGTAATGCACCCCACATGGTAATGCACCCCAATGCACCGCACTGCCTCACTCATTTGTCTCAGTGCTGCAAAAGGTCTGGGTGATTCCTGGATTGTTTTTAAATGTTCCCTTCTTTGACTGGATGATGTCAGTTTGTTTTGCTGTTGGAAATTGTCCGAGCTGCATTTACCTGTGTGTGTGTGTGTGTGTGTGTGTGTGTGTGTGTGTGTGTGTTTATATGTAGAGAGAGCTGTTTGACTTGCGGAGCTTGTAAGATCTTCTGAACCTCAGATGTGAAAGCAAATTTTATACAGTATTTTGTCTTTGTTTCTGAATTATTTTAAAGTTTGGTGGTGATTTTTCTATCTTGTGCTCATAATGTATGCTTGAGGTTTTGTTGGAACAACAGAATGCTGTTCCCACTAGAGGCTGACCCAAATTGATTTTTTTGTTTCGGCCAAAGCCGAAACCGAAAGTTACAAATTGACTTTCGGCCGAAATCGAAAGTTTAACTATACTTTTGGCCGAAACTGAGGCCGAAAGATACATCACCCAAAAAAAATCCTGAACATAAGATTTATGAAATATGCCATGATGCTATGCCACTTTTATTAATAAGAACTAACCATTAACATCACTAACTGTTAACATCATTATTAACAATTTATGAACATCAATACTCATCAATTTATGAAAATCAGTACTGTTAAATAGTAATTAAATCCAAACAAATGAATATTGTAGTTAAGAAACGACTGTTTTTCCGCATTCTCACCCAGCAAGTTGCTACACCGGTTAGCATACAGCTGTCCTGCTGCACTAAACAGCTGTTTACTGGCCACGCTGGTCGGCGGTGCAGACAAGTATTTTAATTGGTTAATTCTCACCAATTCGCTATAGAACTATTAAATAACAGACAAGCTTTGCTTATACGTAAGATACTGCTGTAATTACGCCAACAGGCTTAAGCTCAGTATCAGTATTGTCAGACGAGTCTCAGTACCAACATGCGTATAAACTAAAATAGGACGTCAATGAGTGAATGAATATCCTTCGGACTGCCCAGCGCCGACTGCCAGCCCAGAGTCGGAGTGACAAACATAGCACTTCTGTAAACATAGCACAAACATAGCACTTCTGTCTAAAAATAGACATTCGGGTTGTCGACCGAAAGTCTGTATCAATTTCGGCCAAAACCGTAAGAAAATCAAAAGTTAACTTATTGTTTTTGGCCGAAACCGAAATGACGCCGAAAGACGATATCTGCCAACTTTTAGCACCAAAACCGAATTTCGATCAGCCTCTAGTTCCCACAAATTCAAAAGTTGACTGAAAGGTTCTGAGGCTTGCTGATGAATGTTCTGAAGAGACTGTAAAGCGGGCATTAATGACAAGCTTGGAAAACAAGCAAGCATCCCTGGTGGGTGATGCCCTGTTAATTTGCAGAGACTGATTTCTTATTCTGTTCTTCTTTGTGCTTCCCAGGAAGGAGTGAAGACAGAAAACAATGACCACATCAACTTAAAGGTGGCAGGACAAGATGGTTCTGTGGTGCAGTTCAAGATCAAGAGGCACACGCCGCTCAGCAAGCTCATGAAGGCCTACTGTGAGAGACAGGTGATGCCTCTAATGTCTCCTTGCTCTGCCTCTCTCCATGTGATTGAGGATATTTTTCTCCCAAAGGCCGCCTACTGCTTTATTTTTCTAAAGCAGCGTATTTGTAGTCTTGTGGGTGCTCGCTAACTGCACGATACGTTATGGTAGCTTTTAATTAGCATTTGATCGACACTTGAAAAAACCAGGTGAACTGATTTATACTGTAACAAGTCGACTTTGATGTAATTGAAAAAGTGTAAAATAGATCAGTTTAGATTCCCTACCTTACTCTTGTTTTTATATGCTTGAAAATGTAATCATGCAGCACCTTAGTTATACCATCATCTAACAACCCTACTGGCCCTCCTAGAGCTGGAAAGCCCCAGTCTTTGAAATTTTGTGCTTGTTTTATTTTTCCTTGTCCTCTGCTGAACTTTCGTAAGTGCCCTTTTGCGTGTTATTGTTCCAATCGCATAGTTGTTCACCAGATTCTCTTGTACGCTGTAAAATTATCTTGCTGCTTATTTGTTTGTTCTCGAGAGCAAACGCCCATACTGTTGCTGCATTTGAAGCCTGGGCTCCCTCCAGGCAGTGGAAGTGGGGAGATGATCATTTGAGCATGTCTCGCATGAAACTGTCTCTGTTGTCTGCGGATGTGCAGTACAAGAGGCTGTTATCACTTAACAATTATTTTTATCAAAAGCAGCAACAACCCAATCGCATGGTGCCACTGAACTGTAGAACTGCTGTCGTGTGCCTCTGTGGCATCTGCTGCCCAGTGTAAAAGGTAGCTAGTTCTATTCCATTTCTTAAGAAATGAAAAAGATTCAACTACCTTTCTAGGGTACCTGGAAAAACGAGGGGCACCTGGCCATTAACTGGAACCTACTGCTTCTGGGAGTCATTTTATTTTAATAAAGACTGCTTTGAAAAGCTGTTTGTTTCTAATACTTGATGGAAACCATTTTAAAAGATTTAATTTTGCCCTTGTATCTATGATGGGAATTTTTACACTGTTCATACTGCCGTGCAGGGATTAACAATGAGACAGATCCGGTTCCGATTCGATGGACAGCCCATCAATGAGACAGACACACCTGCACAGGTATGGTCCTCTGAGGTGGTACATGGGTTCACCATTGTTTTTATAATTTGGTTGGGATAGTTCTAATAAGTTGTCTTCAAATGTGCATGATTTTTATTATAAATTGGTAGTCTTGGGAGCTGTAAGATTTTAAATAGATTTCTTTTGGTTGTTAGCTGAATTGCAAATGCTGTCTTGGGTGTCTTGTTAGAAAAGCTAGTATTATGTTCATGATTATACATGGTAGTGGGCATTATTGTAAATGTATAACCCCATTTTTATTCATTGCAAGCAATCCCACAAAGAATATAATAAATTATCCTATTATGTTTGAATTTGTAGCAATTCTGTCTCAAGAGAAGACAGCTTACTTAGTGTTTTATGAATGTGCCCATATGAGCAACAATATAAAATGGAATGTGCTGGCAGTTGGTGACGTTGCCAGCAGGGTCATTTGCAGTTAAAACAAATGCATGTGTCGCCATGCCTGTTTGTCATTTCTACCATCCTTTTGCGTTATTGCATTGTTTGCATTATAAATTTACTTGTATTTTGTGTTTTCCTCTTAACAGTTGGAAATGGAGGATGAAGATACAATTGATGTGTTTCAGCAACAAACGGGAGGCCTCAACTAAGTGTATCAAGACACCTGTCCTCCAACGGAATCCCTCTTTCTGCCTGTCCTCTATGCTCACAGTCCTTCAGTATGTCAGCACAAAATGACTACCATACAAAATTAGGGTTCTCTGACACAATTATGGTCATATTGTGTTTTTGTCTTCACTTTTAGCTCCTTTTTGTTCTGATTCTCGAAGGGTCAGAACACATACTTAAGTGGTCCACAAAGACTCAAATTAAACAGAGATCGAGGCCCAAAGCTGTGGATAGGTGATGTCTTTTGCAAGAGGAGGAAATCTCAATAAATTATACTGCATTTCATTCTCAGTGACAATGAGATTTGCTGGTGAGCAAACTTTTTTTTGTTGTACGTTGCAAAAGATGGATTTATAACTTTTTTTATATTGTAGTGGTTATGTTTAAAATATAAAAACTGTCTTAAACATAGTTTGATTTGGCCATGTTTAAAATGAAAAAGCCCTAAAATGGTATTTGGTGAAAATAAAGTGTATTGTTAAAAATAAACAATTTTCATTTTTAAGAGGTTTGTGTATGATGCCCAAGCCAAGTTGTGATGTTTTGTAATGTTTTTCCTATTTTAAAGTGTCACCATATGCCAAATTTATACATGTATAATCAACATAATTTATTTGGTTTACCTTCCTAATTTTAATTGCACAATCGTCATAGTGTTCTCATTAAATTCTGTTTTTCATTACCCTTCAGTTTTTGAGCAGTTTCATCTACTATGAAGACTGGACTTATCATGAATTCAACTTAATTTTGTGGTAACCAACTGCTTGATTTCAAAGAAAAGACTGGGTCTGTGACATTTACATTTTTATAACGCTAAGGGAAATTTTCTATACACAGTATAAGCAATAAATAACCTTACAGGTCAGCCTAGTTGTCCCAAATGAGACAGCAGTTTGCTTTATAAAGTTAGCGCTCATACCACCAATAAGAGTGTGCTGATTGTGTCATTTGAGCAGCAGATAGGTTAATAGGCAGTTCAGTTATGTACTTGAAAGGACATATTGGATTATAGCAGGTTTTAGAGGTAATACACTTTAAGATGTATTCATTGCAAGTAAAGAAAAACTTTACAGAGAGCGTTAAAAAATATATCTCAGTTATGGTTGGGGTAGAAATGTCTTGCTAATACCAGTCTCCGACTGATTATTCCATTTTGAAGATACAAATACAGGGTTAAACCCTCTTGTTTATGTCTATATATTTTAATATCTGGTTATATATTTGATCACTTCGTGGTCATTTGGTTCAGATCAAAGTGTTGTGCCCGTGCTTGTATATTTATCGCACTGAATTAGGTTCTTGATAGTTTATGTGCATTCTTGTCCTTGTATATAAAGGTTTGTGAAATGCTTTTACGAAACGTAAAATGTATGATTGGATGGTAGCCATAAGGGAAGTGGTTAAGCACTTTTCATTGGCGTCTCTGACGGTCGATGTAATTGGAATGTAGGAACAATTTGGAAGGCAGCATTTTGGTATTGTTTTGATGTAGTAAATGAATTTGTGAATACCCTTACTGCAATCGTGTTTGTTGCAGTTCATACACTGTTTAGCTGCCTGTCAGAATATGAAATGGTTTTTCGTTAAAATTTTCAGTATTTAATTTTGATGCATACTGTATGTTACACTGCTTCTGTGGGATGTTTTAAAATGATATTTTAAAACGGGGTTTGTAGGCCCTTATTTAAAAACGTGTTACAGGGGTGAAAACCGTTATATTTTGCCTCGTTTTCGAAAAGGGATCAATTAAAAGGCTCCACAGCGACTAACATTGCGCCGCGATCGAATGAGCAGCAGGATTTATGGTTTGTTGGCCAATCAGAATGCGCACAGCTCCCTTGGGTTGCCCTCTATGGGTGGGAGTGAAACGGTACAGGCGACGCTCCCCTCGCGCAGCAGATTGTCCAGTTTAGTCAAAGCCGGGTGGAGTCTAGTATGAGGCGGTGAAGGGGCTCGAGAGGAATTAGCTCGCGATCTACGAAAAAGCAGTTTTATTCGCATTGGCCTGTAGTTCATAGCTTGATTGTAAGGATGACGACGACGACCACTTTCCAAGGAATGGATCCTAGTTCAAAAAATAGCTCCAGGTAAGTAAAGCAGTGAAATCAATTTTGCGCTGTTTAGACAAAAGAATCGTAGAAGCCCGTTACGTGCTCCAGCTAAACGTTATAGCCAGGAATCCAACCCGTCCATATTTTGTATGGAATGATACGGTCATTTTATTATTACTCGGGGATAATGTAATTTATGTCCGTTGGATTTTCCCCCTTTACATAGATCTTATCTTTGAAACCAAACAGCTGACTATTTTCTATGTTGGTGTGAAAAATTACTGGCCGCCTAATGGTGCAAAAGCACATTGTGCTGGTCTAGATAATTGGCCAGCAAGCAAGATAACTTATGATCTTTGTTATCAAAAGCAGTCCAACATTATTTTGAATAACCATTCAAAGGCACATTGCATTCAGCGTATCAACACGGACTCGTATCTTTTTAATCTCAGTAGAGCGGTTTAAAAACGTAGCATTTTGCACCATTTCCTTGTTGTCGCTGGGTCTTGCAAACAAGTCACTTCCTATGTACCGACATTGAAAATGATTTCCTTTCGAATTTATTGCTCCAGGTGACAAGTCACCAGTTGTGTGCACATATACACGGTGCATCTTGCGGATCACTGTATATGAGGCAAACGTAAACCAGCCGCGTCCATGTCACTCTTTATTCCTTCACCCTGAATGACAGACAAGGCTGGCTAACAGCTGTCTATATCCCGCAGTATTGGCCTGTTTGTTTCGTTTTGTGAAGACGGCGACACAGCAGTATGTCCGGCAGAATGCAAAGTAACACATACACACACACACACACACACGGATTCAAGATCATTAGCTAACATCCGTTTATCCAATTTCATCCAACTTTCAACGGAGCCACCATATGAATTGCTGCGTAGTATATAGCTGTTTTTATGTTTGACTATATATTTATGTATGGGATACCTGTGTGGGTGCAGTATATTCTTTTTATTGTTGGGTGGGGTCATTTTTGAACTTGCCTCTTGTAGATCCCTCTGCAGCGCCCAGTTAAAGCATGAGATCATCTGCTCAGTAGGTTAAGTCGTCTGGTTTACACATCATAAGCCGGACCAACGAGCTGAGACCACCAGGAGAAAAATGCGACACTTTTGTAAAACCTTTTCGTTAAAGCACTCTTTTTTTACCCTCCTCACTCTGGCTAGACCGATTCACGTTTATGTTTGACTGGAGCAGCTGCTGACGGGCAGTTGGAAACCCAGACATCTGCAATTCTATGAAGTAGAAAAAGGTGGTGGTTCGGGAGGGGTCGCGGAATGGCTGTGCTCGCATCCATTTTTCTAAGCACTGCCGCGGCTGGCTGCAATGGCAAAAGACTGCCGTTTCTGAAATCGACTGTCATTCTGCTCCGCCATAGTGCAGTCATTTTCCTCCCCTCGAGCAGTACACTTAAGCAATTGTTGCATTTTGGTGAAAGGAATCGTGCCATCGATACGTTTTCTTTGCTGTTGACAGATGTTCGTTTAATTTTTTAATTTTCATTTATTTATTTTTTTTACCGTTTCGATCTTTAATGGATTATGGTTACACTGGATTCATTAACAAAAAAAAAAAAAGATTAATGCTCAGTTCTGCTCTTAGATGAGACTGGCAGGCTTTGTGGTTACAGGCGAAATTCGAATTGCTCATCTATGGCTAGATTCTGCAGAGAGATTCAGACCATTTTCAGTTTGTCAGCATGCATGGGAGGTCCTTTTGGTCGGAATGTACATGCAGTTAATAATATGGCATGTTTTGTTTTTTCATTTACATGGTAGAATTTGCTATCTTTTTCTCATTGGCAGGTCAGGGGAGTCATGCTAGTGAGGTTGTATAATAGTAAAAGTGCTTGAAATCAAGATCCCGTTCACTGCACATTGCTGACTTGAGCATGCTGCTATTGTCTGCAAGCGTGCATACTGTCGCTGTGTGCACGTGCAAAATTTTGTACCATGAACCGCTTTTGTGGCCTGCCAACTCCTTCCACAGGGTGCTGCGCCCCCCAGGTGGAGGATCCAACATCTCCTTTGGCACGGATGAGGAGAAGCCCCCTGCCCGGAAGAACAAAATGGCCTCCAGCATCTTTGCTGAGCCTGAGGACCCTCACGCTCACCGCAGGAACAATCCTCCTGGTAGCTAATAAAAATTCCCATAAGCATCATGCATTCCACTGAGTGTCCTAGAGCTCATGGTGGGAGGCCCATGCACAGGTTACCTCTGCCTAGTCAGCAGTTTCAGTTCAGTCCAGCTGGCCTCTCTTAATATCTAAATAACATGTATTGCCATTTCTGTTTCTCATTGGGATATGATTCATCTTCACGACTTTGATCTTGTAGATTATCATACTAAACTCGTTTTTCTTCAAACTACCAGTTGACTGAACATTTCTTTCCATTTTGTTTAGATAAGTTACTGATTGCATTTTGAAGTCAAAGTTGACTATGCGCCCACCTGCACAGAATGTGGAATGTTTTCATTTTTAAATGAATTTCATGTTCGATTGTAGATGTGCACGTTTAATTTTCTTGATGTCACAGTCAGGAATCCAGATTTGGTTTGGGTATATAGCCAATTGGAGCTGAGATTCCTGATTTGTTTTGGTTGACATCCTTGGGGTTTTAATTAATCGTGTAGGCAAAACATGGCAAAGGAAAACGGCTAGTTTTGTTTGCAAGGTGTGGTGTGAGGATAGAGCCAGGTGAGGTTGTATGAGAACAAACAGTAGCTCGAATCTGCAGTGTAGTCTTGGAATTCACACCAGGGTTGGAAGTCTTGCGTTAACTGAGACGGTTTACGTGTCAAAATATTTATGATGGTTTCCTTTGTCTCGGCACAGTCCTTGTTTGTTAGGTGGATGACCTGTGGCCTTGACAGTAAAATTTGTTTGGATTTTGTGGCTGTGTATCCTAGGTGTTTTGCATAACTCTGGATTTAGACAAGACTTGTAGGTTACTAGCGTGTGACTGTGCTCCATTCAGCCCAGTCCATGCTCCATTTATGAGGAGCTTCACAGCCTGGAGGTTGTGTTTTGTGCATGCGCTTCTGAACAGTCATGGACAGCAGAGCCTTTGTTCGGTGTTGGTATTGTTTATTCACAAATGGTAGTTAATCTCACTTAAGGTCTTCCTTTTTCATTAAGAGCTATTGTTTTGCCCTGCTTGGTGTTACACTGTTTTTTCTGAGGTTAATGTATCACTATTGTATTGGCAAGTAAAGGCATGAGCTTAATATTGTTTATCATAGTTGTCGCTATGTGGCCATATTTATTAAAAGTTGAATTTCACCTGTAAATATGGCTGAATGTTCAGCTGGTGCATTAAATTGGTGCTGTTACTTGTCTACTTAATCCTGGTACTCCTGGCACTATGAAGAGTTGGTCTTGTGAGCTCACACAATATTTTTCTGGATTATATTCTTCCATTTCCCCTTGCTCCTCAGTGTTGGAACATTTTAGACAGTGTAGTTTTTTGTGGGAATTCTGATATGCTGACACTACCAGAGTTTTTTTTTTTTTTTTTTTTTTTTTAAGTCTTTTTCCACAGTCTCTTAGAGCCAGCTTTCTCCTTCCTCACAAGAAGCCTTTCGTATCACTCTTTTCAGGAGGAAAACCTACTGGTGTGTTATGTGGAGAGCCATCGGCACCCCTTAGACGATGCCACGCCCAGCCTGTGGCCCAGAATGACTCTGTGGAGGCCCCCACTGGGGTAAGATGTGGGGAGAATCCTCCCTGACACTACCTGTTAATGCAATACAACATGGAGTAAGCTTGTTTCTGGGGGGGGCAAAGAATACATATTTGCTTGTTTTGATGCAATAAAAAGTACAGGTCAGTAAATAGCCTGTGAGTGCATCTCCCCCTGGCTATTGATAAAAGGTTTTACTTCTACTTTTGTACATCTCACAAGTTTGTCATGGCTTTATTTAAACTTGTTTTTTTTTTTTCTCTCAATGATTAAAGTAAATGTTAAATATTAGTAAGTACTTCGAATTTGGTCACTTTTTCACTGCACCAAGTACTGGACCTTTTGTTCTTCAAAACAGTACCAAAGTCAACAGTATTTCCTGTTGTTTCCCACTGGTGTGAAAATACGTTTTATTATACGTTTTACGTTTTATTGATATGCATATTTCACATATCAAAATTATATGTGAAATATGCATATCAATAAAACATAAGATCTCGGTGAATGTCTTCTTCAGTATTGTGATTGAATCATGGGTCTCTTCATACAACGATAAACAAAGAAAAAAATAAATATGGCTCTGTGGATAAATATTTATTCATTAATTTTCCATACTGCTTATCCTATACAGGAGAGCCAGGAGCCTACCCCAGTTATCACAGGGCACAATCACACACACCCATTCACAGAATACACAATTTGGAAATACTACAACCCATGTTTTTTTCCCCCCATTTATCATAGCATTCTGAGTTTGTAACAATGATTTATATTTTGTGTTTGTGAAGCCGGTTATTTCCCTAACTAATCGCCCATAAGCACATTTGCAAGTTCCACCCAAAGTAACAAACAAATACCACAGTGGGTTTGGTTCTTTGGTACTGGTTTTGTACTGGAAATCAATGGAAAAAGAGATGTATCCGTTTTTTTTTAAGCACCTCAAGTTTGGTACCTGGTACAGTGAAAAAGCACACTGGGGGATGGTACCTGGGTTATTAGTGGTTTGTATTTATTGGTTGGGTTAATGTATTATAGACATGCATTTTCCACTATTTTGTGTTTGTAATTTGGCATTTTCCCTTATAGGATGGAGACAATGAGAAGGCAAATGCAGGTGAGTAATACAACGTTCCCGTAACCTTCCGCAGGTCCTCTAAATTACCCTTCTCAAAGGAGTCTTCAGCATAGTATGATTTAAACTATGGCACTACACTATGTCATACAGCAGTGTTGCAACCTGCTCTGCTTAAAGAAACCGATTCCCCCTTGTGAGTAAAGTGATAATGTAATCGTGGTTGTGGTACCTTATATGCTATTGTACTGTTGTAATGACTTACATTTTATGGGGGTGAATTTTGACTTTTTTGGAAAGGTAGATTTTCTATTTTTTTTTCCATGAGGATCATTGCAGTTTACAGCTGAAGTGTCACACAGCTGCAAAGTACAAGATAATGTCAGGTATCTGAAATGACATTTTACAGGTTTAGACTATGAAAATATTTTACATGATATACATAATAGTATAGAGACCTGAACATTACTTCGTTGGCACATGGGTGTCTTAGTATGCAGTACTTGAGTTCTTTTAACCTTCTCCAGGTAGTCATTGCAAATTAACGTTAGCTGTATTAGCATCCTAGTATTGATTTGTCTTCGAAAGTTTTAATTATCTTGAACTAATTCCTTCCTTGACTTTAACTAATTTTATTATTAAAGTGTGAAAACTTGATTTACTGTCATCGTTTACAAACACTCAAATCATTTAATACTTAGAAAAAATAATTTATATTGGTTGGAAGCACAATATGAACACAACAGAATGGGTCTGTAAAGACAAAGGTCAAAAAAATTAGTCTGTGCCCATGTTAAGAATTGCTTTGTTCTGCTTTTTTTCCCCCTGATAATGTTTAAAGTTGCTGCTGCCACCTCTCAGCTGTTAAAAAATTTTTGTGTAACTAATGTAGAAGTTTAATTGTACTGCCTTGTGCAGTATTTATTCCAACTATCATGTACATGCTGATAATATGTAATTAAAGGGATTTGAGACTTAACCTTTGTTCAGGTAAAACTGGAAAGCCAAACTTTATCTTAATGGAGCTTTTATATCGAACATGCATATTTAGTGATCAAGGTGAAAATACTCTCTAAGGTGCTGCCCACCTGTTATGAACGTAAAGGGCTGCAAGTACAAAGGGCTTAGGAATGTCACTAGTCACTGTAGGTTGATCAGAAAGGGAAGTTGTCTAAATTAGGGATTGTCAGTTTTCGGTCCTGGGGGACCCCTCATGGGTGCAGGTTTTAAGAAAATAATTAAAAGATTCTTTAAGATCTCTAAAAAAAATTATAAATCACAAGTATAATGCCACTCTATCTGCAGAAATAGAGCAGTAAATGTCTGGATAATTAGGCATGGTATTTAATTCAAACCAGTAATCATTTATTATATTTGAATTGCAATAATTAATGAACAACACAAACAGGTGCCAATGACAAAGAATTCTTAATCCCTTCAATCACTGCTCCTGATTATTAACAAGAAATGGATTAAAAGATGAAAAATATACCAAAACTTAAAACATAGTCTTTTAAAATTTTTAAAATAAGCTTGTTGAGAATTTATGGGTTGGCACAGTGATTACAGAAAGAAGTCGATAATATTTAATTGAGATTAAAAACAGAAATTGTCTGAAAGAAAAACTTGTGCTCACAGGGGTTCCCCCAGGACAAGAATTGAGTAATCCCTGGTGTAAATGCTGAAGTCTGCAAAGAGGCAGAATGTGACTGTGCCGCAGGGTTTTTGTGGGACAGGAGTGCTGGATAAATGGACAGATGGGTAATTAGCACATGCTGTGCATCTGTAAAGCAGTTCAGTCAGGTATCCAGACACCCAGGTCGTACTCAGTTGGAACTAAGGGCCTTCGTTGTGTCACTGTCCCTTGGCAGCAGAGAACTATGAGGAGACGGAGGCTGGCCAGGAACAGAGGGATGAGACACCGCAGCAGGCGTCTGCACCCACAGCATCTGCTGGAGGCTCCGCCAACCGAAGAAACCCCCCCGGCGGCAAGTCCAGTCTTATCCTGGGCTGAGAGCTTGCTTTCCTTGAACTTTTTTTGTTTCCTTTTCTTTCTTTCTTTTTTTATTCTTAAAATAACCCCTGTTGTCTGTGTGAGCCATGGAATTCTGTTCCCTCTCTTGTTGTTTTGATGCCTTTTTCTGAAACTTTGACAGAAGCACTTTATGTACCTCCTTAAGTTCAGCCCACTCTGTAGTGCATTGGACCTGCTGGAAATGACATGTGGTTACAGACAAAAAAACATTCTCCTTCATTCTTCCCTGATGTAAATGGTTTGATGCGTGAATTTCTAAATACAATAAAGATTGATATAAACCGCTGCTTTTCCTTCTTGTTTGCTATTGAGAAAACTTTAGTCCAGGAACTTTAGACCAGGTGCATGATTCAAGTGTTTTAAATAATTCAATGTTAAAGCATTGGATTTTGCTTTCTTCAAACAATGCAATCTTGAATACTTTGAGACTGATTCAGTAGACCCTTTGTAGCTGTGCATATATATGGTTCCAAGGAATCTGTGGTTGAGCAAAAAACGTGGATGTACAGGATACATACAGTACAGTACTCTTAAATTACTAAATTTTCCTATATGTACAGTAGGCCTGAGCATTTCTGTTCCTACCATGTCTTCTAACCACAAATTTAAAGCTTGTTCTGCCTTTGAAAGTGCTTTATCACAAACTTGATATTGTTTCTGGCACAACGCTGAAACTAGATGTCATTTCACATTCTTTATCTCGAATAGTACAGATGCTTAATTCATTTTTCCTATAACGCTGTCCAATTTCCAATAAAGATACTGCCTTTCAACAAATCTAAAACGTTCACTTCATCACTTTATCGTGTGATGGCTCAATGGGTAGAGCATCAGGCTGGGAGGTGAAGTCTCCTGGTTCAAATCCCAGCCAGGTGTGCCCTTGAGCAAGACACTTAGTACTAGCTTTCTGGGTGCCATGTGACTGCTCACTGCTCCCCCTAGGGGGATGGGTTAAATGCAGTGAACAAAATCTTTATACGTGACAAACGTACTTGGCCATCAACATGATTCCTTTTTACCTTAAGCACATTAAATGCCTTTTTGGCTTGGGAGGATTATGGTAACGTTGCTTTTTGGGAACCATTTGCTTCTTGGGAAGCATATTTTCATAAAATTATGGGCAACAAACAAGCGGATCAGGGAATGATTTAAACACAACCATCAACCATATGACTGGCTGTGAGAAGCAGCATCCTGTAACACCCTACCTGTCATGTCCACTAGATGTCACCCTTCCTCCTGTCTTTCCCTGCTAATTATCCCCTTGTTATTGCTCTCTAGCCCTGTCTAATTATACCTGCTTCATGTTCCTTTATATACTCCCCTCTTGGTCTAGTTCATTGCCAGTTAAGGTTTGAGACTTGTGGTTGCTTTAGTGACCATGGGATAGTGATAATCCCTGTGTTATTTACCCTGTTCATTGTATTAAACCCTTTGCACATTAGATTCAATTCTTGCCTCCATAACCCAGAACCGTTAAACATCTCTACACCAGCTGAGCTATGTAATGCACGTGGTAATTTCAAATTTTTGCTTTTGAAATTTCTTTGGATTTTTTTTTGTTGTTTTATTATTTTTAGAGTGCAGTTGATTGAATCCACGGGGAATCCATGGTTAAACCGGGGTCATTGTAATGTAATGCTGTAAAATGTCTATGAAGATTCTCAGTCATCCAGGTGAGGTTATCTGGAAGTTTAGTCATGTCAACTGGACTTCTTTCTCCTTTGCACAGAAACGTTTCACCTTTTACCTTTGTTCACCTTTTCTGGATATTTTAGGACCAACAAAGATAAAACTGACACCAAAAACCAACGGACGAACCTCGTCATCCCTTACTTGACTGGAGTATCAGAAAAACTGAAAAGGATTTTTGGAAAACGCCAAATACCAGTGCATTTCAAACCCTCTAACACACTAAGACAGAGACCCTTCCACCCTAAAGACAAGACACCAAAACAGAAGAGGAGCAATATAATATACGCCATCCAATGCAATGAAGAATGTTCGGAACTCTACACTGGAGAAACAACCACTACACAAACGCATGTACCAACGTAGAAGTAGCAACTCATCGGGACCAGAATTGGCAGTCTACCTCCATCCAAAAGACAAAGGACACACATTTCAGGATGAGAATGTCCACATTTTAGACAGAGAGGATAGATGGTTTGAGAGATGAGTGAAGGAAGCCATCTATGAACAAATGGAGAACCCTTCGTTAAACAGAGGAGGAGGACTGAGACACAACCTGTCTCCTATTTTTCATGCTGCTATTTCATCCATCCCAAGGAAGATCAGTACCATTTCACATATCCAGAAAGAGGGCCATACCTAACAAATCCCCCCCTTTTATTCAGTCATTGGTCGTCATACGTAACGACCCCCTATTCCTTACGACTCTAACCTCACCTTTCTTACACTAATGAGTCTATTCAGGAATCGGTGTGGCCTGTTACCCTGATAGGTATATAGTGATAGAATCTTCCCCACTTCCATCAGAATGAAGAACCCTTTTAGTAAAAGGTGAAACGTTTGTGCGTAAAGGAGAAAAGTCCAGTTGACATGACTAAACGTCCAGGTAATGCTGTAAAGTTATCAACGTTTCTGAAATGTTCACACGATGGCGCTGTTAAACTTTTCTAAAATTAAGATTTAGTTTGCTGCAGTCTCGAATCGGGTAGTGATAAAAATGTGAAAGCGCAATTAAGTTTAAACTGAAGATTAGAGGTGTCACATTTTGTTGTCGGTTTTTAAAGCTTGTGTCAAGATTACAATTTTAAGATACCGTTAATTGCGTGCGTAGACGGAAGGAAAACTCGTAAAACTTTATGTTGAAGTCACGATGTAACGTTTGGTAGACGTATGTAGTAATGTTGGAATTACTTGCTTTTCTTTTCCTGTATTTGTTCTGAGTTTAGTGCACTTGTCATAAATTGTGGTTGTTTGTGTTTTTTTTATTTTTTTATTTTTTAAATTAAAAAGAAAACCGTTTAATCCTGCTTTGCGGACATCGACTGCTGACGTTTATCGGAAGTGAAAGTAATTTTGGCAAGTTTAAATACATAGTTAGGAAGGCGACATACAAAGGTTTCTATACAAGCCTGATGGAAATTCATGCTTATAACGTTTTCGACATCTGTAAGGTAAGCAGTTATAGCTGTTCTCAAGTATAATATGCAGAAACGGGTCGCTTTTAATGAAGCTGTTGGACCGTTTTGGTGTTAATTTGAGTCATTCTGCTTTCACGGCGTCGGCTCAGATCTGTTCTGTTACCAGACATTAAGTACCAGATATCGATACACACCGTAAAAGGAGTTTTAGACGCATACTTTCTAAATACTCAAAAGGAAATCCTTACACAATTTTACTGCAGTTAATAATTTGTAAATTGTTGAATTGTATGATGTTGCGTAATTCACCGTGTTCTGCTCTTTGTTGTAACTTATGACACAAAACAAACGAATACGATATAATTTCGTAAAGAGAAAAACATTCGTTTTATTTTTTTTCCATTTTGGTTAAGAAAAGTTAGTCTGTTCAAACGCAAAATGTTACTTGGCCATAGCAGTGGGCTGCGTGAGTTATTGGCTGAGTATGGCGGTTGGGAAACGTAATTAACACTAATATGTTGCTGTAAATGTAGCTGCAGCTCCATCTGCCTCCTCTAAACACGCACAGCCGGCCACACAAGTCTAACGCATCGTATCCATGTTAAACCACATTCTAATATGGGGTGAAAATCGTTGGTTGTTCCTGGTTGCCATTCGACTTTAGGTCGTGTTATATTAGAAAAAGAAAATGTGGGCAATAAAAACGGCAACGTGAAGCCAAAAAGATAATGTTGAAAAAAGGCTTTAGAGAGAACGAACTATTCGTGCTTCATGGAGGTGGCGGCAGAGTTTAGAGCCTATCCCTGGCAGTTTAGGACACCCTTTCTGGATTGCCAACTCATCCCAGGGAACAAGTAATCGATAACACTGGTGCAGAGAAAAGTGGAAATTCTTCTTTGATGGAAGAATTTATTTATTTTTGTCAGCCTTCCTTAACAGTAAACCAAAAAACAAGAACTAATGAAAATGTGGCTAAAACTAATTTCAGTAAAACAAAAATAAACTGTTGCACTCTTAAATGTACTAAAACTGAAATCTCACATGCGAAATTAAAAACTAACATTTCTAAACTATAATAATGCTGGCATTATTTAATTACTTAAGTACATCCATTTGCTTTAGCTGTTATGTTAGCAATTTCTTGGTAAGTCGTTTCACATCTGCTGAGGCAGACTGTATAGTTATCATATGCATTTTGTGGTTATGTATGTTTACAATGTTGACATCTTTTGTCTTGCCTGCAGACACGTTCCATACTGTGACATGGCATCTACCAGTCATATTTTGTGCTTGGTCCTTGATGTGGCATTCTTCGTGCTTTCATCTGCTGGTGAGAAGCGTCCCAGTGCATTTTCGGCATCGCTGTGAACTCAACATAATATGCCAAATTACATTCTGAACAAACTGCATTGTTTCTGTTATATAGATGTGTGTTCCAGATTAAATGCTGTGTTCTTTGAGTGACTAAATGGCTTCCTTCAGCTTTTATAATGCTTTGGGGCAGCTGTACTGGGAATGGTATTATGTAAACACAAACTGTACTGTGTGAAACAGATCTGAATTCTGTACTGATGTGCTAAATTTGTTGTTGTTTTGCCATCTTTTTAACCTTGTAGAATTTGTCAAACTTGAATGTAAACAAGTTATTGGGATCCGGAGTCAGAGCTCAGTGGTTGAGTGCGTGGTGAAAGCTGTTGAAGCGTCGGATGTGACCATTGCTGGAGTTTTCTGGACCAAGTCTGAATCACCCGTATTAACATACTTCAGGGGACAAACTACTTCCAGTGACCCCCGATTGCGGTTTGCTGAGACACCATGGAATACCAAAAATATGAATGTGTCCTTGCTGGTGACGAACACCCAGTTGGCCGATGACGGTCAATACAGGTGTCATGTGATAACAGACAGTGGAGAGGCTATACAAGAGACCAGCCTTAAAGTTACAGGTGGGAACTGTGGAGTTCTGCTAAGATTCTGAGAGTCGTGAACCTGCTTCTGCTGTGGTCCCATGCCATCTTGTGTTTCTCTGTATGAAATACATGGTGCTCCTTCACAGAAAGTTGCCCTCAGGTTTGACAAACAGTTTACTGTTACTGCACTAATGTTGCTTATTAGAAAGCAAAAATTATGTGCAGAGAATCTGAATAACTGTGTTATTTTAAGTTGGCCATAGCTAGATCTCTGTAGATGCTGTGTTGTGTCTAAAATTCCTGTCTGCTTACAGTATCTGTGAAGTCAAACCAAAAACCTATTTTGAATTTTTTTGCATTTTAGCCAGGTACTCAAAGCCAGTAATGAGCTCCATCCCAGACAACGACATTCAGGAAAGAAAAAGTGTGGCCATTTTCTGTGAGTCCATGGGGGGATATCCAGCTGGGAGGATCCAGTGGTATGACCAGTATGGCAACATCTTGACCCTAAAAGCCAAAACGGAGGTACTGGAAACCAAGGACAAGAGCTTCAACCTAAGAAGCAAACTGACAGTTGAGCAAGCCTCGCGCAGTTGTGCCAACTATACCTGCCGAGTGTTTAACAGCAAAGCAGACCAGGAGGGAGAGACGCAATATCAGCTCTTATTTGCAGCAGGTAATAAGTTTATTTCAGTTTACATGTGAAACACTAAATATAGTGCTGTGGAAGAGCTGTACAAACATATCAACGTGGGCATGGCAAGCAGTATTTAATTATTCTTTTAAATAATTACTATTTAGTAAATTAAGTTATACCAGTGTATGTAGGGGTGTTTAATCAGCTCTGAATGTTTTTAAATGTTTTATCAGAAGGTTTAACTTTTCAAAACTCTTTTGAATGGATACAAGTTTACATGAAGTGCTCACTAAAAGATAAGTGACATTTTTGTAGTATTTTGAAGTTGCTTATAAATTCTTATCTTTTGTGATATTTTTGTACACGACTGCCAAAACCGATCTCGTGAACAGCTGGATCAGGCCAACTGGAGTTTATTAGGTAGACACTAGGTGTTCTTATAACCAAAAGGTCAAGTCGGGTGCTGAGAATAGTTGTTAGATATCAGCACGGACCAAAGCCACTGTTCAGGTTGGCGTTTTTGGTCCATGTTGTCACATTTAATAGGACAAAATAAATAAATTGACTTTGACCATGCTCAGTGTTGCCTGCTGTGTTGCAGCACCATCAAAGCAGGAAGGGTCAGTGAGCAACGTGGCTGTTACAGCCGTCTTCGTCGTTGTTGGGTCGTTGGCCTGCGGAGTGCTGATCCTCTTGTTGCTCCGAAAGAAGCGCCATGAAAGTGAGTATAAAGGTGGGGGGGGGGGGGGTTTCCTGGTATGTTGTGCCAGCATCTAGCCTCTATTTCTAGAGTTTGTCATGTAATGGGGAATTCCAGAGACACATTGCACAAGACTTTTGTACTGTGTCTTGCATCTTTCTATTAATCAGCATCTAACTAAAATCCTTCTGTGAACTTGAGTTGGATCAAAGGTATGGAAAATGTATAAATCATTCCAAGATGGTCTTTGTTCTTTCACTACAAAACCAGAGCTGGTTTTCTTTCCGTGTGTGGGGGGGGGTTTTAAATTTGTGCTGTCCTAAGCAGACAGTGAATATTGTGGTCACAAGTGCTTACCTTGGTGAAGCTGTGTATCAAAAAATAAGACGCCCTGTGTTTGCTTTGCAGTTTTTCTGCACCACAAATCCAGTGTGTCAGTCAGATTTACCTTGACTGCATGTGTAATGGGTGACCCTGCTGGGGCTCAGACCCATGCAGTCACAGCCCACTCCGTTACCAGACAAGAGAATTAGCCCATTGAGATAAATCCCCCCCGCGACAGGGACTCAGGTCGTTATCGGACCTTTGTTTTCACAACCATGTTTCTAATGTAGTGGCATTTTTAACTATGCTACACATGCTTGTTGACAATAGTTCAAAAAGTGAATGATTGGCCTCAATTTTTTTTTTTTTTTTTCTTCCCCAGATGTGCATCTCAAGCGAAGAGACTCCACACTGTACAATATGCCTGAACAGCAGCCTACAAAGCAGTTCCTCTCACCAGTGTCGTAGATGGTGCTTCTTAGTCCTGCTTCTATTATTACTTAAGATTGTCACACTCAGATCCACACCAGGCTTTACTCTCCTTGCTTTTGATGTAATAACTTTTCCTGCACAGTTAAATGCTGCTGTGGATTGTGACAGCAGAATTCTGTGTCCAGACCGTGCTGAGTAAGAAGACATTGCACTTGTTAGCCTTGTCTGCATTGAGATCAGGCTAAGGCCAGGCTGATTTCATAACATTTTTATCACCTTTCAGTTTGGTCTTTGTTGATTGACTGCCTACATTAAAAGGAAGTGGAACTGAACATGTTGCAGATTTGGTTAACTTGCTCTGCTGGTTGGTCAGAACTAAAAAAAAAAGCAGAACTATAGAAGAAGAACTGAAGAAGTTGGTGTGTTGTCATCGTTTCAAATGGGAAATGTGAATGTAGAATAAACTTGTCTGTTGGTACATTAGATGAATTATGGGCTTGTATGATAAAGAGCAAGTGTTATACAGAGCAGTCTGAGAGCACGAGACGAGTCCCCTGTAATCACAGATCACCTGTAAAGATGCATTAGATACAATAACCACATCTTGTGATGTGCTTCTAGTTCTAGTTTGTCATCTTGCTATGGTGGCGTGGTGGTTAGCACTGTTGCCATGCACCTTCGGGCCTAGGGTTCAATTCCCACCTTGGATCTGTGTGTGTGGAGTTTGTATGTTCTTCCTGTGCTTGGTGGGTTTCTCTGGGTGCTCTGGTTTCCTCCCACAGTCTAAAGACATGCAGGTCAGGTTGATTGGTGTGTCCAAATTGCCTGGTGTGTGTGCCCTGTGGTGGGTTGGCACCCTGCCCTGGGTGTCCCCTGCCCTGTGCTCTGGGTTGGGCTCCATGCTTTCCTGTGACCCTCACCAGGAATAAGCAGTTAAGATAATGGATGGATGTCCTCTTGCTTGCATTTTATCTTTTTAAAGGCCTAAGATGTTTTATCATTGGTTAGGACCAGCATGAGAGCATCTGAAATGTTATTCAGTACTTCAGCTGTGGGGAAAATAAAGTCATTTTTATTCCTTAGTGATTAGAGGAAGTTTAATAATTTGTTTGAAATTTGATTTGAATCATAACATTTTCACATTAAAACCTACAACATGGAATAACCTCATGCTGATTTATTTATTTTTTTTTCCATGTTTATTCAGACCTAAAATGGTAGTTCCACTTTTGTATCTTCATCCTTTATTTTATTAAGCGTCAACATGGCTGTCTATGTTTTTGTATACTGTGTTCCCCAGCGTGTATGTTTTTTTTTTTTTTTTTTTCTTGGATTACTCTCCTTTTCTGTCATTTGGCTGCTTTTTCTGTGCCTTTTTTGCCTCTGTGCCTCAGGAAACGCATACAAAACAAATGCTCTTTCCCCTAATCCTCTGTGCTGTTCTACAGAAACACTCTAAAGGCAAAGGAGCCCAGCGAGTTTCATATTCATATTACTACTGAAACTTAACCAGGGCAGTGTTAAACCACTGTTAAAGTTTGATCTTGCTTTGCTGAACTTGACTCTGACGCTTTGTACTTTCAATGGAAGTATTGGCCAGGTACCATTTAAGATGTGTGGGGGAAAAAATGTTAAACTGGAAAAAAATTATAAAAAAGGTACTGAGGGTTCAAAGTAGGGGACATTCTGTTTTTCATCTCTTTTTTTTTTTTTTTTTTTTTTTTTTTTTTTTTTTTTAGTGTTTTGTGGTATAATTATATTTGGTGTTGTGTGTGGTGTTATTTATTATTTTTTAAGAATTTTATCATGCCTTTTTTCCTATGAAAAGGCAGAAAGTCATGAATATACATTTTCTTTCTTTTGGTCTCAGGAGGATATAAAAGGGCTTGTTTTTATTTATGCAGCACTTGAATGTAACAGGCTAAACGCCTTTGATGCAAGAGAAGCATTGCATTGGATTTAGCCACTTTAAAAATATTTATGAAACCAAGTGATCCATTTATGTAAATGGTTTTAAACTGAGGCGGCATGGTGGCGTGGTGGTTAGCACTGTTGCCGTGCACCTTTGGGCTTGGGGTTCAATTCTTACCTTGGGTCTGTGTCCATGGAGTTTGCATGTTCTCCCTGTGCTTGGTGGGTTTCTCCAGGTACTCTGGTTTTCTCCCATGGTCTAAAGACATGCAGGTCAGGTTGATTGGTATGTCTAAATTGCCCATTGTGTGTGTGTGCCCTGCCCTGGGTGTCCCTTGCCCTGTGCCCTATGGGCTCCAGGCTTCCCTGCAACCCTTGCCAGGAATGAGCAGTTAAGATAATGGATGGTTTTAAACTGAAGATTTGTAAAACATTTAAACTGTTCCCTTTAAAATTTGTGCTAGCATGGAAGAAAGTTTCTCCACTGAATGGCAGTAAACTCTTTCTGACTTCATACTTTTTCATTGCATTTTGATGAATTTACTTTTATCTGTGTGTTCACATGAGTATTTGGGATATAGCTAAGATCCTTATTTGATATTTTGTGTACTCTTGCAGGGGTGTCAAAGCATGGTCCTGTAGGTCCACAGTGGGTGCAGGTTTTTATTTCACCTCCTGATTGAGCATTCTTTGTCATTGGTACCTGCTTCTACTGTTCATTAATTATGATTTCAATGAAGTTAATGATTATTGGTTTAAATAAACACCATGCTATATTATCCAGACGTTTTCTGCTCAGACTCTGCAGATAGAGCAACGTGATGTGTGTAATGTGTGATTTATGTTTTTGTTACAGATCATAAAGCACAAGAGCCTCACTCAGCTTTTTTTTAAATAACTCTTTCTGTCAATTGATTAAGACAACTAGGTGCAAACAGATAGAAATGATCAAGAAGAGTGAAGAGATGCGGATTGTTACACATGGATGTACTGGTAATTGATATTTAAGATAATGGTCAGGTTAAAATGAACAAATTGGTTGGTAAACAAACCTGCACCCACTGTGGCCCTCCAGGACTGAGCTTTGAAACCCCTGCTCCAAAGCCTGGCCAGTTGAATCACTGTGTTGCTAAAGGAGGAGAGCAAACAGGCGTATGTAGAAAGGAAATTTTTGAAATATATTTCACAAATTCAAAGTCAGAAAAAATGTAGAGGAAGCCATATGTCATAGCGTGTGTGTGTGACCACGTCCCTTTTTCGTCTAGTTTTGTTTTCTTGTTTTTCTAAGTGCTGAGTATTCTGGTGAGTATTCTGTTGAGCACTACTTAAGTCGCTGTTCTCCCTGTCTCTGGTCCAGTTTTTTGTGTTTGGTCATAGTTAGTTAGTGTTAGTATGGATTCCAGTTGTTAGTAGTGTACGTTCATCTGTATTGGCTTCTTCCTTTGCTTGTGCATAGAATTTGTTGTGACTTCAGTTCCTTTGGTCATGTTCCCCTTTAGAGTTCCTTATTTTTGTGCCAGTTCACTCTCTGTATATCCGCCTTGTTCCCAGTGTATGCTGCTTGGACTTTTTCTGCAACTCCACCTCTGCAACTAGATTTTCCCACCACTTATGTTCTGCTTAGTACTTTTTTGGTTTTTTTCAGTCCTCTATTTCCATTTTGGGGGCGGGGGTATCTAACAAACTCCTGCTGTGACATCGACCATTCCAGCACCGACCGCTCCAAGTGACTTTTGGATCTATTCACACACACAACAACAACAACAACAACAACAACAACAAGTTCTAAACATCTTAATAAACATTAATTTATGCATATTTCTAGAAATATATATATACTGCACCATAAATTGCATAACTGTCTGCTTAATGCACAGTACGGATTCAATAAAATGAATGTAGTCTGTTTATATTCAGATATCACTCATCTTACTTTTGTTCTGTGCATTCAAAAAAGTCATAAAACGTCATGAATGCAAACAAAGGAAAACAAATGGGAAACGAAGTTACAGTAAGAGTGCAATACGGCGTTTCACCACATATTCATCACATAACATTTGGAGGGGCGCTGTTTCACTCATAATATTCAATGAGAAACGGGGAAGAGATGGCGATACAGCGCGAAAAATTGCCAGAACTGTTAACGTGTTTTTATTAAAATGACAGCTGCAGCCCAAAAAACAGACTAAGCCTGGGTTATAACATAAAAAATTATGTTATGGTCTGTTTTGATCTTTTAATTCATTTGTTAATAATTCCTTCCAGTAATAATCACTGCTCCTAAATATGCATTTACACCTGTTTGTATTATTATTACAAACTGAATTAGGGATTACTGGTTTGAATTAAACACAATTATCCAGGCATTCCCTCCTCTAATTTTGCAGTTAGAGGGACATTGTAATGTGTGATTTATTTATTTTGTTACAGGTCTTAAAGTGCAAGAGTCTCTTTTTTAACTTTCTGCTTTTTAATGCTTATTTTCTCTTAATAAATTAAGTCAATTAAGAGCAATCCAAAAACAGATGCAAATGATCAGAAAGAACGCAGAAAAGAAGCAATGTAATTAATATTTAATTAATGTAGTGGTCAAATTAAAATAAATGAATTGGTTGGAAGAAAAGTCTGCACTTCCTGGGACCACCAACACCAAGTTTGAGAATCACTTTTCTAATTTAATATTTCTGTCTCTGATTGTGGTGCACCTGAAATAGGTGATTATATCCTGTAGTTGATTATTTTAACAACAAAATAATCAAATATGTTCCATTATGAAAGGTCTCTATAATTTGGTCTGGCTGCTTTACCTTAACTGTTGTTGTGTCCAAGGCCCCACCTACAATCTGACTGGGGACTCTTGCCAAAAAACGTCCAAAAGTGCACCTATAGCTTGTACATGAACAGCTCAAAACTATACTCAAGATACACAGTTTGCCAAATTGCTCTGCAAGAAGAACCATGAAAAATTCCCACACTAAGTACTAATATGCATTATTAAAGCCTGTCAGAAAAAATCTTAAAAAAACGATGTCTAACATACACAGACCTTGCAGGTAATTTTCAAATGTATTACAATAAGTATTTCACTAATGGTACAGAAACATCAGAGCCTAGATTACCAACTATACTGGAAAAATACTAGTCTAATGACCAGACTGTATTTTCTTTCTTTTCAGAAACAGCCCAGCATTTCTGGAAACTGTTTGTCCTTGGTTTATTGTACTTTACGTAACTACGTAAAATATGCCCTAAAGCCTGTGATATATTCAAAAAATCTTTTGAATATCTGCCTTATAATAGACACCTTATAACATGGGACTTGTCATGTCAAAAAGTGATCCATGTGGAAGCACACAGGTAGTGTTTGTAACTGACCACCCATCTGTTTTATTTTTTTTGTTAAACTATGTTTCTACAAATAATATACAACCACATTGAATGATGTGCCACTGGATAAAATTATGTGTCACAAATAACAGAATGAAAGGGCAATCTGTGAACCAGCATGGAGAAGCTCGACCTCCATGATTCCAATCAGACATATTGAAACATATTAAACTTTCACAATCTACAGATGTGATTCCCAACTGTCGTCTTTTTGCCTGTCAGACTTTCTATTTCTTTAACTCATTAACTTCCCTTTTAAGGTGTTTCTCATATCACAAATAGATACTTGCCATCTTGATCACGTAAGCGTAGTTACGATAGCATGATTTTCAGTATTTGCTAGGTAACTTTTGTGTAGCCAAAAAAAAAAGTTACACACTTCAGTATTTCATCAGACTGCCTTCAGCATTGATTGCAAAGTGCATTTTTTGTAGCATTGTGTTGACAAATGTATGCAATGTCTCAACATTTATTTTTATCCACATTTTCATTATTTTTTTTATTTTGTAGTAAAGATGGAAGAGTTGAACCACTCCATTAAGTTTTCTCCAGCACATCCCAGATTTTCAATGGGGTGAAGATTCACACTATAGTGACTGTAACAATTTGTCCCTATCATACATTTATTTCTATTTCTATTTCTGTGCTATTGACATGGGTTGTTACCAACATGTGGTGAAAATGTAATGTCAATAGCTCCTTTAGAAATATATTCACTGAGAAAAATGGTGACGTGTTCCATACTTATTTTACCCGCTGTATATTTTACACTGTCACCTAATTTTACCCATATTTTCCTGCCACATTTATGTAAAACTCGCTCTTCCCTCTTGGTGTACTTGCTCAAGTTAGGCAAAAAATGGCCATCGGATGCTTTGTGACCATGGAGCAAAGAAAGCTGAAGAACCTCAGCCTATGAGCAGAGGCAAGTCAGAAAACTGCCAAGCTGGGAGGGGGCCTTTGAGAACAGTAGATTACATACTGCGTATTGCAATGATAAATTTAGAGAAATCGCCTAGAAGCATTTTCTCTAGAATTGCCCTTGCCTGTGAGTAGTGTCTGGGATGTGGTAAATGTTACTGCAATACTAGAATTATTAAGGTGAAGAACGTTAACCTTATACAAGAGAAGTTTATTTTTAATTTTTTTCACTGATCCTTCTTGCCCTAACAGGTCCAGCTAACTGAGCAATATGTCCTGCCAGGGGTGTAGCACCAAATTCTAGGCCTTGCAAATTCAATACTCTTTGAGGTCCCACTAGCACTTCCTTTTATGTAACACCCCATCTTATAAGACTGTTGGAGAACCCTCCTTGTGCCCAGACCCTGGGCAATGAGCTCCACTATTCCTCCCAGTCCTATACTGTTGGTCCTGGAACACTGTTGGATTATGTCCTGGAGTTTGAAGATAGGCAGAAACCTTTCTGAGACCCACTGTGACAGCATGCTTTGTCCCTGGCTGTTGATGGTTGATACAGTATAAAGTAATATGGTGGCTTCACTACTACATAGTTATTTCACACACACAGTTACACTACAGGCAATTTGGAGACACCAATCAACCTAACCAGCATGTCTTTGGACTGTAGGAGGAAACCAGAGAAAACCCACCAAGCACAGGAAAAACACATGAACTCCACACACAGACCCAAGGTGGGACTCAAACCCCAAGCCTGGAGGTGCAAGGCAACAGTGCTAACCACCACACTGCTGTGCTGCCTCAGTTTCTCATTGTATATCAATAAGTACTTTAGTAATAAAAACATACATTGTCACTCATAATACCGATCTGGGGTTAATTTGTTGATTTGTGTGTGGCTGCAGAGTTTGGGGAGGGGGGGTAGAGACATGTAAATTGTTAAAATTATGCAAATACAAAATGTGTCTTTTGTGTGGAAAATGTGTTTGTAAAATTGTACTACTGTGTGCATTTATTATGGACTGTTAAGTCTTTGTCATACATAGAAATTAAACTTTTACTCATTTTGAGATGTGATATGTGTAAGTGGGCGGGGCTAAATTATGTCTCCCTGCATATCCCCAGGGGTCAGTTTACATATAGTTTTTATACAGCTTTTTTTTCTTCAATAGCCTTGTGCTGTTTCAGTTTTCCCTCCACTGTCCACATATTCATTTTTGGTTTCTTGGTAAATTATTGGGAGCACAAAATAAAAACCCTTAAATGTTGTTGGGGTGGAGCCTTTATTCTTCTTTTAGGATAGAGCCCAGTCACTGCAACTACATCACAGCCTCTCATTTACTCTGTATTTACACCAGTGACTGTGGAACGTGTCGAGTGCCATTAACCATTTCAAGGAATTAATCATCATTCCAGTAACTTACTTGAAGAACCTGATCTGATTTCACAACTTTAGACCTGTGGCATTCACGTTCATGATAACTAAATGCCTGGAAGGGTAGACAAAAACATTATTTAGCACCTTATTTAGACAAGAACCTTACTAAGCTTAGACCCTCTTCCATTTACATACAATTATTATCGGTCAATAGATGATGATGCTTCCTCGGATATTCGCAATATGTTGACTCATTTTGAAAAAAAGACTCCTGTGTTAAATGCTATTCATTAACTACAGTGTACTTCTAACTCTGTTTATCATTAAGATCTTGTGGATCCTGAGGCATTCCTGCTGGCTTGGGCCTAGAGGAGAATGTATGGACCAGGGTTCAGCCTGAGGGCCTGGATCACTGGCTGCAGGACCTGACCACAAGTTGTTGGTCCATCCATCCACCCATCCTTCCTTCCTTCCCTTCTTCCTTCAAGCATCTGTCCAATGGGCGTCGAATGTTTTCATGGGACATGTCTTTTAGAGCTGCGCAGGTTTTATATTGCTCTCCATTTTAAAACCTGATTTTTGCCATTTGGGGTATTGATGGGCCACTTTTAATTAATTATTATTAACAGGCACAGCCACTTAGTCTTTAAACAAGTTAAATGAGATTGCCCACTGTGCTGGATTTAAAAAAGGTTCCCAAAATCCACTTATTGTATTTTACTATTTGTGTCCTTTAAAAATTTGTCATTATTGTATTTTAATTTTTATTGTAAATAAATAAATTTTGTGCTTAACATTTGTGCCTAGAAGGCAAGAGAGGCGAGGCCCAATGTGCGAAAAGGGAGCTTTAATACAGGATAAAAACAATGCATAAATGAAGGGCTAAACAGGTCACAAAGGTTTGACTACAGGGAACACAAAGAACTAAATCCAAACTATGAAGAACAGGGGAACAACACTAGGCTCTTACAATGAGAACATAACAGCTAGTTCACTGCAACAGCAAGATTACATCTACATACAAAAATCGGCAAAGGACAAACAAACCAGTGAGGTACATAAAGGCAAACCAATGTTAAACGAAAGAAGACTGGCAATTAATAACGAAGGAACAGGTTGGAAAGGACAGGAGGAAGGGCGACATCTAGGGGACAGAGGGAACATGACAGGCAGGGATGTGACAAGTTCGGTTTCATGATAACCTCTACAGTTATATTATTGTAATAATATGATAATTGTTCTTGTTATTACTACTATTCATTAACATAATTTATGCTTTTTGTTCTTTTTATTGTGTTTTTAGGATAAGACAACAAACATTTTATGTTTTCGCCATTGCCTGACCTTGTCTGACACCCTCACACTCTCTGTTGGACTATGAATCTGCCAGTCTGCAGTGAACAAGGCAGACTTTATCCCAGCATTTGCATCCTCTCTACCACTGCAGATCTGCACCTGATGCCTTATTTCTGCTTCTCCATTGCATTGCTCTGACCATTTCTTCATCCACTTCTCAGTTTCTCTGCCCTCACCGCCAGAAGATGACGCGAAACCCTTCACGTCCGTCTGCACCTACACGAGTCATCGTTCCTGGCTTCTGCACTAGTCTCTGCCTTGCCCTCACCTGACCAGTTTACATCCCTGAATACAGAAGACACCTCCATGACTCTGCTGTTCATGTTATCATCAACACTGGATACCCTCTGCCCATTAACTTCCAGACCAGCACGCCATATGTCATCCAGCCCATGGCTAATGGAAGACCCCCACAAGGACAGGATTGACCTACAAGCTGCTGAAAGGAAATGGCATAAATCTGGATGATCTCCATAAGTATTAATCCCTGCCATCTTCCTTCTCTGCTCAGGTGTCTGCTTCTAAAAAGTCATTTTACCAGAACAAAATGTACTGTGCCTCTAACATATACAAACTCTTCTCCACCTTCTGTAGTCTTCTCTACTCACCTCCTCCACCCATCCCCTCCTCTATTACAGCGGAGGACTTCACCACCTTCTTTGATGAGAAAACGACTGCCATCACCAGTCAATTCTCCGAGCCCCACCTGCTCCCTGGCAACACCTGCAACATTCACCACTCTCTCAGCTCTCACAGAGATGGATGTGTCAGATCTTCTTCTCTCCCACCAACCAATGTCCACTGGATCCTTTCCCCTCACAGTGACTCCAGACCATCTCTCCGGCCATCATTTCACATCTGACCCACACCTCCAGCACCTTCCCATCAACTTTCAAGGAAGCCCGCATCATTCCACTACTGAATAAATCCACCCTGGAACCATCGCTTCGCAAGAACTAGAGTCCAGAATTACTCCTTCCGTTCTTATCTAAAACACTTGAATGAGCAGTGTTAACCCAATTGTCTACTTTGCTATTACAGAATGACCTACTAGACATTCACCAGTCTTCTTCAAGAAAGGGCATTCTACTGACACTACTCTTTTAACTGTTGCTGATGCCCTGCATGCCAGTTGACCACAAGATACTCCTGGCAACTCTCTCCAACCTTGGGATATGTGGTACTGTGCTCCGATGGTTTGCCTCCTACCTCTTGGAGCGTTGTTACAGAGTATCCTGGAGGGGCCAAGTGTCTATGCCAAAGACTCATTTCCATACCTCCACTGGTCTCCCAACACTTTTGAAAACATAATGATGTCATTAGAACTGTGTGGGAACATGTCTCAGTGTGTCATCCAGAGCATTTTGCAGAGCAGCCACCGATTAGTCCATCCAGCTCGAAACCCCCCTCTGAACTGGAACTTCCTGTTTCAGCCTTTGTTTATATTTAGGCATAAGGAAGATGTTGGCATAGATAGCCAGATTTCCCAAATGCTGGACGAGATTGTGCCTTGTAGCTGTCTTTAAATGGAGAGTAACAGTTGTCTTATGTTGTTTCACCTTTGGTGGGTCAGGTGATGTAATGATAAAAGTTTGGCACTGCATGTTCAGGTTAGGACTGTTGCCCTGCCACAATGACTGTAGCCTCCCAGTGCTGTGTCTGGTGCTGAGTGAGAGCTTCATGAAGTTCATATAAGGCAGCATCTGTGTCCACCTGATGTAGAATATAAATGGCACTTACTATGACTGATGTAAATTCCTGACAAAATTAGAAAGGGTAAAATTTCATACTTAAGAGCTCCACGTTGGGTGTGCAGGACCATGTGAGAGGAACAACACTTGTACTATCACATCAGCTACTGTTTACCATCAGACACGCTGCCTCCCCTTAACTTCCCTGATTCCATTGTTTTGTCCATGTGGTGGCCCAAATAAAACTAGGCTGGATGAATGGTGTGGTTCAGCACCACTGGGTTCAGCCATGTCTCAGTTAAACAGAGGTCATGTCCTTTGTTCTTCCTCAGGATTTAACTTGGGGAGCAGGGATCTGGCTCTAAGTGGCCTGATGGTTCAACGATTAGAAGATCAGGCTGGAATGTGGAAGCCTCCTGGCTTGAATCCCAGCCCAATCACCAGGTGTGTGCCTGAGCAAGACGCACTGTGCTAACTCCCTGGGTGCTGAAAATGGCTGCCCACTGGTCCCGCCAGGGGGATGGGCCAAATGCAGAGAACCAATTCCTCATGTGTGACCCACACACTTGGCTATACAACCTGACTCCATTCCTTCTAGATGTGTTGAATGGTACAAGATTTATAAACCAATAGAATTGAGTGTCTGTACTGTAACTAATAACCATGATGAAAAAGTAAGTAAAATTCAAGAAAACTACAGAAAATAAACAAAAACAAAGAATGAGTGGTCAGAGCAGTTGTGACAGCAGCTGACTTCACCAGTGCCATCTCAGGAAGGTTAAAAACACCCAGTTCAGTATAACTGCATCGATGTGTTACAACAATATTAATACATTAGTCTTGCAACTAAATAGTTTACAGTTTTTATTTATGTATCTATTTATTTGAAGATTTGTTTTAAAACAAAGTGCCAAAACTAAATTATGTACTTCTTTTTACACTAGATGGCACTGTATACCTTTGTATGAAAGGAGGATATACCAATATATCAAAACCTATACAGTTAATTGCTTCCATGCATGGTCTTACAGGATTTGTGTCAAATATAAACACTTAAACCAGGGACATTTTTATGCATAGACGGCTGCCTTGGTTGCTACATTCTAGAAGGGCGAAAAATATAAGAGGGTTTATTTATTTATGTAGATCATTTAAATCTACTTCACTATCTTATTATGGGTCAAAGCCGCACCTAGTGCACCTGCTTCCAGATCTGTGGTTTAGTCAACATTAAACACACCAGGCTGGACTGTTTCTGTCACATCCCTGCCTGTCATGTTCCCTCTGTTCCCTAGATGTCTCCCTTCCTCCTGTCGTTTCCTACCCGTTCCTTCGTTATCAGTTGCCAGCCTTGTGTCGTTCAACCTATTGGTTTGCTTTTATGTACCTTACTGGTTTGTTGCCTGTGGGTGTTTGTTAACTGCGGGTTGTTGTAGGTGTAATCTTGTGAGCTAGTTGTTGCTGTAATAGTCTAGTGTTGTTTCCCTGTTCTTTCTAGTTTGCATTTAGTTCTTTGTGTTCCCTGTAGTCAAGCTTTTGTGACCTGTTTAGCCCTTTTGTTTATGCACTATTCTATCCTGTATTAAAGCCTCCCTTGCACATTTGGCCTTGCCTCTCTTGCCTTCTAGGCACAAACATTACAGTTTCTGTCCACTTTGTTGTTTTCATTATATGCCCTTTCCTTAGCCTTCGTCACCTCTCTCTTTGCCTTGTACTCCTGCTTACTGATCTCGTCTCTCCTATTATCCCAATTCTTTTTCTCCTGCCTCTTTTCCTTTATGCTTTCCTGGACTTCCTCATTTCACCACCAAGTCTCTTTGTCTCCCTTTTTCTGTCCAGATGTCATGCCTAATATCTTCCTAGCCATCTCCCTCACCACTTCCGCAGTTGTTGCCTAGTCATCCTGTACCCCTTTGTGTCCACCCAGCATCTGGCTCACCTCCACCCTGAATTTCACACAAAGCGCTTCCTCTTTCAGTTTCCACCATCTGATCCTTGATTCAGTCCTCCCCCTCTTTGTCTTCCTAACCTCCAAGGGCATCTTACACATTACCATACAATGCTGTCCCCTGTCACCACCTTACAGTCTTTGAGTTCTCTCAAGTTGCATCTCCTGCATAGAACATAGTCCACCTGTGTGCACCTTCCCCCACTCTTATAAGTCACCCCTATGCTTAAAATATGTATTCACCACTGCCATGTTCATCCTTTTTGCAAAATCTATCACCATCTGCCCTTCTGCATTCTTCTCCTTGACACCATACCTACCCATTACCTCCTCGTCACCTCTGTTACGTTCCCCAATATGTCCATTAAAATCTGCTCCATAAATGTTCTTTCTCTTCCATCTCGCATCCCACTTGTGGAGCATATGCACTGATGGCATCTATTGTTACCCCTTCAGTTTCAAGTTTCACAATCCTCATCCTATCAGGTTCTGTCTTCACTTCCAGTACATTCTTACTATATTTTTCCTTCAGGATTATCCCTACACTTGTTCTTTTCCTATCCACACCATGGTAGAACAGTTTGAACCCACCTCCAATGTTCCTGGTTTTACTGCACTTCCACTTTGTCTCTTGGACACACAATATATCTCCTTTCCTCTGCTCCATCATGTCAGCCAGCTCTCTCCCTTTACCTGTCATAGTGCCTACATTCAGGGTTCCTACCTTTACCTCCACAATCTTTTGCTTCCTCTTCTCCTGCTTCTTCATGCCTTCTCCCTCTTTTTCTCCTCCTTTGCCCAACAGTAGCCCAATTTCCAACAGTACCCTGTTGGTCAACAGTACTGATGGCGGTCATTGTTAACCCGGGCCTCTATCGATCCGGTATGGAAAATTTGTTAGTGAACCGCGTATTTGATTTGGCACAGGTTTTACGCCAGATGCCCTTCCTGACACAACCCTCCCCATTTTTCCGGGCTTGGGAAAGCCACCTTGGTGGCTAAATTCCACCTTAGTGGCTGGGTTTCTCAGTTAATTTTAACATTTACATTTATTTATTTAGTAGATGCCTTTGTCCAAAGCAATCCAGCTACCAGTAAGTGCTGTCCTATAGTCAAAACTGCACAAGATTCAGTTAAGCAAGATATAGTCTAAATCAAGTAAAAAGGCATGAAGTTCAGTTGACAATAACACAAGGGATAAATAAACAGCATTTAAACATTGGAACAATAAAGAAGCAGAGCTGATGAAGATGGGAGTCAAGTGATTTGGTGTTTCAGCATGTGGACAGAGACAATGAAGTCCTCAAAGCGAGGGGCAAATCATTTCACCACTTACAGTAGGCACCAGGGATGAGAAGAGCCTAGGTCTACCATTAACTAATTAATGTAAATAATAAAGAAATACAATAAATGACAAACACAACTGAATTATGAATTTACAGACCTTTAAGAATTGAGTATACTACCATGTCTTTCGGCTAACGTTTAGCCAGCTAATTGAATTGCTTGTGCAGCAAGAGGGATTTGTGTGCAACTGTGCACCAGTTTTACAGCTAGACAATGTGTGCACGTGTTAGTTTGAATGTGTGTGTGTAGTTGTCATTTCCTGCCCCTTTAAAGTCACCCAAACACAGCTCCTACAGCAGCAGTCTCGCCGCAGACATGCACATTATCATTAACTTCGTACGTCTCACAGCAGTGTTTGTCACTGTGAGTGCAGCAGGTATGTGCATCTCATTTAAGCGTTTGTAGTAAATATGATCTTTACTGTCTTTCGATACTCTAAGTTTAATACACCAAATTTCTACAAAGAAAAATATTTTAAAACATCAAAATGAAGTGTAATCTCTATGCATATTGTGAAATTGATGGAATTTCCTGAAAAAAGTTCTTTGGTGCTTCTTTGCTGTTTTGTTCAGGAAACCTAATGTGGAATTTTTCCATAATTATTTTCCTAGTCAGTCAGATGGGTGAAAAGTGCTGCTGGTTCTCTGTCCAGTTTTATCCATTTCTCCAAATTTGTGCTTTGAGGCACATTGTTGTTAAAGGCATTATATAAAAATAAATTGAATTGAATTGAATTTACTTAAAATTGAAAATATCCTTTTTCTGTTGGTTTAAGAAAAAGAAACCTAAAATTCCCAGAATGAAAGGAAGAGGGTCATTAAATTGAGCTGAATAGTTCAATAAGTGTCTTTGTGTAATTCATAATCTTCTCACAGAATAGTTTATATAGCAATATGCACAAAGTCATTGTCTCAGCAATTGTGTAGCAAGTAGAAACAGCAATATTGTAATTTGTTCATTCATTTGGTCTATAAAACTACTTTTTTACCCAGTAGGATCTTTAAAAAAGACAGAGATTCTGAAAGTCAAAGAAGGAGCGTCGTTTACTGTGAAGTGTTACACAAGCCTGAGAGGTGCAGAGTCCATGTATTTGTACCAAAGGCTGGATGAGATTCATCAAGTATGTTATTATCATGTTCCTTCTGAAAAATGGACATTTGGAGAAAAATTCAAAAACAGAATCAAGACAAATGGAGACATCTATGATCTCTCTGTCACAATTGACAACGCGACGGAAGACAACACTGGTATTTACTGGTGTTCCTACAACACATATAATAGTGTCAACCACAAGATAGAGAAGAACGAAAGCACCATCTTTACTCTTTTGGTGGTGGACGGTGAGTGGTGGTTTATCTCAACTATGGTATATCTATGTTACTTTGACAGAGAGTATTGATGTAGCAGAAGGTGGTGGTCAAACAGGTGTGGCAAGGAAGTCAACCAACAAAAGTGGCTGTGTATTCTGTGTGTATGAATAGCAGGTGTGATGTCCTGACTGTGTGATGATGTGGCACAGGTGATGTGACATTATGTCCAGTTAAGAACATGCTGACGTCCAACGTGCTGATAGTGACAGCGGTTGCAGTGGCTTCTGTGCTTCTTCTCTGTGTCATTATCCTCATCATCTGCCTTCGCCCAAGGGTAATTATAACCATCTTAGATATAGTTGTGCATCGGTACTTTTGCGACTGTAAGAATCACTCATGTATTTATTTTCTAGTAACTTGTGTAGAACAGAGTCATGCTCTAGGAAGGACACCAGACAATCACAGGTTACGCACAAACACACACACACATAAGGGCAAGTTATCAGTTTGCTTGAACAGCATGTCTTTGCATTATGGGAGGAAACCATACCACCAAGACTAAGAGACTCTGAAAAGAGCACCGAGTCGGCATAATTCAAAGAACCGCAAGCCTTAAGCACGAAAAGTCTTAAGCAACAACTTAGCCCACTGGACCACAATATAGTGACTTGTAGCACTTGCTGGTTTTTAAAGGCCTTAACAATACATTGAAAATATCTACAATGTTTATATAATGTGATAAAATACAAAATACAGAGTTCAGTGTCACTGTGATAAAATCATAGAGCTAAAGATTTGCTGCATACAATAATGTTGCTGATTTGCCTCCACTGCAGCATGCATCTGTATGTGCAAACTGCATGTACCAAAAAGTAGGTTGACAGCAAATATAGACCTCGGCAGGGCCCTGAGAATGTCACATGGCAATGCACGCTGTTGATTGTATTCATGTTTGCCATTTTCCCTCATTCAGACACATTGAGTTCATTTTTTTTTCCTTACCAGGTGAAAAAATTCTGCAGTCTGGGAAAACACAGGGAGCTGGTCTATGAGGACATGGGGAGGCACCGCTGTGCCACACAATAATGACTCTGAGCCCCAGCCAGGCTGCTGTGAAGCATATATGCAAGCTTTGTGAGCGTTACAGGTGCTGGAGGAGCTGCTGTACTCAGTGACAAGCTGTTGAGCTCTGCAGTTATTCTAAGACTGTACAGATCTGTGGCTTCTGCAAGGCATGGCAAAAGGTGACCACCATACAGAAGATACCAGCTAGCCTACTGACCAGTACAATTTTTACATTTTTATACCTGTAATGCTCATGCTGTAGACTTTTATCTGTGCCACCCTAAGATGTTTACTGTGTCTGTCTGGCCAACTCACTCAGAATTTTATGGAAGTGCCCCTGTTACTATATATACAGACTGTGCATGTATTCAAAGATAAGAAGTTTCTTTAGATGACAGTTTCCTCAGAAGATAGACCACTGGTTATTTAACATTAATGTTAAATAATTATTTAATAAAATTAAAAAAAAACTACCAGCACTGTAAATTATGGGCATTTACATTTAATATCCTTTCTTTTAGAGTGATTATTTGGTCTGCTTGGCATTTTGTCCTATGTGCTGTAAAATAAAATTGTGTTATAAAAGTAAATCAGTATGCACTTTGCAGTTCTTGTTTTCTTCTGTCCTTCTTAGCAGTTCTTCCCCCAGAGATATTCTGTGGCTGACACTTTATTTAGGGCTCACACACACCTACAGCAAGAAAAGCAGAGATGATTGGTCTGTGCTTAACCTCTGTACTTCCCAAAACAGTGTTATACAGTAATAACAAATTCTCTTCTCGTCAGTGCATCTCCCCCACAGTAGAAAACAAAACACATTTATGTTTAACAGAGTTTTTGTTACCTTGTTCTCTGCTAGTATGGTTTTCACTTACTCTGACCTTGTTTGCATTATTGGCATAGCATTTTTTGGTCTGTGGTTGATGCTGATTAATGAAACCATGTTGTTTTCTTAGTTCATTATACAGCAGCTTCAACCTTGGACATATTAGAAATGACCTACTAACGTTCAATATTCAGATGCAGAGAACAGCTCTGTCATATGTCTAAAAGCCGAACCGAAATGATCAGCAGAGAAGGCATTAAAGATACACTGTTGCCGTTGATTAACAGGACCATGTTGTTGTCTTAGTTAATTATGCAGCAGCTTCAAGCTCGGGTGTATTAGAAATGACCTATTGCTGGTCTTTGACAGGCTTGAGAATATAGAATTTTTGTGCTTTGAAACAAAGAACCATAAGCTGTCAGGAATGAGATTTACCCATCAGGATTGATTAAAAGAAACCGCTGTGGTGTTTGTACTCATGATATATATTTTTTTAAACAGTAATATGTAAAACTATTTGTCTTTATGAGGTGCTATGAAAGATGATTTCAGAACCACCCTAGTGCTCAATGCAGTGAATTCTGAAGTCTTTCCTTCATAGCATAACTGACTTTACAAATATTTTCATAGTTTATCAGCTACACCTTTGCCAGTGTAGGTGAAACTTCACTTAAACCATGCAGGTTAAGATTTTGTACTTGAATGGAGTTGTGTAAAAAAATAAAAAGAAAAAAAGCCATAAAATGCTAAAGGGTTATTTATTTTGTACTGTTTTCATCCAGTCGGATTTTGAAATGTCTTTGAATTTTTGAAATGAAGAGAGATGAAAATGTGTGGACCCCGTTTCTGCATTTCAGCTGTGACTTTAAATGGTTTGCTTTTTGACCCATTTCCCGTCAACACTTCAACACTAGTTTTGCACAAAGTGACATCAACCCTAGTTAAACCACAGTTCTGCAATGTCTACTCAGGTTAAATCAGACAGGAAGCTTATACTTTATTCTTTTTTTCTGTTTCATTTCAGCACATGTGGCAGTGCAGATAAACAGATGATTGGGCATGGTTGCAGGCTGTGTGTGCATACACACATATTTTTCTTGTTTTCAAAATTGGCATTTAACCTTGACATATGGACTGATACAGTCTGTGTAAGGAGCTGTTTTACCACACACAAAGTTTGTTATTTGAAAATTCGGTGCAAGTCCTTAGGTTAGCGTGTGACCTGTAATTTCAAAAGCCCTTCCTATATAGTTGATGGCCAGTCCTCATACAGCAATAATAAAGATACAGTAAAGGCTTAAAACAACTTAAAAAAAAAGCTGAGAACATTGTAGATTTGTGGCTTATGATGGCCACTTACATTAGTTTTTGGCCATTTTGTAATGCAGTTATGATTCAAGATTTCCTTATATTGTCTTTTGTTTTTACATCAGAACTGACAGTTTGTTTCCATCAACATTTTGACGAACTGAATCAGATTCTCAACCAGTCATCTTTGGGCCAGACTAATGGAAAGAAACACTTTGACTCTCTGGCTCGCTCAGTCATCGGTTAGTAATCGCAATGACACTAAACTGTTTCTGTTCACATTGGTGCCCTAGGCAAACCCTTCAGTCCTCCCCTCCACATCATGAGAGGAGTACCACAGTTATCAGATCAGTTTTACATAAATAATATACAAAAAAGAGAATAAATGATAAACATTAATAAACCAAACATTCCCAAAGACATGCTTTATACCTGTGGTGGGTTGGCACCCTGCCCTGGGTGTCCCCTGCCCTGCACCCTATATGCTCTGGGATGGGCTCCAGGCTTCCCCGCGACCCTCACTGGGACTAAGCGGTTAAGATAATGGATGGATGGAAGCTTTATACCTCCATATTTGACTGCTTTCATTCTTGTTTTTCTTGTGTTTTTTTATGTTGTGTCCCTGCAGGGCCCTTCAGGCAACTTTGATTAAGTCGCTTCTCATCTACCGTAGATAGAACTAAACAGAAGATGAGTTCTACCCCATTCACTTTCTCGTTGATTGCTGCTGTGGTGTATAAACAAAACTGTGTTCGTCTTTTCTTCCTGGGCTCTGTCTCATGAAGCAAGTTCAATTGTCTTTTCTTTTTTTTTATTGTCTTTTCTTTTTACATCAGACTTACGACACCAGGATTGGACTAGGGAGGACACAAGGGGGAAGGTGAGGTACTCAAACAAGAGGGAGGCAAGCACAAAGACAAGGGACCAGAGAGTTGTTGGTACACATACTACACTGTAATACTTCTCATTGTACCTGTGTGTTGCTGCTGCTTATATGCTGTGGGGGTTAATGCAGTTCGTCTGGCTGGTACTGATGAGGGGGGCGTGACAACATGCAGGATTCATCATATCAAATAAAGTACCTCCTGCAAAAAGCACTGAAATTCTGGCATGCAAGTAATATTAAAATATATAAAAAAAAGATATCTGAACTTTTACTTACGTGTGGCTTTCAGGTACAACACTGAAATTCAGATCTTAAGAACTTTTCATCATATGATTCTAGCTGGTCCAGTAACATGGTTTCGGTTGTTTTCAGTTTTCTTGTGTAATTAAACTAGGTATGTGAATGTATGCTATCCTGTTTTCACATGCTAAATTTAAACTACAGCAGAGCCTAAGACTTCCTGTTCTAGGCAGAAGCTGCACAGCAAACAAAACAAATGGAGCAAAACAAAGACAATTAACACATTCCCTGAAAAGCAAAATCCTGTTCTCAGATGTAATGCTTCCCTATCAAATGCATTAAATGCATGAGTTTAAAAAGGGAGCCTGATATTTTTGACTTGTTTTTTATTGATGATGACAAAATGAGGTTTTCTTACCCACATGTAGACCTATATTTCAAAGACAGCACATCTGATGTTGATAATACATGTGGTTAATGGTAGAAATGTTTACTTCCTCTTAATTCGCAGTTCAGACGGCATGCAGAAGTTATTCTTAAGTTGAGTCTAGAGTTAAGCACATAAGAAAGGTTTATAACACATATGTATTGGTTGCTGTATCTATTCAACTGTTGGACAAACATGAAAATCTCAAAAAATATTGCAGTGCCTTCAAAATTGCTGCCTAATAATGTAATTACTATTAGTTTGACAGTCTGTACTACATCCTTGCCCCTGAGAATGGTAACAATCTGAATTTCAGTATAAAATGTCAGCGATTTTTTGTTTTGAGCAGCACCGGAATCTCCCCCACCCCCACACCATTCAGCCTGCGTAGGCCAGACATAATCATGCAGGTGACTTGTTTTTTTGCCTTTGTCTTTTCCTGCTGGGATGTGCCTACAAGATGCTCAAAGGATTGGGAACTTAAAGATATCTACTCTACCAGTCTGCAAAAGGCAGAGCACTGTCTTAAGCTAATTGCACATCTTAAGAGATGTAGGTCCACAAGACCAAGTCTGACTGGATGTTACTTGAAGGACTAAAACCCTCAATGTCTGGCAGCAAGATGAGCTCAGTATCACATAATGCTGAGCTTCATTTTTATGAAATAAATAATTAAAATTAGTCAAAGGACTTTGCACATTCTGGGTATAGTTACTGCTGTGTGGTTTTGTACAAGTATCTGCTTCTATTTTCAATCTTGTTGTCACCAGAAGATAAGTGAACAACACTTAAGTATAGCACAGAGAACAGGTTGGTATGGAGAAGGATGATCCGGTGTGGCGCCCCCTAGAGGGAGCAGCCAAAAGAGGAAGAAGAAGAAGTGAAAAAGTTTACTTATGAGTAGAAAGAGTCTTGGCACTGTTTGTATGGAGTTGGCATGTTCTCCTTGTGTATGTATGTGTGGGTTTCCTCCCACAACCTAAATACATGCTGATTAGGTGGACTGGGCAATATAAATTGACCTGTGTGTGTGCCCTGCAATGGGTTAGCATCTGTGTGTAGTGTACCCTGCTTTGCATCCTAGGTTGCCTGGGATAGACTATCTGGGATAGACTATCCCAGACAGCCTAGGGTGCAAAGCACCAAGGACCCAAATGCAGGACAATGGTCTTGGAACATGCCATGTGGCCTAATGGGTAGAATATCAGGCTCCCAGTTCAAATCCCACCAGTAATGGGTTGCACCCCTGCTGAAGAATAGTAAACCTAAGCTCTTCTCATTTCTGGTGTCTAAATGGTGGAATGAGCTGCCTCTTGCTTTGAGGATTTCATCATCCCTGTCCATGTTCTGAAAGCAACTGAAGACACTTCACTTTAGGGAGCACATCAGAACCTGAAACATCTCTGCTACATTTTACTCCATTGTTGCAAGGCTGGTTGTTTGTACATGTTTTTCTTGTTTGTACAAGGCTGTACATTTCCCTTTACTGTGTGAGAACTATTTGACTTAATCATGTGCACTTTGATTATAGGACAGTGCTTACTATCAGATTTTCTGGTACTATTTGACCTAGTTTTTGACATGCATGTGTGCTCTTATTCATTGTAAGTCACTTAGGACAAAGGCGTCTGCTAATGAATAAATGTAAATGTAATGTAAATGTCAACTATTGGTGGGCCGCAGACTGTTGGGAACTCTGCGCAGTAAGAAACTGTATGCAGAATGATGGAGAAGCACTGTTATCTCACTCACCCAGGGTTGTGTCTCTGATCCCAACCCCTGTTTATGGAGCGTGCACATTTTCTCTGGTTCTGTTGGCATCATGTCAGTACACTGCTTCTCCCTCCCAATCAAAACACCTGGTACCTGAAACGCCGGTTTATTGCCTATGAGTTACTGTGTGTAAAATTTTTCAATGGACTAGCACTCTCCATTTAAGTTGTATCTCTCCTTGGATTTGATGGATTGGTTCCAGGAAAATATATGCTGGACAACTACTTCAAAATAATGAATGAATGAATTTAAAAAAAAAGTAATTTTCACCTGGCAAGTGGCTGAGCTAAGGACCACTTCACTCCAAATTGGCCTTTTAGTTTGAATAAATACTCAATTTTGGGATGGCAACCCTTGGCACACCCTGCTTGTAGCCTGGGAGGTGCTCCAGGGTTCCGCTTCCTTAAAGTGGACCAGCTGTTTGAGAAATTATTTTAAAATGTGCATGTTGCCTTAAAAAATGATTCCATGCACACCTTTCCTTGTTCCAAGAGGGCAGTGTAGTTAGTATGAATGCACATGTGAATATTTTCTCATGATACTGAGATTCAACTTCTTTGATCTCATCACAGGTACCAACCATGTACAGGAAACAGTGTCGGCTTGCTTATGTACATTTTCTAACTTGTAGTCAGCCCTGGTATTTACCACCACTCAAACCATGCATTTGCATGGAGACTCTTATGTTTTGAGGCCTCCTGCTGTCCACCACCAGTTACTACACTTTGGATTTACTGTGTGTAGAGAAGTCTTTCATCTTGCTGAATTTTCTTACAAACATGAAATGGTCGTATCCTACTAGTGCTAAAGAAAAGAAAAATGAAAAGATATAAAGTGTGCAATAGAAAATATACCTAATCAATTTCTTTACCAAAAGTAATGAAACATTTGATGACATGAAGAAGCAACGCAGGGTCCATTGAATCTTTAAACTTATTTCATTAAAAAAAAATATAAAGCCATTTTATTTTTTAAATGTTTGATGTGAGTACCCCCACAAGTAACATTGGGTGGGCTCCACTCTTGGGCTCCAAAAATGACAAACCTGTCCCTGCTTCTGTTTACCTATAGTGACCTTTAAAATAAGTAGGTTTTGTGTAACTGCGTAGTTCATGTGTTATGTGTTGATCTATGTCAACATATGTGTTGTAGATAATGTTTTCAGTGTATTCATTGATATGCCCACCATGTATGTGTAACACTTTCTGAAATGGAACGGTGGTTATTCTGTAGGATATGTCACGCTCATGGAGTATCCTAATGGTTATTACAGTTTGAACAACTGAAGAGAATGAATGATATGTAGACAAACAGACGAACAACTGCTATTTAACACTCCTTGTAACGTTTGTGCCAAGCAGGCAAGAGAGGCGAGGCTGAACGTGCAAAAAAGGGAGTTTTAATAAAGAGCAAAACCAGGAACTAACAAAGGAACCGGGGTTTAACAATGGCAAAATACAAGCAGGGAAAACAAAACCAAACCAAACCAAAATACAGATAACAGGAACAACCAATGCTGGGAATTAATAAGACTAATTACAAGAATAAGTTTTACAAATGCACATACACCTACATTCACCCAACAACCAGCAAAAGACTAACAAACACAGGGAGGGAAATAAAGGCACACTGGCAGGGTAAAACGAGATGAGGCTGGCAAATGATAACGAGACAGAAAGTACTAAGACAGAGAGAACAAGGAACCAACAATGACTCAGCACAAAGGGGCAGGAGAAAGGGTGACATCTAGGGTACACAAGGGTCATGACAAGCAGGGGTGTTACACTCCTACATTTGTCCTCAGTCAGTTGTCTGTCTTCTGGTCCAATAATCAACTCCGTTCTCTTTAGAAGTATAACCAGTAGTTGTTTGTATTTTCACATAGTGAATTACTTACCGTGAACTGGCCTGGCGCTTAAACATCACAGATTAAATGAGGATTGCCACACACTAATATTCCATATTCAGTGCTAAGGCTAAACATGCCCCGTAAAATATGTACGTGGCATAAAAATGTTGCTAGTGTCTTCTGAATTAATTTTGCAGCTTGTGCCCAAGTGTCTCCAGTTTGCATTGATGGACACAACACAAGCTGAGGAACTTGGGCAACAAGTTAGATTGCCAGCAGAGGGCAGTGTCACATTTCCAGGCGGTTTTTGCATTTCCTGAAATCTTCCTGCTGATGATCTTTTTTCTCTGTCCTGAACAAAACGTTTCTGCCCAGCAAACAGGAATATCTTCCCAGAACATTCACTAACATTTCCAAACATTATCATGTTAAAAGACTCCAAAAATGATCATAGGAGTTGCCACATCCAGTCCTGCAGGATTATATGATTTGATATTGTTTACTTCTGTTCCCACCAAACTCAGTGTTTTCTCAAAACTGCTAGTGAATGAGTGAGCCGCCCTCCTGTAACCAGCCACTGGTACAAAAGGAGCCTCAGCTCGTGAGGAGAAGGAATCAGACACGCCTTTATTTACATCCAACTCCCCCTAGCAAGAGGCATAACAGACAGTTCTACAACCCCAATTCCAAAAACATTGGGCTGTTTGGTAATATAAATGTAAATAAAAACAAAATACTTTGATTTACAAATCCTTATTGAAATGTATTAAATGGAATACAGCACAGAAACAACATATTTAAAGTTAAAGCTTATCAGATGTATTGCGTTTTGTAAATAAATGATTATTATGGATTTGATGACTGCAACACATTTCAAAAATGTTGGGACAGGTGCAGGAAAACCATGAAAAAGTAAAAAAAAACTATTAAAACATTTCACAGGTAAACAGGTTAATTGTTAAGAGGTGATAGTCATGAAAGAGACATTTTTGAAAGGCTCCATCCATGAAAAGCAAGGATGGGGTGAGGTTCACCAGTGTGCACAACTGAGTGAGAAAATTGTCAATTTAGGTCTATCAGCATCTACAGTCCATAACATTATCCAAAGATTCAAAGAATCTGGTAACATCCAAGTGCATAAAATCCAAGGACAAAAGCCAACACTGAGTGTATGCAATCTTTGATCCCTCAAGCGGCACTGCATTCAAAACCAATGTTATACATTAAAAGATATAACAACATGGGCTCACGAATACTTTAGGAAACCTTTGTTGGTAAACACAGTTCACTGCTACATATATAAATGTAAGATAAAGCTCTACAGAGCACAACACAAGCCATACATAAACAACATCCAGAAATGCCAACAACTTTTCTGGGCCTGAGCTCATCTGAGATGGACTAATGTGAACTGGAAAAGTATGCTGTGGTCTGACGGGTCCACATTTCAGGTCTGTATTGACCATATTGACCGTTCTGTCCTCCAGGGCAAAAGAAAAAAAAACCACCCTGATTTTTATCAATGAGAAGTTCAAAAGCCAGCATGTGTGATGGTATGGGGGTGTGGTAGTGACCATGGCATGGGTAACGTGCACATATGTGAGGGCACCATTAATGTTGAGAGGTACATACAGATTTTAAAACAGCATATGCTGCCATCCAGATGTCTCTTTCAGAGATGTCCTTATTTATTCCAGCAGGACAATCCTAAACTGCATTCTGCCTGTTGTTACAACAGTGTGGCTTCGTAGTAAAAGACTGCAGGTACTTAATTGGCCCTACAGTGCAGACCTGTCCTCTATTAAAAATGTGTAGCATATTATGAAGCATAACATATGACAGCACTGTTGAGCAATTTAAGACATACATCAAGCAAGAATGTCAGAACTTTCCACTTTCAAAGCTTCAGTGATTGGTGTCCTCAGTTCCTAAACACTTATTGAGTGTTTTTTAAAAGAAGAGGTGATATAACACAGTGGTGAACATGCCCAGGTCCCAACTTTTTTTAATTTTGATGCAGCTATCAAATTCATAATTTATTTATAAAACACAACACAGCTGATCAGTTTCAGCTTTAAATATGTTTGCTTTGTGCTGTATTCTATTCACTATATTTCATAAATAATTTGTAGATCATTGCATTTTGTTTTTATTTACATTTTACAAAACATCCCAAAATTTTTGGAATTGGGATTATATGACACGCTGACTTTATCCCCTCCAGCACTGCATCTAATCTGGGTCTGGTTCTCTAGATCTCCTCAGGAGGAGCTCATCGCTCATCAAAAGTGATCAACAGCAGGACCACATTCCCAGTGTGAGGTGTGTCCTGGACCTGCTGTGATTGTTTATCGTCAGCGGGGCCTGGAATGCGTTGATAATACCCATCCTCAGAGGTGTGAAATAACACAGTCTCACAGTAACGAAAGACGTTAAAGATTATCCAGGCATTTAGCCTAGGAAGGCAACAACTTGCTTCATATACATTGCATATTACCTGATTGCTTACCTTGGTGCTTTCTTTCAATAGCCTGGCAGATATCATTGTTATTCAGTGTACTGTAAATTTTTACTATTTGTGTTGTAACTGCAGGGCTTTACAGTGCAACAGTTTTATCGCTTTTCTGATTAAAACATATTCCATGCAAAGATTAAATAATGCTATTGCATGGGTGTGATTGTTAAATCTTAAATACCCACTTGAATGAACTGGAAGGAAATTATACCTGTGATAGTGTTGCAATATCCTAAATAGGGTTTGGCATCTGTGATGGCATTGGGGTTATGTTAATGGCATGGGTAACTTGCACATATGTGAGGGCACCATTAATGCTGACAGAAAAACCAAGCAACCCATCCTACAAAAAAAGGATGTCTTAGACACAGCACCCTATTTTTTCATGTTGCTCTTGCATCAGTCCCCAGGAAGATTAAGACCACTTCATACATACACCAGGTTAGCTACTCACATGCACGGACAAAAGGAGCAGGAGTCAGGACATCTACAGTCCCATGACTCTCTGCCTTTGTTCAGATAATAAGCCTATTCAAGTGAGTTGAATACTGAAACCACCCTGGAGGATAT
>JABJVR010000077.1:3456475-3489221 GCA_025773905.1 Chitala chitala
ATAGTGGCCCTTTCGTAATGCTGTGCCCAGAATGTGGTACCACGTGTTTTTCCCTGTTGTTTGCATTTTTCTACTTTGTTTCCCCTTCCTTCTTCCATCTCGTGGGTGCTGGGTTTTTTTTCCTCGGCCCCCCCCCCCCCCCGTCCGGTTTGCCCCGTCCAGCTGTGCGAGAGCTGAGAGGCTGTGCTTCTGCAGCGTGGGGGAGCGTAGCTCCTCTTCCTCCATGCATCTGTGTGTCCCACCTCTTGGGTTCCGTCACTGCCCTGCTTCTGGCGGTCATTCTCCGCAGGACTTCAAATGATTGTGCTGAGAAAAAAGAATAATAATAATAAAACGCTGTCGACAGAAGGGAAACAGCAGAGAGCGATGGCATGAGTCAAAAATTGAACCTCCAACAGGGTTTTCGTTTCCTTTTTTAGTCTTTTAACACATTTTCTGTCGCTGTGGGACACCCAGCAGCCCCAGGTCACACTTAACCTACACAAGGTGTGACCCCATGCATAAGGTCACTCAGGTCATGCTGGTGTGTACATCGGATAACATACCGTCTACGACAGTACAAACTGACACAGACACTGGAGTTACCATTATATCAGTACACATCAAAGAATTAAATTTGATGGTAACCTTCAAAGAACTATTGTACAGGAAATTTTTCAGTGATTCTGCTAAGGGAATGTATGTTTCAAGCCTGATAGTTTGTAATCTTAATTGAATTAAATTGCATCCAGGCCATGGGCCTAAAGTGGGCATTTTAGAGAATAATATTAAAAAGACATGCCTTGGGTTGTCTTTCACAAGCTATTTTTGACCTGAGATTAAGCAGAGTTTTGTCGTTTCTAGTTTTTAAATTGTACATTTGTATATCGTATACGTACAGACACACAAAACGTGGTTCTATATGTATAATGTAGTGAGGTGAACAAAAGTAGATAGTTTGTATATTTGGCTTGATTTGGATACTGTTTGTTTATTTCTTAAATAATGCTTGTTGTACTTGCTTGTGTAAGCATTCTGTTTTTTTTTTAGGCAGAGGACTTTATTATTTTTGCCTGACTGATTTGTCAGAAAAGTCTGTTTGTTGTCCAGCAAATAGATGTATGCAGATGTGTGTATGTATATTTTATGATCTGCAACGAATGTAAAGCTTCAATCTGATTGGTTAACACACTGTCAGTTTGTCAGCTTGATGCTGGAGACTTTATAATGGATTCATAGGGGAAATAGCGAAGCTGTGCTGGTACTCTGTTAAAGCTAACATCACATGAGACAGTGCCAGTTTCTCCCCTGTGGGACATGGAGGGTGCATTTGGGAGAGGAAATTCCAAAGTGCAAATTTTGTGGGTGTCAAAAACAAGTGCATATATTCCAGTGCCAACACTTGTGCTTAAATAGGCCAGCAAGAGAGGTTTGTGCTGGCCTTCCTGCTTCCTGCGTCACTGTGTAGTAGATGATGATAACAGAGACATAAGTACATCTTCCATTACACATGGGTATCCACATAAATCAGTTCCATGACGTATCTGATTTTAAAGCTGGGTCTTGTAACACTTGCTGGTGTGCGTGCGTGCATGCGTGCGCACGTGCATGTGTGCGAGACAGAAAATGTAGACATGCACATTTCTGTTGAGTGTTTTAACCAGTTAGAAAAAAGCAGAAGAAATTAGTACTCAGAAAGGAAGTGTTGCCTTTTTGGAAATGACAAACAGGCAGAATCAAAATATTGTATGCTGTCTGAAACACATACCGTAGCCATGATATAGTAATGAGGCTATAAACAGGCATTGGTACAGCAGTGGATGCAGATTATTGTTTCAAGACTTGCTGCTTAGTGGTTTTCTTTGTTCATGATCAGTTCAGCTTCGGTTATGATTAAATGGGCAGAGGTCATCTTCATTGTGTCTTTTCTGAAGCAGTTTGCCAGTAGGCTGATCACATCTTCACATGCTACACTGCCTGTGTTAATGCGACCATGTGACACACAATTCCCACATAAACACCCTGAGCATGGAGCACAGCTAACCAGTTTAACTGCCGGATATTCACTAGTCGCTTGCCATAAATTGTAATATACCACCAAGTATCCTGCAGCCTGGGGCTGTGCTAAGCGTTCATGGTTTTAAAATAACTCGAGGTACAGCCATCATGTGCTGCGTTTTTTTAAACACCTTTTGGACACGGAGGCTGAATCTTGAGACGAAACGTTACTGCAGCCAGCCTGTGAAAGCCAGACTTGATGTTCAGAGACGCCCGAATTCGATCAAGGGAAACCATTCGTCTTCCGCGTCATAAAAGGCACCATGTGACGGAGACGACCCTCGCTGTAAATTTTATATTGGCCTCTGAGCTGTCTCCGCTCGTCAGGCTCGAGACGACTTTAATCACGTCAAGCTTATCTTAACACTAGCGTCGCAGCTCCGTTTGGAAAATCTGAAAGTTCACGTCGCTGTCAACGGTTGTTGTGAAATTCTGTCAAAGGCGGCTAAATGCAGGGTAATCCAATACTTTTAATCACTAAAAGAATTAAAGCAATCCGACCGGTTCTACTAGACAGAAATTCTTTTTTCATTACTTTAGGCGGGTTTATAACGGTCAGTCTTTCTGTCAGAGTTTAGAGAAGACGGATTGAGCACAGCGTACTGCCTGAATGGGGGCTGGTGCCAAAACACGGCAGGTTTTCAGCGGCTGCGCTCGGCTTTGATTATGTTATCCGCTCCAGGATGTGTCACACTGGACACGGGGAGTCTGCTGGCCTGTGTGAGCGCTGCACTGCTGCACGCGCCGTGTGGATGGAATGGAACACAGCCGTTGCAGTGTTCTTTAAGTAATTAAAAACACGTGCATCATTTTACGTCAGCTACGTACTGGATATTAACAAAACAAAGTTAGTGTATGTAGGAATCAAATGAAAAAATTTCGAGTAAAATCATCCTATCTTAAAGAGCACACATGTCGTTCTTACAACTTGTTATAATGGTATGTTAGGTGCATTATAGCAAAACGTTACGCTGACTCTATACCAAAATAAATTCAAGATGATAGAATACAAATCTGTATAGGAAAAAAAAAAAAACTTCTGTATAGATTCTTTAAAGCTGAAAAGTAGAGCTGCTTTCAGCAGAGGAACTACTTGCTTAATCAGTATCTGTACCTCATAACTGGCATCTCAGAATATTGAAAATATGTGAGACTGTGGTACATCGGATAGCATGACTGCCTGTTTCGGTTTGAATCCAATCCCAGTTCTGCACGCATGGACATCGTGTGCTGTCTCTTCAACGTTCAGTGCTCCAGTTTCCTGCCAAGGTAAAGAGGTGACCCAATGTTAGTTTTGCAATTTAAATGTCCCATCCAGAATGTACACTACCGCAAAACCTGGTTAGCTTCTGGGTGACTGTGATCCTGACTGTATTATTGACAACTGAAATGTATGTATGTAAAAGCATGTAACTTTTTTTATATATTCAGCTGAAACTTAAACATCTGCTAGTCATATGTTTATGCATACTATGATTTGTCCAGTTCATGGCCTTATGCATACATAAGGGACGTCATGTGATGTTTATCACTAAATCAGCTGGAAGAATGTTAGTAATGCAATCTAACCAAGAAAAAATTGATGGAGGTGAATGCCTGGATGAGGTCCAAAGCTCCTGTGTGCTGGCAATGACTGAGTTTACAGTCGATCCAGAGGAGAAAGCAGTTGCCTCTTTAGCTGTACTTTGTGAGGAAAGGTTTGTAACTGTTAGTCATAATCTATCAAAAAATTGGGCTGGCCATTTTGCATTAGAATGAATAATATCTTCAATACATGCGCGAGCGCACACAGATGTGTGGTTATTCTATCCACCAATTTGGAGTGACACCACAGTTCATTTGAAAATACAGTCAATCTTAAAATGTAGGGATGACTTCAAGATAGGCCTTATGGCTCATAAAAATGCTGGATGTTGTTTGTTTTTTGAAAGTGGGCAACTTCCCCCAACCCCATGTTTAGATAATGTTGTCCTTTTTTGGCTGTTCACACTCCTTTAAACACTGGTAGCTTGATAACCAGCCTAAGCAGTCATTGTTTTTGGGAATGCTCCATGTTAGATTTGTTTCCATAAAGTTGTCCATTTTAGGGAGATTTTCTCAAGCCTGCTGTTCCCACAATGTACCTAACCACACATGGTGGTGTGCGGGATGCGTCAGACCTCAGCACAGTTCTTAAACTAAGCTGGCTGTCTAGTATGTTGATGCACACCAAAACAAATCAAGAATATTAGTACACAGAGCTCTTTAATAAGGGCCCTTTGGTGTCTGGGCTTCAAGCGCCTGCCCACCCAGTTTTGTTCCGCCCTTGCCTACCGCCAACCCTTCAGATGTGGAGAAACCGTCTGGGTCCTTCTGTGGGAATCTGATACAGCTGGTCCAGAGAGGTGCCAGAGTCACATCCAGTCACTGACAGATGAGGGGCTGGCGTTGGCGTCAGATGCAGATCATCTGCCCTCAATCCTCTGGTGACTTGGAAACCTGAGAGCGACGTTTCTGAACTCTGACCTCCTTCGCCATAGGAGAGGTACTTGAGCTCAGGTATACTCGTGATTATGTCTGATTAGTTTAAAAAAAAATCACTTAATCAATTTGCTTTAATGTCTTGCCTTAAGGTATAATAATGACTTTTGGACATGACTGTAACACTGAGCTAAATTTTAAAAAGATCCTGTATATGCGTCTATGTTGATGCGTAAACCTGAATGGTAATTGGAGCCACAACTATAGCAATCAGTCCTTTCTAAAGGCCGTGACTGTTTTAGGGAAGGGGAACTCTTTTTTTATGCAGTGCTCTTAGATGGACAAGGCACTGGAAGTCCTTTGGGAGAGGTGTTATTAAGAAGCACGTAAACGCGATTCTCAGCTAATAATGACCAATAAATAGAGCATATGTGCTGGGCAGCTGTGCACGCTGTGCGACCGGACTGCACCCAATTGCAGCTGTACTCCGCAACAGAACTCTGTCTGCACGTAACTGGATGCTGTCCAGGATGCGTGTCGGCAATGACGCAAGGCCATACCAAGGCTGTGGGAGCGGAACTGATTTAAAAATAATAGTAATATGAAAGTGCTTTTGTGACTGCTTACTGTAGGAGTGGAGAACCTATCAGTCCTCACCTACACCTGCATAATCTGTATGAACCAGGCCAGTGCCTTGAATGCAGAAATCCTTATGCCTGCTCATTTGTCTGGAAAGTTCCAGCGAGGTGGCCTTAATTCATTCTAGGCTGCTGCGTTGGTGGACAGCAGCCGGCGGTTTGACCATCATGCTGAGAGACTTGTATTTGCCCAAGAATGCGAGGCATGCGGATGCGCGGGGGGTGAGTCAGGCTGTCTCCCTGCATGGTTGCTGTATAATACAGTAGTCCATTGATCTGGTAACAGCTGGTTCCTCCACTGTCATAAATCCTAGCATCTAATAGAGGTCAGTTTAAAACCTTCCTTCGAGGATTAATCATATGTGTACTGGATATGTCAGAATATGCTTGGTGAGGTCAGAGCAATGGTGAGATGGGTACCAGAAACAGTCATAACTGGATTGTAACACACTCTTTACTGGAATAGTTTTTTTTTTTTTTTTGTCCATTTTGTAAGTGCATCTTTCACCACATTTCTTCAGTGCATCATTTTGGGGGTTGCCACAGTATTTTTATTTCTAAAAATATTGGTCAAGGTAAATGTATGTACACAAAGGAAACCCAAGTGAACTCACATCACTTCTGTAGACGCTCTGTGACAGTTGTTTTTTCTTTTTTAATAACACACACTTAAAAGAGTGTGGTGATCTCTTGACCATATTTGAAAGGTCAGATGTAACTAATTTTTCCGGCTTTTTATTTCCAACCATTGGTAGTTCAGGTAAATTTTTGTATAGAGGTATTTTACATTGATGTAGTTGCTGAATTCAAAGAGAGAAAATAAAGATTTACTTCAGTTTATTGTAAAGTGAAATCATAAAGAATCAAGCTTATCAACGATTGTCATTTTGACAACACTAAACTAGTTTTGTTCCTTAAAAATGCTCACTATCAAATATTTAATAGTGTATAAAATATCCATTCATCCTCTATAGCACTTATTCTGTGTATGGTTGTGGGCAGCCTGGAGCCGATACCATGAGGATTAAGGCACAAGGCAGGGGACACCCTGGTTGAAGCATCAACCCATTGCTGGGCACAATCACATTATGGCCAATTTAGAAATGCCAATTAGCCTACAGCACATGTCTGTGGACTGAATGAGGAAAGGGAAGTACTAGGAGGAATACACTAAATTAAGTGTCCTCCTTTTAAGGTGAGTCTTTAAGCGTACATTAAGTTTGTTTGTTGAAACTGTGTATTTAGCCTCATTTGACTTTTGAAGTCTGGAGAACGTTTTTAGTTCTGGATGTGCTTTAAAACGTACCCAAACAGGTGTTCGCAAGTCGCAGCCAATCGTTCGTATGTTGAACGAGTTTTTACTCGTACTGGGAGTCTCGCTCGTATTGGGCAAAAACGATGATGCGAACATGTATACAGCACGGGTAACTCGAGCGTTCGCAAGTTGAAGCATTTTTTAGCAAATATTTTCACTCGTATCTCGTCTTACTTGCAGGTGGGGGCACTCGTATGTTGAGGTGCCGCTGTACAGTTCACTAGCTTAATGTTCTTGTTGCATCAGTGGGTCGTCTTTGTTCAGCTACAAACAAGATGTCAGTTTTGGGAAAGAAGGAAAATTTATTTCAAAAAGTTTTAAAAATCACAATTAAAACGTATTACTACATGGATAAGCCTCTGCAGTGTATGGAAGATGTTTACATCACTGTATGCTCTGAAGCCCCACTGAGAAGAAGTGCATATCACTCTCATCACAGGAAGTGCTTGAGAAGGAACATTTTGTCAGGGTGAGTGTGGGCGGAGCGTGTGAGTCACCACAGGATGCTTCCATCGCCGCTCCTGATGTACCCTTGGCCCAATAGCCAGTGCAGTCACTCATCACTAGCCCTTGCTGAGAGAGCCCCACTCTGGCACTCTTGTCTTCTGGGTGGAACCTGATCCCCATTCGTTGCAGAAGGATGTGGAGAACTATGCTGTTGACTGCATGCTGTCATGAGTACAGAAATTCAGTTTACCTTCCCCCCTCCCAGGACTGGTATATAAGGCTGGCCCTGAAAATGACTAGATTTTTTTTTTTTTTTTTTTTTTTTAGTTCCTGTTTATAATTGCCTTTATAGTCATACTTGTACTATTTTATTAATTGCTCCTATAAATGAACAGAGTATGGATACAATCACTGCAAGATTCACATGAAGGTGAATAAGTGCATGTATTGTGTTATACACTAAACACTAAATTAAGTGTCCTCCTTTTAAGGTGAGCCTTTAAGAGTACATTAAGTTTGTTTGTTGAACCTGTGTATTTAGCCTCATTTGACTTTTGAAGTCTGGAGAACGTTTTTAGTTCTGGATATGCTTTAAAGTTTGGCATCTTTCTGGAAGACAATGAAACACGAGGACGGGCCTCTGCAGCACTGTACCTTGGCTTCAGCCTCCAGTAATACATTTATAGCATCGTGTTGCCTTTTTGTCAACTTCCAGTTGCTTTTTATCTTAGCATCCTACGTTTGTTTCCTTTAAAGATGATATCATGGTGTTCTGCAATTAAAAAATCAGACTAATGTAATTAAAAATGCAAGTAAAGTTTTTGTTTTTAAAGACCACATTAGATGTGGCTGTCTGCCATGCACATATGCTTGCCAAAAAATAGTATTTGACTTGATCCAATTACTTGTGTCACTGTCAGTCTTCCTTATACTTTGCACTGTGCTGGACTGTGAAGAGCTAATTGAAGGAAGAGTGCAGCACTCAGTGTATGTGACAGAATGACGGAGATACCGTGGCTGATTTATACCCTCCTTCACTGAGTTGATGCCTGGTTATTACACTGCAGTGGGTACTGCTGTCCACTGATACAGAGTGACAGAGGCTCGGCCTCAAACCATCATCTTAGCTGTTCTGACATACCAACAAACTGGAGATTAGAGTAAAGCCTTTTTTTGTATTGAGTTAACCTGGAACTTCATTAAATTGTCAGAGAAGAGAAAACAGTGTAGTCAGTTTTGGTCCAGTTAGTTTGATGATAGATTTCAGTAAACCACTTTGCCTTAAATGGGTTGATCAAACTAAGGTTGCTCAGTGGAGAACAAGGCAAGTGAAACCTCATAATTCCAGAAAGTGATCAAATGTACTTCACAAGGTCATGTGTTTGTTTTCAACATATGTCAAAAATGTTTGTGTTCTGCCACAAGTGGCTGCTTTCAATAGGTTTGGGCTAGATGCTTGGATTTCAGTAGATCTGTGATACCAATCTTGTTCCTGTTATAGCTTTGGTGTTTGAGGGCCTGTTTTTCTGTGACAAGGCTTTTGCCTCTGAGATGGTAGACAGCTGTAGGCCGAGGAATATTATTCATTTCCAAATGGTTTTCAGAGGGATTATGGGTAGATATGGGATTAAGGAGACTGTGTGCATTCATTTGAACTCATCAACAGAACCCATCTGACACTGACTTACAGGCACTAAATATACAAAAAATATGGAATATAGTTTAGCAGTACTTTGGCATGGGATCAAACCGGTACATGTGGAGAGGGGAAAGGACTGGTGCCCAGTAGCATGCATGTTGTGAAAGGGCTTGCTTGTACACTAGTATGATCCCATCATCAGAACCTGCCAGATTTCAGATCAACGTCTTATAGACATGATGTAGATTGGGTCACGTCCAAGGACTGCTCCAAGAAAAAAAAAAAAAAGCAGCGTTGTGGTTTTCGCTTGCAGTCCTCAGTAGTTCTGTCCTGGAGAGGGATTTCCTCTGAAAGCCCGAAAGCCCACTGTAAGAAAAGTGTAAACGTTTTCCTTCAGTTAGTGCGCTGCTTTTGTTGAAGTTTTTCTGTAATCGGATCAGTTGGCACAGCCATAAAATGCTTTGAGTGAATTGTCTAGGCAGTCATGCGATTTAATAAGGCCTTCCCAGTGGAGCATCTACATGTAAGTTTTCATACTTTCGGTGCAGAATTTGAAAGGTCTTCTTGGCACAAACTCCTCACATGGTGCTGATGCAAAGAGGGCATTGATTGTTAACTGGAAAATAACAAATGTGAATGGCAACATAATTTGTGTTCAGCAGCTGCTTTGAAAAAAGCAGAGGTAGAGGAAGTCTCTAAGTATCCCATAATGTTACCTTCAGACTTGGCTGCAAGGCCAACAGGCTTGATTTGACTAAAATATTGTGGGTTAACATGCTTGCACAGGACGGCCGAGAAATCTGTCTGACTCCCATTGCTTTGATCAATGTCTCGTCTATATGTATCTGTTAATGACTGTTGAAATTTTAACCTGATAGATTGTTGTTTAAACACTTACATTTTCTTCTTTTGGATTCCTGTTATCTTCTAAATTTACTTTTATCTTGTTTTAATTCATATTTGATTACTAGTGGTCGTAAGTAACAAATGTTATAAATCTATTGATATACTAGTAATTTTTGTCTCACTGCCGTCTACAGTTGTTTCCTCTGAAAAATTTCAATGCGACATTAAAAAATGATGGCAATTCTGTTTCTGTGCTGTGTTCTGTCCTGTCCTGTAGCTTTAAAGAGATCATTTGAAGTGGAAGAGGTTGACTCGTCTGCACATTCATCTCCGCTCACCCGTCGAACGGCCAACACTCACCTTCGCACGACAGTTTCCCCCTCTGCCCAGCGCTTCCATGACCTGAGCTCTCGCAATTCTGACTTCAGCCCAAAGTCAGCTGTGGAGGTGCCGAACCAGCGCTCGCCCAAGATCGGCCTGCGGCGAGTGGAGCTGCCTGGAGGGCGTGCCCCTGAACCCGTCTCACGACGCACAGAGATCTCCATCGACATTTCCTCCAAGCAGGTGGACAGCTCTCCGAGCCTTGGGATCTCCCGCTTTGGACTGAAGAGGCCGGATGCGCCCTCCCTTGGCAAGCCCCCCGAGGTGGTGCACAGGCGGGTGGAGCTCAGCTTTACCCGACCCCAAGAGGCCCCACCCCCCAGGAAGGTTGACCTGCCCCCCTCTGTCACCAGGATCCCTGAGCTAGTTCCACGGAAATCAGAGGTGCCCAGCCCATTGGAGATGGCACCCCGAAGACCCGATACCCATGTTGCCAAGGTTCCGGACGTACCAGTTGTGAGCAAAGTTGTGGAGAACAACATACATGCTGTGTCCAACATGCCACCCAGTTACATAGAGCACAAGGCGCCACCTCCAGTGTCTGAGATCTTCACCAGTAGTACTGATGGTAAGTCATGTGACCCCACCCCCCCCCCTCCAGTCAGCTAATTTCTGTTTCAAAATAGGCTGTTAGGTGTTTTGGCAGGCACCAACTGAAAGTCTGCCATATTTAAAACTGTACATTAATTTATAGTAAGAACATACTGTCTGTTCTAGACAGTAATGCATTGTTTGGTTTGTATAAGTAGGATTTATTATTACATAAAATATGTTTGTGGACATGTAACATACCTGACAAAGAAATTTAGCTAAAGGAACATGTATGAATTTTCAAGGAATTTTTTTGGCAATTCTGTTGACATTTTCCTGCTGATAGGTGACGAGAAAACGCCACCCCCTCACCTCTGGAAAGATTTGCATGGTGCTTGGAGTTTGGAAAAATGTGCTCTCAGGGTCTGGATCTGATTTGGCATGTTGAAGCAATTGAACAATTTGTGTCGCCGTTGCTTGAACGAGGCCTGCTGTCATGTTTGACTTTACGTGCTCTCCAAAACCAGTAATGTAGGAGCTGCCCAAATGCTCCTCAAAGTCAGCGGCTTCAGACTACTTTTGCAGGGCCCTTGGTAACTGATGTGACTATAAGGGGCTGGTGTTGCTGGTCTGCAGCTGGAGATTGCCTCACATGTATCTGAACTAGTGGCACTTGAGAACAAAGACCAGGGTTGGCCTGGCATGCCCACCATTCCACTTAACAGTCCCTGGGAGTAGTTAGTTATTCACTGATGGTTTGTCAGTTTGTGTCATGACTACATTTGGAACAACATGAATCTTAAAGCCAGTTAGAATGTGACAACAGATTTTGTAGAATGACATAGAAGTGGAGAGGTAGGAAGTTTTATGGTTTGCTAGTTTGCTCACTCGTTACTTTGATTTGTGTATTAGTGCAACAGGGTGTAGAATATATGCTTCTGAATATATGACAGTGGTGTAACTGTTCTCAGTTATATTAATTGCTTGCTGTTTATACAGTCCTGGCAAGTTTAAAAAGCACTGTTTTGTGAGGGGGAGGTACAGAACATGTCATGATATTATTCCTGAGTTGGACAAAACCTTGGTGATATATGGACAATATTTTTAGACTGTGTTTCCCATTCTTGACCCTAAAAAGGAAGCCAGAGATTCAAACACAACGCTGAGTTCACTATTGCTGTGGTTCGGTGTTCATAAAGATTAAGGTTCAGTGCACCGTGACTCATTGTCCCACAATAGGTGGAGAAGGGCCCCGCCCACTTTTAGCCGTGGAGGCGGATCTGTGACACAGAGACCTTGGAAGGATGTGCGATGTTTTATTGTAAGTGAGCATGAGGTGAGGAGCTTGGGGCAGGGGCCACAGCTGGGTAAACAGAGAGCACACACTGTGGTGATGTGGAGGCGAACCGTGATCCTCTGCTGCAAACTCAACCTTCCTCAGGAGATGAAAATTGGGCTCACAGCCTGGGCTGTGCTCCTCTCACATGCAGAGATACAGACCGAGGCCTTGTCATTGTCGATGGGATGAGCTGCTCTAGGCAAGACCAGCTGTACTCTCTGTGTGCGTTTGTTTGTGTGTATTACATGTATATCACTCTTGCAAAGGTAATACTTACCACACTTGTCCTGAATTGTGATTAAGAATGGTATTTAGGAATAATAAGAACAGCAGCTTTGAGTCTTTGCAAAGAGTAATGGCTACATTCTTAAAACAGGACAAGAAATCTTTACCCATTGTCTTTGGGGAGGTTAAACGGCAGATGGTGCAGCGGTTAAGAAACTGGAGTCAGGATTCCAAAATATTTCAGGTTTGAGTCCCAGGAGTGGAAGTGTTGTCGTACGCTTTTGAAAGCCACTTATGATTCATTACATAGCCAGATGTACGCACAGAGATACCAGTTACATTTCTGGCTTTGTTAAAAGCCTTAGATGAGCATGCCCGGTGATGAGGAAGGTGAAGTGAGTGTAGGAGCGTGTTGATTAAAGCACTGGGTCTAGCAGCACCGACATGCCTTGCTCATTTTTTCCTCTTCTTGCAAGCGTGAGGCAGAGGAAAAGAATCCCGTCTTGGGGGAGACATTTTCAAGATGTTTGACAGGCAGCGTCTGACACATTTGGGTTCGATTACCCGTGAAGAGGGGGGTAGACACACAGACGTGGGCCAGATTGAGTCTTGTACAGGAGGGAGCGGGGAGAGGAAGGCCAAGTATGAGGTAATGTGTCATTTTTTTTTTTAGACAAAGTGTCCACGGTCCAGAGATTGCTGAGGGCTGCACCTTTTCCCCTCCACAGTGTACTTGGGATGGTGGTTGATGGAGTTTGGTATGGCATCCCATTCAGTCACATGTGCAGACTGCAGCTGAGACGTGTCCTCCGCTGCTGTTATTGCAAACGTACACGTCTCCAGATTCGTTTGCTAAGGGCCGACCTCACGTCATGTGAAAGCAGCGTGGTGATAAAACCAGAAACTGACTTCAGCCTTAAGACACGCATATACACAGGAAGAGGCCTGGAAACTCACTTTCATTGATTTATCTGTTTTATTGTTAGTTGTAAAATGTCTACTCTACTTAAGTATGCACATAGCAAAGCAGCCACATTTTTTTAGACAGGCAAGGAACAGGCAGTAGGCATTGTCTGCAGTGACTTTTGCACTGCTTGCCAGGCAGATGTCCATCTTGAATGAATCAAGCTTTATTTGTGGTCAGGTCTTTTTGACACTTTTGTTGTAAACAGTATTGATGGCCACAAGGTCCTGTTATTATTCCACTACTTATCCGGGCATAATCAATAATGTGCTCGTTTATACAGAACATTTAGCATTTGTGAAACACTCTTCCAAAGCATACCAACATGGCACATTCACCAGAGAAGTCCAAACCCTTAGCCTAGGTACCAACCCTTTGATTCTCTTGTACGTGAAAGTAGGAGACCTTTTTTTTTTTTTTTTTTGCATTTTTGCTTTTATTTCAGGGCTTCAACTAGCATGGAGGTCTGTGTGAGTCATTTGGCCTCTGGGATAAGCCTCACTGTGGCTATTTTGTTCAGAGGTTAAGCGGGGCCTACCTTCATCCAGATGGCCATTCTGCTGCATGGATCCATCTGTGCATGAAGTCAGTGAGACTAAAACACAAACATGACGTCAGTTCTGCTTTCTCTGGGATACCCTTCTAGTGCTGCGTCTCCATGTGTCATGTTTGTTTTAGCCAGAACTGCTATTTTGGCTGGCAAAGGAGCGGATGTGTTTTTCCCCGATCCATGATAAACCAATAGGCATCTTTTAAAGACCTGTTTAATAAGCTATTTTCCTTCCTAGTTTTCTTGTCCTGCTAGAGAGGATATTGCCTCATTTGTATACAATACCCACATTTCTGACTTCCTGTTGCTTGACATGGGTGCGTGCATCTTCTTTCATGTGGGAAGGAACTTCTGTTCTCCCACTGACCCCTTAAACAATTCCTCTTGGTGCAGGAGTCAACAGGCCATAACTTTGCTGTAGACCGCAAAAAGCCTCTCTGCCTCACACAGCGGTCTGGGAGAACCAGAATGGGACAGACATGTTGGAAATTGTTACACACTCTTTATTTCCTGTTCCATTCAGAATCAAATGAATTGTGAATAGAAAGAATGTGACGTAATTTATTTATTTTTTACTAACCTATAACTTAGTCTCATTATAATTTTTAACAGATATTGATAAAAAATGTGAGTTTGAATTAGTCTGTAGTGCCAAGGTTACACATACAGAATCATTAGTGCCTGGGTAACACTTACAGCATCGTTAGTGCCATGGTTGCATTTACAGCATCATTAGTGCCAAGGTTACACTTGCAGCATTATTAATGTCAGGGTTGCACTTAGTGTTGTTAATCCTAGGGTAACACTTACAGCATCATTAGTGTCTAAATTACAATTACAGTGTCATTAGTGCCAGGATTACACTTACAGTATTTCAGTAGTAACAGGGTTGCAGTTACAGCATTAGTGCCAAAGCATCATTAGTGCCAGGATTACACTTAGTGTTATTAGTGCCAGGGTTATCGCCCCTCAACAATGTCATAAGGGCCGGTCAGCACAGACAGAAATAAAAATAAAATTACCGTCACCACAATGGTCATGGGAAAACTTTATGTTTTTGCAGGCCCAAATTATTTCACTTATCCACTTAAGTTTACTGGGACTAGCTGGTGACTAAAGTCCCCCTAAAATAAGATGTGCAACACCCATGCTGTGTGGAACATTCCTACAGTTTCCACATTGACTTACGACCAGTATTTTAACTGGAGCTTGTGTTAGTGGTGTGTTCCTATGTGCAGGTGTGTTCCTGTGCATTAGGAGATTTGTTCCTCTATATAGAATAGACCTCTACACAAAGCTTTTCATGTATGCTCTAACTCATTAACTTGATCTTTGAATACACACTCTACATGGCAATAAGCACAAGGTGTATTTACTGAAATTAGCCAGCTATCATTGTTTCCCTGCAATGCTAATGCACAGTGAAGTAAAAACTCAGTACATTCCCAGAAACCTTGTATGGTTTACCAGGACCTGCTTCAACTGAAACCTGGTTTAACGGGACACTGATATGTGATTGGATTTAATCTCTTTTTTTGATGGTCGCAACATTTTAGATGAAAGCTGTGCAGAAGACCTATTGGAAAGTCGTGCTCTGACACGCATATGTAAGTTTTCAGAGTCTCCACCACGACAGCCACAGGTGCTTGTCATTCTTCATGTGTCAGAGGTGTAACAGCACTGCAATGTTGTGATGAGGTGGGAGTCCAAGGCACGTCTGCTCCTGAGAGGCAGGAGACGGCTGTGGCACAGACAGAGGAGGATTCTCCCAGAGGGAGGAAAGGCAGTGGGAGGTCAGTTCTCATGTGGCAGCACATGCTACGGGGACAGATGAGGCTGTTCCTCTGTAGGGTGCCCTGAGGGGACAGCCTGGGGTCTCACAGCAGCACAAGGACTGATTTGGAGCAGAAACAGACCAGTGGGCCTTTGTCAAACAGCAGACATGTTTGTGTGTTGGACAGGACCATTACTAACCAAATGGAACAGTTCTGAAACAGCAGACGCAAGTAGCATTCGCCTGGTTCAGAATTTACATTTGGTCATTTAATTATGCCTCCAGACTTAGTATTCAGACAACTGAAAAGAAAATGCATTTATGTAATTTAAGGTACTACAGCTAAAAATGTAAAAGTTTTTTGTTTTGGTTGTGATTTTCTGCTTTCCCATGTTTTCTACTGTACAGATTGATGTGCTGACTTTAATTGCAGGGTATTTCTTCAGGTTTTGGTGTGCAGTCAACACAGGGCACTCACTAAAGCAGTGAAAGTGAAGCATGCTTTTTAGGCCTTCACTGCTCTGCATGATTAGTTATAATATGAATCCAAGACATCATGGAACATGCAAATGTCAGGCTTATGAACGCAACTCAGCGTTTCTTCTTTTAGAAAGCCAGCATGTTAAAAGCCCTTTGTGGTATCTCTTCAGTAACAGTGCCCTACCTGAAATGAATAAAGTGAGTTTTCAGTTCCTGGAACCAATTATAGTGTCAAAAAGTTGTGTTCCTGGAGTCAGCGATATAGTAATTTAAATGTCTGTTCCTTGGGTGGGAGAACATCATTACAAAGCTGTACTTTAATACCCTTTCAGATGTCTAGCTATGCCAAATCTTTGGCTTTTTTTTCCCCAAAGGCCTTATGGATGAGCTGTCGGCTTGGGTATCTGTTGGCAGTGGATGTGTTTGCACAGATAAGGGGGCTGGGTGTGCACTGTGTCAAAGACTTGCCATAAAGATTCCTTCTGCCATAGTGGAGTAAACAGGAACTGAAGCGTGTCATTTATACACCCAGACCTTCTCAGTGAGCATTTTTCATTGCTGCTTTTTTCTGATTCCTCATTTCCTGGCTGATCAGGACGTGGCATAGGCAGCAGGCCTGGGGACGCGGCACGCCGTCTGCCGTGCAGCACTGTGTCTGATTACAGCTAAAGGTTGCATGAGACACGAGCTGTCCGTGTTTCCTCCTGAAGCTCACAGAGTGGTGAGGGTATAGGGCAGAGTGGTGTGGAGGCTCTTTGCTTCAGGCAGGGCTGTGTTTGAGGTCAGCCACCTCAGTGGATCCATTGCTCATTCTGACGGCTGTGAGCCATTACTCACTCACGACCACTGGCAGAGTAATTGTGAAGCTCTACAGCCGTGAGGCAGGGAGAACAAAAGAGCAACCAGAAGCGGTTAATGGTAAGAATAGATCTCTGTGTGAGCATGCTTTAATGGCTAACTTCTAGGCGTAGCTGTTTGGAGAACAGCGTTCTGACGCATTGAGCTGGGTTACAGCATGCAGTGTAGGTCCAGGGTCAGGGAGTCAACGTGATGTCTGCCTCGAGAGTCCTGATGTGGAACATTTTGGTTGCCTTCAGTGGTGGTTTTGCTTGCAATATATCCTCAAAAAGAAGACTCAACTACTGATGTGTGGGGAAACAAATTAGAGATGGAGACTGACACACGTGGCCCCGAAATGGAGGTCAGGGCATAGAGGCCCAGCATGGAGGTCAGATCAGGGAATCCCAATTTATTGGAGCCAAGGTTTCTGAAACAGAGTGCAGGTTTGCTTTTTGTGGCCACATATCTCCAGTATGCTGTCTCCACTTGTTAGAAGACCTAAAATTTGTAGTTTTTACGTTACCTCAAAATAGGCAATTTTTATAGAAGAGTACAGAACCTGAAATTTTCACTCATTTAGTTTTTTCCAAAAGGACTTTCTCCTGTATTCACTTTCTATTTACATTTTTTCTAAATTATTACATTCAGTCTTGTTATATATTGGGAACCTGTATGGCTCAAACACATTAGGTTTAGCTTACATAGCACCTTTCAGAAACCCAACAATAAATGTTTGTTATTATCAAATGGTGAAAGTGGGACTTAAACTATGTCGGCACTGATGTCATTATTTTTGAATGCTGTACTTAAATGGACATTCAAGTGAAACACCTAAACAGTGTATCAAAAATGTCAATCTTTTTTTAAAAAGTCATTGAACTGTGCTTATAAATAAACGTCATCATTGTATGACAACAAAGTAAACAAGATTAAGTTAACAGTGTTTATTGCTCATTTAAAACAACATTTCAGATAAGACCTAGGGGCATTTTTCAGTACTGCCGTCTTTTGGAATGGTACTGATTGATTTCCTTTTGGTGTTTGTTTTCATTCTTCAGAAAACATTTGTTTTGTGAAGCAGTCTGTCTGCTTCACATGTTCCCTATATGTAAATTCCTTCAGCGCCCTGATTTACGGTGGACATGCACTAAAGCCCACTGAAAGGCCTCTCTCCATGGCAATAAATCAGTAAAGTTTTTTACACCAAAACAAGCAGGATGGAAGAAGCAGCAGATAACCTCTGGTCTCAGTTAGTAACTCCTTTCTGCTAATGTAAGGTGGGGGTTGTCAGGGATCGAGGGTCCTACAGTTACCCTGCACTGGCACACAACCTTACTGGGTCAGTGGGACAGGGAGGTTAGGGACTTTTACTGGGACTGTGAGCATGGAGGTGCTGGTGGTAAGGAACACGCCTGCTCTGATAAGGAGGTTGCGGAAGTGCCTGTTTACTCTGTGCTCATGGTGGAGGCCTGAGGTTCCCACCGCAGCAGAGTCCTGCTGGGTAACTCCCCTGCTTGACCTTTGACCTTCTTCCTCCTCCAGTCCCTGACCTCTCTCCTCCCCCACTCCCCTTCCCAAAGACAGCCCTCTGCCTCCTGCCTCTTAGACGATGCACTTTTTAGTGCTCAGCTTTGTTGATGGAGCACAAGCGGCTCCTGACTACCAGCTGTTCTCTCACAGCAAACACCCAGAATGCGGAAGGGAAAGGCTGACTCTGGTACTGCCCCTTCCCATCATTCCTTTCAGCTGAATGATGATGTGGGACTGAAGATGGTTTCAGCCAGGCATTAGGAACACAGTGTGACAAAGCCAGAAGTGTGCTGGAATCTAATCTGTCCCAAGCTGATCCTGTAGTCCTGTTTCTGAACCCCCCCCCTCGCGTGCACATGCACGTTCACACACACACACACACACACACACACACACACACAAAGCAGCAGCAACTCTTCCCTGGATTGTGGTACAGAGGAATCAGATGGGGGATACTTTCTTTAACATTAGAGACACGTTTTAAAGTTGGGCACCAGAATGTTCATCAGCCAATTTGTTGGTTTGGAGTCCCTCTAGAGTTTGCACTTTACATGTTTGTTGGGGCATCTTTTCTGTCAGGTTTGTACTCTGGAGTTGACCATCAAGAATGAGTTAAGTCCATAGGCTCTTCCCCCTCATGCCAGGTGACTTCAAATCAGATCACATGGTATAACACATGAGAGCTGGTGTGGGGAAGTGCTTCCCTTGCTTTGAACAACAGCCTGTTTACCACTCAACCAAAAATTCTATTTTTATTTAATCCCTTCCTTCACAGTCAGAATAACTGCAGTGGGGCTAGAACTTCAGGTCTCATGAGCCCAATGACTTGACATAGACCTAGACTGCTGTCTGTCTGTTAGAATACTCCATTGAGCACTTTTCAGTGGCATACACATTGGATACATCTGCCAGCAACTGTATCAACTTCTAACCCTTTGAAGTTGATGTCTGGAACCTTAGTATGGAGAAATATCTGGTTGAACTGATGCTGATGGTTCAGTAGGGGGCACTATTCACTCATAACCAAAATAATACATTTAAAAGAGTCATCTGTTTGGACATTGCATACTCATGTCTATAAACATTCTCAGTTTCCATCCAAGTCCCAATCCCATTGTGTTTCTCTGATCACAGTTTCTGTTCCAGTACTTCATTCCACCTGCCTTCAACCTTTTTTTCTTTTCGGCTGGGCGATTGTGTTTAGTTCTGTGGTTACAGGAAAGCGTTCCTCTAATTGCTTGAGTAGATGTTGTGCAAAGGGTTGTTTTTTCCTGTTTGATGCATCACAGTTGTACTGTGAACAAATTCACAAATTCAGGGTTTACTAAAACAGAGGTTATTGATGCTTGTCAGTGAGGAATCTCAAGTTGAACCATTTTCAATGGTAGAATGATGAGGAGATTGTGGCCTAGTAAAGGACTTACCAGACAAGGTCCTCAGCCAAACTATTAACACTGTGCTGCAGGGGTCCAGACTATATGTTTGACGTTTCCAATCATTTTACACAAGGAAATTAAGTTTTATGTTACATGGTGTTAATTTTAACATTGAACCACAACTCATTGCTTCAGTCTTAAAAAATGTGTGCAGGTCACATGATCTACCAGTGGCCCAGAGTCACATATACAGAAAATATGTTTTGGGGTTTGCTAAGAAGCTGGATACATGATGCAGAGAGCTATCCTACTGAGCACAGAACAATAAAAGGATCCATAGCAATGTATGTGTTTTTTGCACATGATAGAGTTCCCATGTTTATTTATCATTTCCAGAAGTTATCTCTAGTTCTGCGCTGCGTTTTTCTGAAAGCACAGCTCTGGTTGTGTTCTTAGGTAAGCTGTTTCTACACCATGCTCACCTCTGTTGTGCCTGGCAATAGAAAAGCACAGCCAGTTAAGGGTTGAACACTGGCTTCAAAACCACACTGAGAAACAAACTGCTAGAGAGAACAGCCACTATGTAATCTATGTAATTTTTTTTTTTTTGAGATTGACTTGCATGAGTCCCCCTCTCTGTTTTGAGTTAGGAGCAGGGATTTCCTGGAAGGCCAATTGGCAGTTCGTGAGCCGTGTTTGTTATTAAGGCTGGAGGCTCTGAGCTGCGTTGTGGGCTTCGAGGAGAGTGCAGCTGTCGGACCGAGAGCGCGGTGGCAGGAGAGCGTCCGTATTTCTGTCGCTTGGCACGGGGCAGGAGCGAAACGTGCACGCCTGGCCACGGGGGGATTCACTGACGCTCTAGACTCGATAGCAGCACCGTGAGTATCAGCACCCGCTGCAAACGGATCTGATTAGTTGTTTGAGGTACAAGTGGTTTGCATTAGAGGCAAGGACAAACATTGCGCTCATATGTACTTTTTAAGAGTGAAACACATGAAAAAACAGAACATGGAGTGCTGTGCTCTATAGTTTCTTTATGTAGTTGTTGTGTCAGTTAGGTCATTTCCAAGACTACAAAGATGTGAGGTTTTCTCCTTTTCTTTGGCTGACAGCATTTACTGTACTATAACTGGTTATAACTGGTTAGAGCTGGATACAAGACAAGTGACAGATGGGACAAAATTCAGTTTGTGTCTGTGGGATCTGTTTGCGAGGACGTGGTGCGAGATCGGGGCCTTCAGACGCTGGGTTTCTGAGGAGCCAGCTGACTCCCACAGTTAGGAAGCAGTTAGTGGCCTCAGACGTGCTCTTGAAGGAAAAAAATTCTCAATGAAGAAAATAAAAAAATCATGGCTCTGGTCAAACAACAGACCCCACTTCAAACAGTCTCCCACAGGCAGGGAGTTTTTAAAAGGGACGAGTGGAGAGGGAAATGGTTTATTTGGTGCGTGAACTAAACACCTCATCCTTTTAACATCAGGCAGAGCTCAGTACAGACAGCAGCACGTACTGCTTTTGCGTTTGACAGCTGCAGTTCAGTCTGAATGACAGGAGACTTTATCAATGGTGCAGTCCTGTCTTTCAGTAGTCGGGGAATTGGTGACGTCATAAAGGTTTCATTTCGGCTCATGTAATTTACATGGAGGAGATCTGTTTGAATGTTAACTACATGGTTTTAGTTCTCCATACTGTGTAGCAGATCCTTCTCACCCCACTAGTCGGACCTGGTCGTTTGTTGGCGAAGGCAGCATCCTCAGAAGCACCCTGTACTGTTTACTTTTTATATTTTTTCCTTCTGAACCATTGGGACAAGAGCAAATAATTGTTAAGGTAATAAATGCTTAAAACTTGTACGCAAACAATCTCAGAAATGAGGTATAGTTCAGCTTAGATTTAATTGAACTAAATCAAATTTAGGAAATCAGACTCTCGTTATTCACAGTGAACTCTATATTCCGAAAGATATTTGTTTCAAAAGTAAACAATTGCATAAAGCATCTATGTTGTGTATGTTGCTATTTATTACTTATTTTCTCAATTCATAAATGTGGTCTGCACTGCTGCTTCATCTGGTGAATTAACAGAAGAGCCAGGCGTCTGTGGCTGAGGTGTATCACGGGAGCACACGTCTGAGAGGGCCAGGCATCTGTGGCTAAGGTGCATCTCGGGAGCGGATGTCTGAGAGGGCCAAGCGTCTGTGGCTGAGGTGTATCACGGGATAACACGTCTGAGAGGGCCAGGCATCTGTGGCTAAGGTGCATCTCGGGAGCGGATGTCTGAGAGGGCCAAGCGTCTGTGGCTGAGGTGCATCACGGGAGCACACGTCTGAGAGGGCCAGGCGTCTGTGGCTGAGGTGCATCACGGGAGCACACGTCTGAGAGGGCCAGGCGTCTGTGGCTGAGGTGTATCACGGGAGCACACGTCTGAGAGGGCCAGGCGTCTGTGGTTGAGGTGTATCACGGGAGCATATGTCTGAGAGGGCCAGGCGTCTGTGGCTGAGGTGCATCATGGGAGCATATGTCTGAGAGACCCAGGCGTCTATGGCTGAGGTGCATCATGGGAGCAGATGCTTGAGAGGGCCATGTCCTGGAAAAGGTGTGATGTGTAGCTCAGAAATGAGCACCACTGATAGGCTGGTATCCAAAGAATCTCGCTCATACGCCATTTAGGTCACTGTCCAATTCAGCTCTACTGCATACCGGACATGGACCTCAGATGTTACCTGCTGTGCCAGCCGTGAAGCAGAGACAAGGTCCACATTAAATATTCATGTGGAAAAATGGTAAACCTGTGACAAATCATAGTAACATATTATTACTCGCAATAAAACGCCTAACTGACTAATAATTAATGATGATGAAAACTCATTTAACGTGCTAAAAAGATTCAGTACCTAGAGTGGCTGTGTTGCCATGGAGACTGGCAGAGGTCATCTTTCAGGCTGCAGTCTGTGTGCACTGGCCTCGATTCTCGTGATCACAGGTGCCACAGTGGCGTATAAATATTTACATACAAGAACTCACTGTGGGAGAAAAGACTGAATAATTTGTCCTAAACATGGTGCTTTCAAGGTCACTGCAGGAGTAGAGATGAATTGTATGACTGCTAAATCTAATCTGAGCAACTTGAAATGTTATTGAATCTGCTTTTCCTGTGACCATTGGTTTAGATGTATGTTTAAAAGTTTTTAGGCTTTCTTTGTACTAGTTTGAGGACTTATGTTCACCTGCATTCATCTGTTCGTCCACAAATAAATAATTTAATACATTTTTAGTGATAAGGAGAACAATTCAGAGCCTGCCACCCAGCGTACATCCTACACAGTGTCAGTGCCAGAGTCTTCAGGGTACTTCATGTAAAATAATGTGTGTGTGTCACAGAGACAGCCCCAAGTGGTGTTACTGAGATGGGAGTGGGGCCTCCAGACTAAGCTTGTGACAAGACTTCAGTATAAGGAACCTATTGACTGCTTGTCCTTACTGTAGGAGGACATTCACCTTTGTAACTAGGACAGTGTTACTCCTGAGATCTGTGCGGAGTCTATCACTCTAGTCCATAAAACAGAGGCTCCACAGGATGTCTCACCCAGAAAGGCACATGCAAGCTCTGCTACATGCACATCCAAACTATTACAACCACTAATGCACCAATTAGTTATTTTCTCACAATATTAATTTTACTCCAATTTAGAGAGTACCAGGTTCTCTCTCCTGAATTGATAGTGTATGTCATGTTCAAGTCATGGGTTTGAATGCCTATACAGGCTGAAGCCTGAGACACAGAGACGCTGTTTGATTAGTAGTGAGAGGGCTGTGTGACTCCGTGCAGAGACAGCCTGGAACCACATGCTCCTGCCTGCGGTATGAGCGCTCCCTCATGCCTGCTCTGCAGCCGACCCCGGCTCTGTCCACAATGCTCCTCATTGACTATCTGTGAATGAGGGGCGTGTCTTGCCTGTGCTCTGGTCATGTGACTGCAGAGTGAGGGCGGGGCTTATGAGTGCCTGTGAGGGCAGCTGGAGCTCGGCAGAGGCTGATTGCGAGTGAGCAGGGGAAGGGAGGGTAAGTGAGAACACTCTGTAGACCTTTGTGCTCATGCTGTTATTGCTGTTACTGGTTTTTGATCCCTGTGTCCTTATTGTTCTTGCAGTTACCTGCAGAGCATTGCTGTAGTCAGGCCTTTGCTTCCAGTGAGAAAGATGGAGATGTGGGGGGATGTTTTAATGTTCAGATGAATATGCTTGCCAGGTGTCTTGTGGCTCCTGGCCTTGTGGAAGCACTGAGTTTGTCAGGGGAGATAAAAGGATGTCTTACTGGAAGCCCTGCACTGATGTTGCATTGGTGGGCTCTGCTCTGAATTCCATGCTAGGGTGTGAGGACACTCATTTTCTCGGTCTTGTTCCTTTCTCCATTATGTGTGCTATTTTCTCTGAGCTGGACCAGGTCTTGGTCAGCAAGGGAGCTCATCTTTTGTTTGCACTGATTGCTGGCCATGTTTCCCAGTTCTGCATTATTTAAGACAAGCCTGCAGTGTGCACAAGGGACTGTTTGCATGCGACTGTGTTCTGCTGCATCAACAAACAGCTTGGCAGTCTAGGCAGTGCACTGTAGATAATTATGCACATCTGCTTTGCACTGATTTTGGCCCTAGTTCAAGGTGCCTTCAAATTCCAAGCAATTTCCAGCAGACTAAATATCTGAGCCTTCCTTCAGCAATTTAAACCTCAAACTGGGGTTTATCTCAGTTGCACTGATAGGCCTGTATCTGGTTTAATTAGCATTGTTTCTGAATCTGTTTTTGAATGAGTTCATAAGGTCCCAGATGAGTGGCTTCTTTGCTCAGGTTTGCACCTTCATACTTGCTCCATTAGCTACAAGCAGGTGTCCTCTGCCTCAGTGAGGAGAGCGCCTCAGTCTTGGCTCCAGTTAGCCAAATGTGAAATAAAGATGAGCCATGAGCAGAGGTCATGGGCCTGGTGTTGGGCTGCTTCCACAGCTCCTCTTTTCCATTTCCTAACCTTCTGTTACAAAAGTGTGTGTTTGTGGGTGTGTTGTCTGGGATGTGGCCGATTCACATCAGAGACCTGCAGGACATTTCAGAAGGTTGGTGTGGCCAGATCGTGTGGCCTGTATGTGTACACTCAGTATGCTTGCAGTGTAACCTATCCCACTGGACAGTTGTGGGCAGCGTTGTGGCCTGTCTGTAGAGGCTGCAGTGAAAGTCAGCTGGAAAGGCTGTGGAAGATGTACATGAGGGCATGAGGAGGTCATGTGAAATTGGTGTTCTGGCTCCTACAACATGCTGATGCAAGACCGCTGGAGACCCGCATTACTTTGAGCGCTGCTGTTTAGTTGCCTGAGCTGCACCGGTGTGTGCACAGGAGTCTCTCTGATCTGGGTTGTCTTTATAAAGGTGAATCATTCTTTACCACTGCAGCCAAGCCGTGCTGTATTAAATGAGTGAACTGTGACATACATCCCCCAAATCCTCGGCCCTTACTGGTGGTTTGGCCTTCATGCTGGGAGTCGTTTTCCTGTCCTTGTGCAGACGCAGGAGATTCATTCGGGTGGGGTGGGAGAGGACTCTCCCCGCTTGCTGTCTGGCAGATTCCAGAAATTTCAAGGGCTATTTTCGCTGGTGTTTTCAGTGATATTTCAGAATGATCAGGCGTGTTTCAGGTTGTTTAGTCTCCAGGAGTACAGTGAAATTAGTCTCATTAACTAGGTTATGACAATGAAATGGGTTTAAGAGCAGCTGATTCGGATTGATTTGATTGTTTATATGGAACGATTACTGCTGGTATCATCAAAATGCAATTTTAAATGACTTCTGACCTGTATCTAGTATATACAAGCTGCTTTTGTACAGGTGTTTGCAGTTAGGTTCTCTCTTGTTTAATGTTTATCAGTACAAAGCTAGTGATGAATTACACATTGCAAATTTTATCAGTTTGTTTTCCCAACTTGTATTCAGTTCGTAAAGGTTCTTTGTCATTTTCACGTGTTTGCTTTACAAGGCAGTGGTGATTTCTGTTAGTCTCCTGACTCGTGTGTGTGTGTGTGTGTGTGTGTGTGTGTGCGTGCGCAGTCCTGCTAGCCGTAGACTTGATGAGGGAAACGGTGTTTCTGCCATTCCTTTTCCTCTTCATGTTTCTCTTTTTGCTGCTCCTCTACCCTCTTTGTTGATCCAAGGTGGGTTTTTTTGTTTAACGTCCCCAGTCTCCTGATATTTGTGTGTTGACAACTGTCTTATTGCCTTTTGCTTTGTTCTGGTTGGGGTCAAAGGTTGCTCTCTCTGAGGAGGACTGAACAGTACACAGCCCACATGTGAGGGTCAGTAGCTGCCTTCGTCTTGTCTGAGGGTTGATTGGGTGAGATGACTGCTTTTCCAGCAGCGTTGCTGTTTTTGACATTTTGTGTTTAGCTGGGTTTGTTCAAGACCATGGCATCTCAGACTTTCTCTGGGTCGTCACTGTTTAATCGTATTACTAATTTTACATTGTCGTTCTGAAGTCTCTGTCTTTTAGTGAAACGACTGTCTTTGGTACAGTCCTAAACATGCGTCAGTGATATTAAGTTTGGTGGTCCAGACGTCATAGCAACAGCTCTGATTATATTTCTATAATCCTCACAGAATGTACCATGTAAGATTCACAGGGTTTTTATCTGTGCAAGTCGGTGTGAGGCATAAAATTTTATTTTCCAGTCTTCCATCCAGTATGCTCTCTATGTAGGGAAAATGCCATCTTCCATGGGGAAGGGCCACTGCTCAGGAAATATTGATGGCAGTCAGAGCAGTTGGTACAGATGTTTTAGAGCATGGCTGTAAATGGCTTGGGATGACATTGAGGAGGGACCCAGCTGATATGGAGGGATCTGTGTGAACAGAAACGTAAAGCAGAGGAAGCGGAGAACCCCCACCCTCAGGGTCTGGTTACAGCCGCCAAATAGAAAGATCCCCTCCCCCGGTCACCTGGGTCAAACAGGATAACCCTGTCCCACACTACCCCTTCCCACTCCCTTTGTGCAGCGCTCTTGAAGCTGGCTAAAGAGCTGCGCCTCGTGTTTCACCACACAGTGGAGCTGGAGTTTGGGAGATAGGCGGGCACGCAGACCACGGGAGGCGGGAAAATCTGAGGGCTGTGGAAGTTCTGTAACGTAATCAAGCAAAATTACAGTGCTCGTGAGATGAATCATTGTCACAGTCACTAGGTCCTTATTTTTCTTCTGTGGTAATTGGCCTTCTGGTCAATTCAATGAAAGCAGATTTTGTGTGTGTGTGTATCTGTACTTTAATAGGAAACAGAAAACACTGAAATAATCTCTGCTTGATCTTCCAGTGGCTATTTTGTGTGTCGCTCATTCTAACGGTTTTATAATAACACTGCAGAATTTGGAGTTAAAATTTTCCATTGACTGGAATGGGATGCTTGGACGCCAGCAGAAACCAACTGGATCAATAACCCATGATGTGAAAACCACTTGCATCAATGAGCCATATGGAAAGGAACACACAGAAATCTGGTTTTGGTCGGCGCACACAAATTTCAACCGAGTGCGGTTACACACACTTGAGCAAGCAAAACATATCAATCAGGTTGGACCTTCTTGTTCTGAGCTAAACGGTCCACAGGCAGCATCGTTTATACAAGAAAACAGTGCTGCAGAGTGGGCCTTGGGGGGGGGTTGGCCTCAGAGACATCTCAGATACTGGCATGGGAGGAGGTAGGCGATTTATGGTATGGTTACCCCCACCTTTACCTTTCTGTGCACTGCAATGGCAACAGAGGAGCAGACAGCTTTGGAGCTGTCTAACAAAACTGCTTGGCAACGCGAGCCACATACTCTGATTTCTGGGAGACTGTACTGAGACTTTGGATAAAAGAATTCTCATAACTTGATTTCACCCACACTGACTTGACCTGAGAAGCCTGAGGGTTTTTCTTTCCTCGTCTGACAAAACCCCTTCAGCGTGTTCTGGAAAGTGTTTCATATTTCCTAACAGAAACATGTAACTGCAGTATTGTTAGTTTCAGTTTTGTGGTGTAGTTTTCAAATTAACATAATTGTGACTCCTTTCTATTGAACACCAATAAACCTTTTCTGTGTTCAATTTATGAAAGGTCAAACCAGGGGCAGTTAGCATGGCAGGGTCATGACCTTGGGAATATTACCTTTTCAAATGACTTTATAGTTGTTGCAAAGTGGACGGTGTTTAAAGATGTGTACATTTATGATGGGGAACTGCAGCACAAATTCAGTCTCTCCTAACAACTTCATACTCTGAGGTGGGCCGCTGCTTTGCCCGTGATTCCCTCTACCTGGTAGAAGATGCCATTGTTTTTATTTATTTTTCTACTCGCTCCCACTCAACCGCATGTGGAGTACCCATAATGTCCTTTGCTATTGTTCTAGTGCAAATGGAGGTGTGAACTGGTCCAGACAACATCAACAGTCTGGAATTAATAAGAGCAAGAGTCAGGTTCAACTCGGGGTCCAGGTGTTGTCATGGGGATGGTGGTGGCTTCTCACAAGGTTTTTGGGTATGTTTGTTGCAAAGAAGTGTAACAGACTGATTGATTAAATTTGGGCTATGTGTTTGTGCACATGGAAAAACTGCTGGTGTATCTGTTGCCATGAAGGACATGGGAAGGGATCTTCTGTCATGAAGTCTGACTGTGTTCAGAGGGAAGTCAAGTCCTTTGAGCTCCTTTTTTTTTTTTTTTTTCCCCCCCCCTCATACCTGGTGTGCTTGAGGCTTTTATTCTCGCATGATCAAAAAAGCCAAAGCTGCTGTATGTTATAGCAACTATATTAAAACCCACGTGAAAAGTCAGAAAATGGTGAGAGGAATGTGCGAAATTGCTGGTCGATGGACAGTGTCCTGGCACCACACTGATCCGACCGCTCGGCTGATGAGACTAGAGGTGGCTACTTGTACTGGCATCCACAAGTTCCTCTTTGTAGCTCATATTTACTGGTTATGAAGCCATCATGATTGAACAATATTGGTTAACTTATGTAGTGTTTTTCCAGTGTTACATGCGCCCTTGTGTCCACACAGGCAGGTGGCTGATGCTATCAGGCTCTCACATGCGGTGAGAAGCCACATGGCTTGGTTTCAGAGTCTTGCTGACCAGCATTTTTGCTTCCTTTTTCACAAGCGCATCTCTGTGCACGTGTGCCCCTGTTCGACCGGCGTTGCTGGATGGGCATCAGCACCTCAGTGGGAGTGGGAGATGAAATGCACCCTAGTCTCACTTCTTTGTTCCGCAGGGGCATCGAGCAAATTTTGCAGCGCAGAATGCAAGAGGACTAGTCCTGCTTGTAGTGAAAATTTGTGGTATTTAATGATGCAGCTGCCTGTGTTGTGTACGTGTTTTGGTGAGGGTTCCTGCCAGAACATGAAACGTTGTATAATCCAGATTTATGGTGCAGTGACGGTCAGCCAGCACCCAGACCACCCCATGTGCGGAAGGGCAGTGCTGTGGGACTAAATCTCCCCATCATCCCCCTGGCCAGACGGTTTGACGTTTACAAATGCGCATCAGGCTGTGGAGCCATGTTGGCAGTGCTTGACCAATGTAAAACTGGTTTACTGCAGTAAAATTAAGTGTTTGTTCTTAACCACAAGGCCATAGTAATAATGTGTGTGGGTAATGATGAAAAGTAAATTACACTCTTCCATTCGCTGCGTTAATTTATTTATTTTTTTTCTTCCCCCCTTGTGCAGAAGAAACGAAAGTAAATTTCACGTGAATGTTTCATGTAATCAATCACTGGCTGTCCTGATATTGGGGCACCTTGGCAGCCCCGCCCTTCTTGCCAGAGGTTGGGGGTGCATCAGCCCAGTCTCTTCTATTCCACAACTTTGCCTGTTGCCTCATTGAGAATTCATGTAAACCTTTATTTTCAGGGTGAGGCATTGGGTCCAAACACTCACTTGGCCTAGAAGCCTCGTGATTTTGACAGGAGTGCCGTTCCCAGGACACGGGCAGCACTGAAAGGGATGTGAGAATGCTTTAGGACAGTTGGCACTCGTGAGACAGAAATGACACTTGCCGTGCTCCCCAGCCTCTTTTCGGCAGGCTCACGCTGAATTGAGTGTACCTCCTAGCACTCTGGTGCCTGAAGAGACAGACGTGGGGTAGCTGGAAACCGAAACCACATTGCGCACACCCCTGGCATGCACTCTAGAGGGATCGCAACAAATCCTGAGTTTGTAGGAATGTGATTGTGTAACCTGCATGTTCTGTGTAAAAGGTAGTCTTTGTTTAGGTCTAGGCAGCTGTGCAGCCACATGTTACATGCTGTGTCTGTCTTGCAACTTTCGTGCTGTCTGTTATCGTTGCTCTGCATCAGCCAGCTTTCCGGCCCCGCGACCACAGTCACAGAAGGAGAGCAGCGGTAAGCCCAGACGCGTTGCAGCCCTGCACACTGACGTGGTTCTTTTATATGCACAAAGGAAGTAGCCTAGACTCTACAAATACTTTCGGTCAGGTGACTGATAATAGAACTCCTGAAGGGGACCCTCAGGTACTGTGAGAGTGAAGCTTCAATGACGTGTTCTGCAAATGAGGATTTGTGTTGCTGCTACTTCAGCTGAGCAGCAGAAAGATGGAGAGAAGGTTGAAGAGCTGGTTTGGTCTCTGCATTGCTCAGTCCTGAGGGTAGAGACGACGCACTGCTCTTGTGCGAAAGGGTGGAAGGCATCTGACAGTCAGTAAATAGGAATGGGAAATTATGCACTTAAAAGTTGCTGTATGTGTGTGGATCAGTTTTCTGTTTTGATCATAATGTTTCAATTTGCTTTGTGTATGTGTGTTCCGAGACTTGTACACATCAGCACACATCTGAACATTCAGAATTCCCCCCTCTCCAGTCTCTTTGAGTGTGTGTAATTGCCTCAGTACACCTTATACAGAAGATAACGCATGCCAGACGGGGGGGTGGGGGAGTCACAGAGACACGCATGCACGCACACTCTCGGTGAAGAGCCCCTCCCCCTCAGCGAGCCTGTTCAGCGCGCGCAGCGTGGCAGCACTCATGCGGTGTATAGAGGCTGAGCTCTGGGATCCCCCAGCTGCGGAACCCCTCCCCTCGCGCTCTTCTCACAAATGTTCGAAACACTCAACCGTTAGGTCGTCCGCTACCCGCAAGCCTTGTTCCGTCAGGTAAGAACTACACCAGCTCTCCATGCTAGGTTCTGTGTTGGATCATAACTAACACTCTGAAGGCTCTGTTGGGAGTCTTGAGTTATTCCCAACTTTTTTTTTTTTTTTCCCCCCTCCCCCCTTCTTTCTGTCTTTCTTATTCTCTTCTTTAATGGTGACACTGAATCCATGCACAGAGGTTTGCCAGTCTGTTCGGTCTTAATTTATGTGCAGTCCTGAGGTTTGAGGAGGGTGCGTGGCATCTTTTACGACTGGGGAGGGGGTCTGATGGTTCTTGGCTGTGAGCCCTGATCTGGAGGGACTGCTCCTCCTCCCTGGCTGAGTTCTGACTTGTGTGACTTTATTCTGTGGGGGGAAAGGAAGGAGGTGAGGTCCATCTGTTGCCTCAGACCCTCCATCACCTGTGGATTTCACATGTGAGAATGTTGGGGATGACTTTGGCTCTTGGGGTGGGTGAGAGTCTTTGGGGAGAGGGGATGTATTCTTTGCTACCTTTGTACACATGGTGCTGCCTCTTTCCTGTCATGGCAGAGCATGTCTATCACGTATGCCGCATTAGGACGTTCTTGGTACATTCATGGTTGGCGTGCAGTGTCAGTGTTGTTCACGGTTGCGTGTGTACGAGGTGCCATGTGTTCCTGCTTCAGTCCCTGTAGCATGATTCTGTGGAAAACCCACTCCCTCAGCCTGTGGCCCATTCTGGGACTGCACCTGTGTCCTTAAATAGAATTTGAACTGAATCGGATGTTGTAATCATGTTGTTTTTATTTCCCTTACACACACAGGCCGCTTAATGGAGTGTTTAGAATAATATTAGAATTGTGCTCTGTTGCTTTTTATGCTTTACAGCACATTGCAAAAGGCCCTAAATGTGTGTCTGGGACATTGAGAGCTGACCCCAAACCGTCTCATCCAGCAGGGTCAGAGGTCACTCCAAGCTACATCGGCACCATGTCGGATATTGCCAAGCCGCCGCAGCCACCGGTGCGCAGCGAGAAGCCCGCTGCAGACTTCAGCTATGTGGGCATCGATGCCATCCTGGAGCAGATGAGGAGGAAGGCGATGAAGCAGGGCTTTGAGCTCAACATCATGGTAGTAGGTGAGTCTGTGAAACACGTCCACGTGCCGCGGACTGCGAGTTGCCCGTCATGGTTGGGTACCCAGAGGAGCTGAGGCATTACTCTCTGTACATGGTTGTAAAAGATGAAAGTTTCCATTACCCGTTCTTTTTTTTTCTTTCCTCATAACACATATTGTTTGTGCACAATCCGGCATCCTCTCAAGCTGAGCAGAAAGGGGAGGAGTTAACATGTCCCCTTTTCAGTTTGCATTGCTTTCTTTACTCCAGACTTTAAAATGTGGCTGTTTTACCTGTTAGCGTGTTCTAGCAGACAAGCAGGTTTTGCACAAACCCAGGCCCTCGGGGGGTCACGGAAGACGTAAATAAAGGGGTGGCTTAACTGAAAAGGTTTGCATTTTAAATGTTAGTTTGTTTTTTAACATGGGTTCAGTTTCAGCGCGATTATTGGTGCTCTAAAACGGGGCCTGCCGTGGAATGTAAATTCGGCACTGGTTCTGGAAAGTTGTTTGAATGGAACGGGTTTCTGTTGTATAAACACAATTTAGATGTCATGGCTACACGGCAGTACCGAGACCCAGCAAACAGTGAGCAGATTGGTGCGTGTTGCAGGGCACGCGAGCACACGCACACCGTTGTTGAGCTTGCAGAGTCGCTCTGGAGCTCGCTTTTGGAAGTCTTCTGTCTGAACCAACTGGTAACGCATTCTGATAAGCATCAATGTTAAAGGCTCCTTTTTTCCCCCCGGTTAACAGTTGCAGTAAGAATGCTTGTTATGTAGGTAAATTTGGAACAACATGTGTTGAGTTTTGATTATAACCTTTACTAAATTAAAACGTTTTTTGTAACTGCAGTTTTGAACTTCATAGGTATTCAGATTTTTTTTTTTTTAATTTTTTTTTAATTTTTTATTTGTTTTTTTAGGTTTGTCTAAGACTATTTTACACTGAAATGTAGGTCAACTCTTAACAAATGTATCTTTCTGTGCTGCTCCCCCATGAGTTTTTTTTTTTTTTTTTTTTTTTTTTTTTTTTGTTGTTGTAAAATAAAATGGGGGGTAAATTATGTTTTAATTACGTTTTGGTGATTTTTTTTTGGGGCCCAGCGGGGTTTTTTGGATTGG
>JABJVR010000077.1:3489855-3525785 GCA_025773905.1 Chitala chitala
AATTAAATTACTTAATGAACATTGACTAATGAAAATCGGACATTGCTTTGAATTGTGATTCAACAGAATTATTTAAAAAAGAAACTGGCATGGACAAATTAATGGTTCCCTTAACCTAATATTTTGTTGCACAACCTTCTTAGGCAATCACAGCAACAAAATGAGTTCAGTAGCTCTCAACGAGACTTCTGCACGTCTAGGTAGTTTGGCCCCACTCATAAGCAAACTGCTCCAGCTGCCTCAGGTTTGAAGGGTGCCTCTCCAGACTGCATGTTTTAGCTCTTTCCACAAATATTCAATAGGATGTAGATCAGAGCTCATAGGAGACCACTTTAGAACAGTCCAATGTTTTGTTCTTAGCTATACATATATACCAAGACACTTAAATGATGGTAGAATCTGTTGTAGATTTTATCAGCAGCACCTTTTTTCTCTGTAGATGCAGTTTAATGGGCACCATGGCTGTTGGTGCCGATCAACGTAGGCACTTCTGGTGACGATTCTCCTCGTTGGTTTTCATACATGTGCAGACATTGTCTTTTGTGATTTATGAAACGTATAAACAATTCATATAATGCTAAGTCTACAAAGGTAAATTACTTCCATTTGCCTGCATTATATTGTATCACACAAACAAAATTATTACCCCAGTTCTGATAAAATTAGGACCAGATCTGCATGTAGTGGCCAGTGTGTCTTCAGCAATGTCCTGAGCCACATCTCTTCTCTGGCACTATGGTTGCAGTTGTTGGCCAGACTCAGTGGATTGTTCCAAGTTTCTGAAATTGAACTTTCTGTTAGTCTATTTTCTAATATCTCCATGGATTACAGTACTGGCTAACAATATAATGTTATGGTCTAACATTTATTGTAGGTCAAGCCCTTAGTCTTATTTCTTTAATAAAAACTACCAGTATATATTTAAATCTTTTACAAATGCCACTGTTACAGATGAAAGAAGTGCAGAATTCCTTTTCACTGCAAAATGGGAGGAGTCATTGATCATATATTTATACTAATTAAGAACGTGTTTTGTAAACTTGGTCCAACCTAATTATTTGTTATATCCCAATGCTATAAAGCAGGTCTAAATTTCTCTAAATGGAAAATAATACCAAAGTTCCTATCACTGCCAATTTAATTCAGTTTTGCAAGACGTACCTGTTACTTTGTGACTGGTGTAAGTAACCGGTAATATCACTGAAATCCACGAGTTTATTTACGTTTATTCCGTATCTGAATTATTTCTTTTTTATGTATCTGAATTATTTCTGACATTTCCCTGTGCGTGATATTCCACGTAGAATAGACACATACGTTTACTTAGCTACAGTCAGCACGCTCTCATGACAGATATGCACGCAGCACACACCGTGCATGCAGCACTTCCCACACGGTGGTCCAAATACACCTCTCCCATAGCCAGTAAGATTGCCAGTGACACCTGTAAATGCAGGAACAGCGGCGCTTCAGTGCGGCGCCTATTAGTCTGGAGGAGGGCTACTATCAGGAGGATAACGGCAAAACAAGTGGATTAGGACTTATCAGGGACAGGCAATACCCCTTGATGGATGACACCCGTCATTGTGGTTCCAAAGCATTTTTCATTGCAGAGTAAAATAAAATATGGGCGTACAGGAGTGGGGGATTATGTGACAGATTCCGGCAGTACATGAAGGAGCGGTGTGCTTGAGGTTACTGCAATAAGAGTTTTCTCTTCCCCTAATAGAATTGTACTATCCGTGTCCACTCCATCTACCCTCAAGATAAACTCACTACCGTATACTGGAGACACACACCCGACTGCGGGTTGTTTGCTTCCGATGTACCGACGCAGCGCTGCAGGTAGCTTGTTTCAGGTGGCCTGTGGTGATTTAATTATCTGGTTTACTTGTTAAAAGAGGCACAAGTAGGAATCGAGGTCATTTAATTTGTCAACAGGCTCTTCAGAAGCAGTTCCTTGTTTGTGTTAAAAGCGCTAATGGCGTGCTTTATTCAAAGACGCACGGGCGCTACTTGGGGCTGATGGAGTCGTGTGCCTTTGATTAAGATACTCGAGTTCAAAGAGAAAACACGAGACCTTAAATGAATGAGGAAATGCGACCCCCCCCGCCGGTTCCATTTGCGCGTCTCTGAGAAAGAGGGCAGAGGAACTGCGCAGCTTTAAGTGTCCTGCCCTGATTAATTTAACGCCCGTCGCATTAAGGGCACTTAACACTCATGGAACACCTTATCTTATCTACGATGATCCTAAAACAACATTTGCCTAATAGCTAAGGGTTTGTTTGAATATTAGCACTAATTATACTCAACAAAAATACTGTCCGAACCTCAGTGTAACCCTGCACATAACGCTCCTTTAAGTTAAATTAATTAAGGCAAGACATATATTTCGTGTTCTGTAAACAATCTTCTAACTGGTGCATGTAAACAAAACTTTAGGCTACTCTTATTATATTTAGTTGTACTTGTATGTACAGTATATGTGTTTGTGATACACACTTCCTCGATTACTGCACAATCGTAGGTAAATTGCCTGTTGTAAAATATTTTTTATAAAAAAATCTGCGCGCTAACCAATACGCTTTGTACCATTGTGCTGGAACACTGGAAAAGTGCAGAAGATTAATACCCTTTTCGTTACATCTTCGTCCTTTCTCAAAAGTTTTTTCCACCTCATTTACAGCATAAATATTTTGTCAACGTGTCACTGGTGTACATCTCTTTATAAAGGTTTCAGCCGTCGATACGTTTCAAACACGGTTTCAAATATTTTAAAAGCCTTCCTGAATGCACCTGCTAGGTAATATCTGAAATCTGTTTACCAAATGGTTATATGAATACAATAAAATCTGAAATATTAAACAGACTCACTTAAACAATCAGATGCGTTTAGCGAAAACTATTAGCTTTTCTATAGAATGTAAAACTTGCAAACTTGGCCGATGAAGAGAGGTTGTCGTTGTTGAGAAGTGGTTAATGTTCTGAGCTGTGTTTATTTTTTAATTTCCATAGTTTTATCAGAGGTGTTTGAATGTCACAATGCATTCATTTATTGGGATTTAAAAAAAAATCAGAGATAATATAAAACGTCAAAATGATTTGGGATGGGGTGTCACTATGACTTAAAAAATTCAGTTTGTTTTTTTTTTTTCCTCACAGAAGGGGGTAGTTGCAGACTTTAAGATGTCTGTATGTTTTTTCTACATTTTTTGTTATACAGCATTGCCTGCTGTAGTCTACATGACCCAGATATGTGACGCTTGCATTCCTGTACCACACAGGGTAGATGGCATTACTGTACAAGCCCAGTGCATTAATAATAATAACAATAAAAATGTAATCAAATCTGTAAAAACAATATATACTTAATGTTCACCTAGGATTCTCTGCTAAAAGCCCACCTCATCAAACTGCAAATTAGTGGCGGGCGTAACTTTATTATGCCCCGGATCTGCGACAGGTCCCCATAAATAATTCACAGGGCTGTCTCTGAGAGCGGCTGATTTAATTCTGCGGAGTGGCGCTTGGAGTGTGGCGGTGATATGAAACAGGAGTCTCTCCGAGCCTCCGCTGGCAACCAGCCCACGGCGCCGCCGTAGATACGGTCCTCCGCTGCCATGCATCCCTTGTAGGCAAGGCGGAACCATGGCAACCAGTTCACCCGCTGCATCAATCATCCTGGGTATGTGTGTGTGTGTGTGTGTGTGCCCCTTTGGAACAGTAACAGAAAAAAGAGGGGTGGGGGTCACTGATGTGAGGAACAGGAAAGGATGTGTATGCTTCTGTGTGTAAATTTGTGTGTGTGTGTATGTGCGTGAGGGGGGTGGGGACTCTTACAGTTCTCTTCGGATGCACTGTTGGCAGAGACGGTGAGCTGTAAGGCACGCGGTGTGAAGTGTGCTCATGTGCTGAAGAACACCAACGTCTGTTCCTTCCCCACGCCCGCCTACTGTATATGTGCCCACACTGTGCGCAAACCACATATTTAAAAATAAGCAAATGTGTTTTTATGCACTGGGGTGTTGGCTTACTTGAGAGTCTGCATGACGTTTCTGCTGCTGCTGCAGGGTTTCCGCGTGAGAACGCACAAGCTCCATTGCCATACTGTTTGTTGCAGTGTGCATTTCAGTGCCTACCCTCTGTTCACTGTGAAGAACCGTGCCCTCTGTGGGGTAGCACAGATACCCAGAGACCTATCTGGGCAGCAATTGGAATTTAAAAAATAAGGGCAGGAAAGGGAAGAGGGGTTGGTAGTGTTGGAAATTGCTTTTTCCTTCAGTGTATCAGTTGACTAGTATGGCAGCAGTGCCTAGAGGGTTGGGGGCAGGGGGGCAGCATGAGTGATGTAACATCAGGGTAATGTTAGTAGTAATATGATGGTCTGACAGTGTGTTAGGTGAGTTGTACCTAAGGGAGCAATGTCACTACGCAGTGTCCAGTGGCAATCACTCCAAACACACTAAGAAACCTCCACCCTCCTGTCTAGACTCCCACCCCAAAACACTAGGCCTTCTGTTGTGCTGTTGCAGGGCTAAAGCGATAAAATAATATTACTGGGATGAAGTCAGAATTAGTTTTCTGTTACCAAAACAGGACTGGGACCTGTGATGGAGCCCCAAGCAAGAAAGGGAGGCACTCTTCAAGATTGAGACTGTCATGTTGTGAAACAAACACAAAAACACAACACACACAGTATGGGATTTTTGAGAAAACAGTACAGTGAGCTCCGGGCCCCCAGGGCTGGCAGGGGCAAAGTTTTCACTGCTGCTGTTTGGCTTCATTTCAGCCCTATTGACCCCACCCCCATCCCATCCTATTTAAGAAAGAGTAATAAACTGTCAGCTGGCAGTAGGGTCGCCACCTTTAAGAAATGAAAATAAGGAAAACCTACCCTGAGGCAAGATGGGTGCAGCTGGACTGTTTTAGATAAAGATGGGAGTGGTGCTGGTGGGGTGTTCTGGATAAGGAGGGGTGTTTTGGAGTGGTGCTGGTGGGGTGTTCTAGATGGAGGGGTTTAGGGGAAGTAGTGCTGGTGAGATTTTCTGTATGAGGGGGTATGTAGGGATGCTAACCATGTCAAACATGCTACTGACCAACGTAAAGCTTATCTTTTGATGTGTTATTTTGCTTCACTTCTAGCAGCCCGAAAGCAGTTTCTCATCCACCAAAGCGGTGTAGGGTTCAGCACAGGACATGCTACAATTGCAATTTTAATTTCAATTCATTTTGATATAGCACAAAGAAATTACAGATAATACAGAATTAACAGAGAGCAGATGATTGAAGTTAAAGCCAGACAACAGCTGAGAGGAACCAAAATCTCCACAGTGTGGAGAAAAAAACCTCTGGGGGCACAAGATTGACTGGCTGCCCAGCCCCTCCTGGGCATGCTAACATTACAGAATACACAGTTGATAATGGAGACTATGAATGTAAATAGCATTATGGCCTCCTGTGCTCCAGGTCTAAGAGTAGCTCTCTATAAATTCAAGGCATTTCTTGGGCGAAGGCCCCATCCTGGGAGGGTATACTGGGTGTCAGCAACTCTAACAAGGCATCCCACTCAGATGGTGCCCAGTGGGGCACGGGGTAGAGATATAGACAGAGAAGGATTGCAGAGAGGGGTTAGTACATAATACAAAAACTAGCAGTCCCATAACAGAATATCACAGATACATTGGCATTTACAGCAGCACTAACAACATTAATTCCAGTGGGCTGTGGAGACTATTCTGGAAAAGCTAATTCAAAGAAGTAGGTTTTCAGTCAGAATTTGAAGACCAATTCAGCATGTTGTATGTAACCAGACATTCTATTCCATAGACTAGCTCCGTAACTAAAGGCTCTAGTCCCAATAATTTTATGTATGCGTGGAACGGAAAGAAGGTCTACATTCTGGGATCAGTTTTGAGTATATGTCTTAATCAACTCCATTAGACTGGTTCTTTGCCTTTAAATGCATTATATGTTGACAGGAGAACTTTGAAATTGGTCCTGTACTTTACAGGAATCCAGTGGAGTGAGAATAGAATAGGACTTATCCTGTCGTACTTTCTGCTTCCAGTAATAGTTCTTGCAGCTGCGTTTTAGATGCATCCATACCAACGGGAAGGTAACTCTTGTTGAATCCTACAAAACATTCAAGATAAAGACGAAAGGCTCATGGATAAATTATGGCCTAATCTCTCATGATTAATTACCTCCAGACTTTACATTTGTTTGGAAACATACTTTCATATGTCTGGCGGTCTCTCACTATGCAATACCGTTGCATTCTTATCAGAATATGTTAATAAGAGTAACCTGTAGACTCCATGCTGATTCACATTTTTGCAGACGTTTTGGTCATTTGTGTAAAATATGACAAACATTTTGGTGGAAATACACTGATTCATGATGAAACTGGATATTTTGATCTTTGTAATCTAACAATTCAGTATTGTATGGAACAGGTGAGAATCATAGCTGTCAGTCCAGAGGAAAGTGGGTCCTTATTGTGGTTTCTACTCCCATTTAGCAGCTTTACCTACAAAGATCGCATGCACGAATTATCATAGCATGTGAGCATTTTTCAAATTGGTTTTGCAACAATATGATCACATCAGAAAGCGTGAAGCACAGTTTGCATCCAGTTGAGTTAATTCTATTCAATTCAGTTTTATATAGCACCTTTCACAACATGTTGCCTCAGAGCACTTTGTCTTAATATTCAGTATGTTTTTCCAATGTAAAATTCAAGGTGGGTGTGTCTCATTTCTAGATGAAGGAAATGTAATTTTTAAAGTACCTGCTCACCCTGAGGTGCTTTCAGAAACTCTCTTACTCTTATTTTATGTGCCATGTCTTACAAAGAGTACAATGGGGCTGCTGATCATACAGATGCTGAAACAAAGTGAGCAAAGATATAGGCTGGCCAAAGGGATGCTGGTAACACAGAAGAAGCCTCGATTTTGTACATCTGAGGATGCTGTGTAGGCCGGACGTCTACGTAAATGGACTGAGTGAAATCAGCAGAGGACTGAGAGATATGTCACCCAGTGTCACCCAGTGTCACCCAGTAGGTGCAATGGATTGATTGGCACATTCTAGTCGACAACAACAATGATTTCTGTGGGTCATGGGCACCAGCTAACTGTGGCTTCATGTAGGGGCCTGAGTTAATAATTATCTGCTTTTATGTCACAATGAAATTTGTTCTGTGCATTTAACCCATTCCCCTGGGCACCCTGGGAGCTAGCACTGAGTGTCTTGCTCACGGATACACCTGGCTGTGCGGGGATTCAAAAGCAAAGTAAAGGTGAAGCAGTGGGCAGTATTTACACAGAGCACAGAGGCACCTGTTTTTGTTTTCAGGTGCAAACTCTGCCGTGAGTAATTAGTTGGTTCCTGCTGCAAGGGGGGGAATACGACCGACATGAGAAAGAAAACACGCACTTGAATGCACAACATGTCTTGACTCACAGTTACACAATTAATTCCACATTGTGATAACATACTAAAAGGCAGTGTTGTTTCCATCACATCAGAGACTTTTATCATCAGTTCTGCAAATAATATCACTAAGTGTAAATAATAATGGCATCACTTTAATAACTAAAAATAACAATATGGTTGTAACTGCAAATAACAAACAATATCACTGTAACTATATAATTATTTCACTGTATCTGCAAAATAGCATGTTGAAAAACATGCTGAACTCTTTCTGAGTAACCCTATAAAGTGTATACATTTTTTCATGTTGACCTATAACTTTATCTTACACAAATTTACCTGTTTTTCATAATAACATCCAATTAATGTTTTCCTGTGGCAATCTGTATTGTATAATGTGCAACATATCTGAAAACATTATGAATACAATTGCTTTAAGAAAAACAACACCAGCATCTGAAGAAGAATTTAAGGTACAATGACAAAAATCCCACTCAGCAGAGCGTCCCAAATTCTTTTTAACCATTTTTTCTAAAACTGCCTTTTAATGCAAGATGCAGCTGTCAGTCAGAGTAAAGCTGACATAAGCATGAAGGTACTATTATTAACTAACAGACAGCGTTAAAATAACTATCATCAGAATTATGCAATTTGCTTTCACAGATGTTCTTGATTCACAACGATAAATTTCTGATGGAAATGGACTCTGTACAGAGAAATCAGGAAGTGTTGCATGGACTGCTAAACAAAGTAATTGTTTGTTTATATTTTATAAATTAAATATAAGTTGAAACAACAATGTACAGAAAATCAGAAATATACAATGTATATTTCTTTTAATTGAAAAAATTTCCTTTTCCCCTAACGTTAAATTGTAGCAAAGATCTGCACATATATGTACAGAATACTTACTGTTACCAGAAATCTGCAAGCAATACATTTTTAAAACAGATTTGCATTTGGAAGCTTATTAAGCTCTGGAAGCTAAATAAACCTGAAAACAATTTTTTCAGCAATAAACTTGAAAATTGAGTTTCCTATGATCGCCTATGAATGAAACACGTCGTGCTCAATATGTGTTTGGCGTTCGTTTTTCTTCCCAGTTATTGGCTACTCGTTGGCATACTTGGCTGCGTGGCCGATGTGCTCATGGCTCGGCTCGGCTCCAGCTCATCAGCCGCTGTCCATGTTTTGGAGTCTGGTCCGTCTTCATCTCTTTGAAACGTTACTGGCTTCTCATGCAGATCTCATCGCGACAACAATGGGTGACCTGGTTAGATAACAACAACCTCCGAGTTTCATAATAACCAATAATAACCAGCGACCACGGGATGCTCAGTTTTCTTCTTGATATTTTTAATGTCCAAGGGCACCTATATTTAACTACAAAAATATCTATTTCTATACTACTCATATTTTATAAATAATAGAGGTGGTATTGAGTAATACATTAGGCTTTTATGTAAGATAATTATGGTGACATAAATGTACATTGTACCTCCATCCCCAGCCCAAATACATATATTTGTGCTGCTATAAAAAAAATTATTGCACTTTTAACTGACTGCTGCAGGGAGTCACACAAAAATGAGGCTGTAATAGACTGATGCTTTCCGAAGTGTGTTTGCCTACTGTACTTCTCTCAGCTTAAATATATGGGCTCAGAGTCTCTTACGCAGGCCAGTCTGCCTGAAGCGAGAAGGCTCTCACAGAGGAGAAACGGCAGACCACCGGTCTTCGTCTTCATCAATCTCTCACCATCCTTCTTTAATCAAAGCGCAGTTTCTCTTGGGTGGGTTCACCAGAGAGGAGACTGATAAGATTGTGGTAGGGCCTGCTGAACACATGCTGCTCTGACAGAGATGAACTCCTGAGGGGCATGGCTGCATTAATGGTCCAAGGATGTTAGGGCCAATCAGATGTGATACATTACAACTGATGGAGAGTTTCAGTTCAGTACTGTGAATGCCTCTCCACCCCATCTACGAGCTGAGTGTGTCTTTTGTGGTGCCTAATGCAGCCTTCCTGGTGCGTACCTGTGTGGCCACAGCCTGAGTGGTGAGGGAGAGCAGTGAATGTTTACCCTGGATACTCCTCATTTTGCCCCTGGGTAAGTTTAACATGCCCCTCTCCATATAGTCATGCACAAGCCTTCACAGTCCCACAATAGTCACCACTCACATGTGTGAAGTCTATGTCCACAGTCATGTGACAAGATTGCTGTGCACTCCCTCCCCTCAGAAGCCCACCCAATGCTGCAGCAGGTTTAATGCATACAGAAGTAATAAGGCAGCTGCACCAGCTACCAATAGCTATTAGTTTTTTTATCCATGACCAAGACAATCCATGCATACACACACACACACACACACGGGCACACACACACACACACACACGGGCACACACACACACGGGCACACAGCTCCATGTCACAGCTACACAAGCCACTGTGGCTTGGACATCCTACACACCAATAGCTTCCAGATCATCTGCTCCTGCTGAGCAGGCCAGTGGCTCACCTGTGAGGGAGCATGTGACTGAGAAAGTTGTGCCACACCATGACAGCCGGGGGTCCCACTTGGACTCGGGGTTGAGTGGAGCGCCGACATCAGCCTCACCTCACAGGAGCCTCACCTCCCACTCACTGCAGGCTGGGGCAGTAGGGAATCCTGTTGAGTCATACAAGTGACTCACTTGGCGTGCATAATTGACCATTACCATATTTCACTGAATATTTCATGTCCTTTTCTGCAGTTCAGCTGATGGGATGGTTCCGGCATGTGATGTCAAGTGACTGTTTGCTGAGAGCTCAGCTGGTAAAGCATCTCATACCAGGGCTTCCAGAAAGGGAGTTGCCTGTTAGACCATTACACATTCTGTTTTAAGTGTACCCTCATGACAAAACCTTCCCACCCTGGCCACAGGCAGTGTAGTTCATCCTTTATCCTATGAGCAATGCCCTTCAATTACTGTGTCGCCAGACCCCACTGGGCACTGCCAACCAGCCAGTTTGGGGGAGGGGCAGCTGTTAGTTGACTTAGGCTGCTAATTTGGCAGCACAATAATTTCCCAGGGGCAGGATGAAGGCCACGCCCCTCACTTCTGTGCTCAGAAGGCCACACCCATCATGGCTGTCCTCCTGCATGTTCATCTGAATCCCTTAATTAGAGTCACACAGTGGAATGCCAGCAGTGAGGGCTAAGAGGCCAGTGGGCACCATGCAGGAGGGGCACTAATTAGGATGTGGACAGTGTTACAAAGCTATTATTTTGTACAATTATCACATACAGTCAGGTTTCATATATATTTGGCCACTGACAATGTTAGTGTTACTTTAGCTGTCCATCTCAGGTGTATTGGAGTTGAAAGTAATTAATGAATATGAGCTTAGAGTGCAGACTTTCAGTTTTCATCTGACTGTATCTACATCTAATTCAGGTGAATAGCGTAGGAATTACAGCAGGTTTGACATATGGTTCCCTCCCCCCCTTTGTACGAGACCAAAAGTAATTGGACAATTGGTTGCTCAGCTGTTTCCGAGGGCCAGGTGTGTGTTATTCCTTCATTATTTCATTGACATGTTAACAGATAAAATTTTGAATGTGGCATTTGCATTCAAAATCTGTCGCTGTTAACTTCCAATATGAAGTTCAAAGAGCTGTCAATGCCAGTTAGGCACGTAATCATTAGACTGAAAAATCTAAACAAACCCATCAGCAAGATAGCAAAAACATTAGGTGTTGCTAAATCAACTATCTGGTACATTTTTTCAAATAAAGGATGGACTGGTGAGTTCAGAAACACCAAAAAGCACAGAATACCATCGATAACATTTCTGGAGGATGACCGAAGAATTCTTTCCCTGGTGAAGGAAAAATCCCTTAACAACAGCTGGGCAGATCAAGGAAATCCTCCAGGAGGCAGCTGTAGTGATGTCAAAGTCAACAATCAGGAGAATTATAGTAAATACAGAGTGTTTACCACAAGACATAAGCCATTGGTAAGACTAGGAAATGTGAAGACTGGGTTAGCATTCAACAAAAAACGTAAAAAAAAACTTGTATAGTTTAGACAAAGATCAACTTGTACCAAAATGATGGACAAAGAAAAATATGGAGAAGGAGGGGAACTGCTTATGATCAGATGCAGACTACCTCATCAGTGAACAATGATGGAGATCATGCTGTGGTGTGGGCATCCATGGCTGCCACGGGAACTGGCCCCCTTTTATTTTTTGATGTGACTGCTGACAAAAGCAGCAGGATGAATTTTGAAGTGTATAAGGCTATTATCAGCTCATATTTAGCCAAACACTTTAAAACTCATTAAATGGAACTTGCACTTCTACAGTGCAGGTGAACAATGACCCAAAGCAAACTGCAAAAGCAATCCAAAAACGTTTTAAACACAGAAGTGCAATGCTCTGCAATAGACAAGTGAATTCCCTGACCTCGGTCCAACTGAGCATGCATTTCACTTGCTGAAAGCAAAACTGAAGGGAAAATGCCTTAAGAACATGCAGGAGCTCTGGACTAGTTACTATGAAGGCTTGGTAGAGCATCACCAGGAAAGAAACTCAACATCCTGTGATATCTGTGGGTTCTACTCTTCGAGCAGTCAATGACTTCAAAGTATACGCAGCCAAGTCTTATAATTGACAATAAAATTTATGATTACCATATGTTAGTGTGCTCAATTATTTTCCATATAGTACCAAAAGTCTCTAAAACTTGGGGCTATGTGTAAAAATGGCTGTAATTCCTACAAGTCATACAATATTTTTAACAAAACCATTATATCTGGAAGTTCTCGAGAAAGAAGTCCATTTGACATGATTCAACTTCCAGATAACCTCGCCTGGACGACTAAGAATCTTCATAGACAAAAACCATTATAAATAACACCCTACACATAAAAATTTAAATTTATAGTTTCATTTCAAATCCACTGTGATGGCATACAAAGCTAAAATGATGAAAATTGTGTCACTTACGCACCTGACTGTAATTGTGTCTTTAAACTGCAATGATTACTTAGTTTCAGTGGCAAATGGAAGGCGCCCCTCATTTGGCAGATTCCGCACTGACTGCTCTGCTGTCTGTCCACCACAAGCCTCCTCTCCCTGTCCACCACGAGCCTGTCTGCATTTCTCTCTCCCTTTTTCACATAGATCTTGCATAGAATCAGACAGTACCGACTGCCTGTTTGTCCATCGGTTTAAGAAATGAATCCTAACTGAAATTGTTTTGACAGGGGTCAGAGGTGAAACGGAACTGGGTAATGATGGATAACGCAGTCTGGAGAACGGCGAGGTCACTCAAGGACATGATGTTCATTTCACTCACAGCCCAACAGCAAAAAGGGAACGCAAAGAGCCAATTAAAAAGCACATCCCTTCTACTGATGTGGGTATTTACAGTGCTACAGCATTGACAGTACAGTCATTTCTCAGCATGTGTTTATGTATACATCTTCCTCAAAGGGTGCTACAACAGTAGCCCAGGCCTGTTCTGGGACACCACCCTGGTTCAGACCTGTGAAGCCTCAGGCATGGCATTGTACCCACTGTGCAACATGCTGGTGCCTTGCGGAGGTGGGCGGCATCCGCAGCATTGTTAATTACCACCCAGCTCCTCCAGAAGCGCGCCACTCTGCCTAATTAGCGATGAATATGAAACGCAGAATTTTTAATTAAAGATGATGAGTAGGGGTTAGACCAGGAGCGCTACACCAGAGGGCTGTGCTGGATGAAACCATGCGGACGGTTTCCCGACATCTTTGATCTCTCAATGGTCAACAAGCCTTGGGTCGTGGAGAAACTGTCAACGAGGTCTTTATCAGATCCCACAGAGGGTCCAACAAGGGTGCGCACACACACACGTAAACACACAGATACACACATATGTGTGTGGGTGCATTTACACACTACACAGTTAAAATGACCTTCAGCTCTGTTCTCTTTCCTTTGTCTCGCTCCCTTTTTCTGATTTTCTAAAAATAACCCCCAAATCAAAAGCGGTGTGGCGCGCCTGCCCCTGGGCACAAGCTTGGCAAGGGGTGCCAGCGATGCGTCTAATTAACTCATTGAGGCAGAGACAGGCACGGGAGCCAGTCAGGGTGGGGCTGTGTGGTGTGGGGGGGTGTGCTAATTACACTGAATAAAAAAGAGCTGAGGTACAGAGGAGTCAGAACAAGGAAACAGTGATAGATGGGGCAGCTTGCCTGCAGTGCTGCGATATGAATGGGGAGCAATGAATTTCCAATGAGGGGAGTGGCACAGTGGCACCAGAGTCAATTAACTGCCTTCCACAAAATAAGCTCTCTTAATCTCATGTCACACAAACTGGCAGATGTCCAGTGCTGGACAGAGAGCAAGGTGGACAGAAGATAACCGTCCAGCTGATTTTTTTTTTACTTTTCTTCCTGACAGCACCTGGCTTGAGTGGTCTGAGTTAGGTGTTTCCTTGTTTTTCCAACAGCATGTATGCTATGTACTTCACCTTCTTCAAAGTAGAGTGACAGACTGTGAGCTCTTTTGCAACTTGTAACCTCCCCCCCCCATGGAGGACTGGCAGATTAAGGCCACACCTGCCCTTCCATCACCTGAGCCCATCCCGCACCAGCTCTTGGCCATGTTGCAGCACCACAGTGTTCAGGCTTCACCTCCACTTTGCATCTACGGGGTTCTGTCTGAGGGGAGGAGCCTTAGGAGGCTGGAGCCAGATTTGGAGCTCTCATACCTGCTAGCTGATTATAACATACCATACTGTGACCATGTTATCTGTTAATACAAACGCACTGTCTATAACAGCCATGCAGAACATTTTTATATAGATATGATTTATATATGCACACACATACACTGATCAGCTGTTACATTATGACCACCTACCCACCTAATATTGAGTAGGTCCCACTTTTGCCACCGAAACAGCCCTGATCCATCGAGCCATGAACTCCACTAGACCTCTGAAGGTGTGCTGTGGTATCTGGCACCAAGCCATCAGCAGCAGATCCTTTAAATCCTGTAAGCTGCAAAGTGGGGCCTCCATGGATTGGACTTGTTTTTCCAGCACATCCTACAGATGCTTGACTGGATTGAGATGTGGAGAATTTGGAGGTCAGTCAGTCAGTCAGTCAGTCATCTTCTATACTGCTTCATCCTGTTAAGGGTCATGGGAAGCCTGGAGCCCATTCCAGAACACATAGGGTGCAGGGCAGGGCAGGGGACACCCAGGGTGGGGCACCAACCCATCAGAGGCCAAGTCAACATCTCAAATTTTTTGATGTGTTCCTCAAACCATTCTTGAACATTTTTTGCAGTGTGGCAGGGCACATTATCCTGCAGAGGCCACTTCCATCAGGGAAAACCATTTCTATGAATGGGTATACTTGGTCAGCAACAATGTATACATACAGTAGGTGGTACATGTCAAAGTAACATCCACGTGAATGGCAGGTCCCAAGGTTTCCCAGCAGAACATTGTCCAAAGCATCACACTGCCTCTGCTGACTTGCCTTCTTCCTAAAGTGCATTCTGGTACCATCTATTTCCCATGTAAGGTAAGCATATGCCCTTGATGACTCACATGATGCAAAAGCAAACTTGATTCATCAGACTCGGCCACCTTTGTCCACTTTTGGCAATGGACACGGGTCAGCGTGGGCACCCTGACTGGTCTGCAAGTACACAGCCCCATACACAACAAACTGAGATAAACTGTGTGCTCTGACACTTTTTAGTTGGAACCAGCACTAACTTTTTCAGCTATCTGAGCTTCAGTAGCTCTTCTATTGGATCAGGCTACACAGGCCAGCTTTTGCTCCCCACACGCATCAATGAGCATTGGCCGCCCGTGATCCTGTCACCGGTTTAGTGGTTTTTCCTTCCTTGGACCACTTTTGGTAGGTCCTGACTACTACAGACCAGGAACATCCCACAAGACCTGCAGCTCTGGAGTTGCTCTGACCCAGTTGTCTTGACATCACAGTTTGGCCCTTGTCAAAGTCGCTCCATATCCTTACACTTGCCCATTTTTTCTGCTTCCAACACATCCACTTCTTAGATAAAATGCCTAAAATGTCCCACCCATTTTTTGCATATAATTTTTTGCATATAATCCAAATGTTTGCCTTAAGGTATCTTTAACTATTTTACTACATACTATTAACAGGCTACAAATAATGCTTTTTAAAACCAACAAACAATATGGCTCACATGGTGGGTTATTGTACTGTGATGTATTATATTATATTACAGAATTTTGTTTATGAAGCAGCACTACTGGAGCTTTATGGCGTTTGCTGGCTGACCATGTGCTTGTGTTGATGTTCACTGTCTCCTGTTATTGCACTTATTATCGTACTTGTAAGCACTTTCAAGCCTCTTAAGTCAAAAGCCAATCAAATAAATGTGTGAGTAAAACTGAACCACACAAGCCCATAATTGGCACAGCATAGTGGAGTGAGATGAATAATGTGAATAATGAACAATAGCAGTTAAGTGTTGGTAAACATGCACTTGCTAACTCATAAGAAGGTTGTTTTTTTTCTCCATAGCCTGAAATTTCAATGAGAGAAGTTTGGGACATGTTTGGTTACTTTTGGTGGTTTCTTCAGGCCCAGGAAAGTGATAAATTGGTAACTGGATGAGGATTTTTACAGGCGTGACTGGCACAAGAACTCGGTCATACGAGTATATAGTTTGCTTGGCTGTGTCACACCGGGGTGCTTAACACTCTCCATTGTTTAAAAACTGTTAAATTGCAAGTGAGTGCGAGCTGAATTGTGTTGTCTGTGGTAGCTTTTGCCCAAATCAGTCAGGCTTTGAAGGATTTACTGATTGTCACACATACACTTTAACTACCAAGGGATGGGTTGATGCTATCATATGAAGACCATCTGTGGAAGAGACTTCTTGCCATGTCACAAATACACTTTAACTACTGGCTGAGGGATAGTCTGACCTAGAAAGAGGGAAATTTCAACACCGAACAGAGGCCCTAAGCAGGGCCAGCCTACTCAGCTGTTCTGTTTTCCAAACCAGGCTGTTAAGCAGGGAAAAGCCCTTCCATTCAGAGTCTAGGCATTGTCTTTACAGCTGAAAATTGGCCCCCTACATCCGCTTCTGGTGGTAAAGCTATGCTTACTCTGGTAGGATTTGTAATCTCATCCAAAATGATTTTCCCAACATCAGTCATCACTGTAGTAGAAATTATTCCTTCATCTTTGTATGTCATTTGCAGATGTTGTTGGACACGTGTGATGATGCAGACAGATGTTTTCCTCCTTTGTTTTGCATAACGAGTTCAGCAGAGAGCTCTCCTCTCCTCCCCACATCCCTCCAGTCAGTGGCAACCTGAAAAGCTCTGAACTTTGTGAGTCTCGAGCTATGGATGTATCTTTTCTCTTTCCGTTGCTGTTTGTTGACCTGTGCTGTACATAGTTACTCTTGTGTTTTAAAATACAGAAAAACAGGAAACACTGCAATAAATACCAGAACCTGTGGGTGGTTTTCCCTGTGGAGGTGAATGTTAACAGGCCTTTATCTTGATGGTCCTACTCCATATTAAAATGTGCTGCACGTGGATAAAATTCTCTGCTGCTCAAACAAATGATTTGGCTATATTGTTTGGTTTTGACATTTATTTAAGTCTGTGCAAAGTCGAACTGTTTGCTTAACAGTCTGAAGCTTGTTGGACGTTGTTTGCTCAGCCGTCGGCAGACTCCATGGGTGGGTTTGTGCCTGTCCAGCAGCATGTCTGGATGTCAGAGGTCAGGATCAGAACCAGGCTGATGTGAGGTGTGGGGAGGGGGGGTCAAACAATCGACACACAACAAAAGAGGAAGTGTTGTAATGGCAGGGTGGAAGGAAGGAAATCCTTGAGGGTTTTCATGAATCACTTGCTATAGAGACTCTGCCTAAAACACACACACACATACAGAGACACAGTGCCACAGCTGGGGGCTACTTCAGGTTAGCGTGTGCAAAGAAAAAACAGAGGACTGACCCTGTCCCTGAAGCTTCTCCTCTGTCTGAGAGGAGCATAGCTGCCTTCCTGATAGCAAGTGGGGGGTGGGGGTGGCCGGACTCTCAGAGTGACGTCTGTGTGAAGAGGAAGAAAGGATATCTGTCATGCAGGTCACCTCTGCATATCGCTAACATCACAAGACAGAACATTACAGGGAATGTTTCACATACACAGACACATGTCTGTACATTCGTACATTTACTTAGTATTGTACTAATAACAATAAAGATGTTAGGAGGCATATTAGTTGTTGAGAACTGAATCTATTTAAAATTAACTAGAACTAAGTTTGTGAATCACCAAACTATCATACAACAATAGCACTAATAATAGAAGTAGTAACAATAATAATAATTGTAGTGTCACACTTCAATGTGTGTGTTTGTGAGTGTGTAATTGCACAGTAACACCTCTAACAACTCAGCTCTCCTCTCTCTTTTGCACTGCTTTTTGAAATTCTCCTCACAGAGACCCATCTACAGGATTCTGTTGTTGCCTCTTTTTTGTTGTCAAGACAACAGGTTTCCAGGCATTTTAAGCAGCCAAGAGGTGAGCAGCGCATTTGTCAGTGTACAAATGATCAACAAGATCACAGCAAATTTACTTCCTCAATCTGTGGACAGTTCCTCAGGTAATTAACAGACACGTATTTGCCAGGGTGAAGAGTTATGCATGGTTGTTACATCTCTGTCCGTCACACTGGTGCATCTGTGATTTTTTTTTTTAGGAAGTGTTTTAAATTACATTGGTTTAATTGATTTTCACATCTTTAAGTCAATGCAGTATGGAGTGGTGTTTGCACAGTCTTTTTGCTGTGTTTGTTCTGAGGACTAAGTAGACAGTTAGCCATTCATCATTGTTTGTATTTGCATTTTTAATTAATTGATGTCATCTCAGTGTATAATTCCAAAGCCAGCCTGCAAGCTCTCAGCGTGACCCTTAATTGAAGTCATTACCCATGCCACATCCCAGCTTCTCAGCCTTTGATAACAGACAAGGCTTAATTACGCACACAAGCCGAAGGCATCCACCACAAATAGCCTGAATAGCACAGCCCAGATGTAAACCAGGCAGTAGCCACGGCAATAATTAGTGACAGCAATGCTGAGACAGAGGATGTGCTTGTATCGTTCATCAGCAGGCTTCATCTCATGGCTGCACAAGCGCATTAGTACAGAGAGAGCTCCCAGAGGGTCCCAGAGGATTGTGGGAAGGTGGGGGTGAAGCGGAGGCAGGCTCCGAGGTACGACTGTCCAGAGCAGTTCTATCTGTTGGAGACTGTTTACCACCTGCCATTTCTAAAGCAGCAGCTGCCAAAGGGAACGTAAACAACCATATGCACAAGTACACACATGCACGCACACAGAAGGCCTTGGAGATCACATGACCTGGTTTGGAACAAAGGATGCCACTTTGGCGGCAGGGGGAGGGGCTTATAACACAGCAATTACTGCATCTCTTTGCGCGATGTCTTTGGTCTAACTGATCCGAGTTAAGTGGGCTGGCTGTTCGTACGCATACGTGCTGGAGACGAGGGTCTTGACCAGGTGCCTTCGGACATGTTCCATTTCAAACAAGCTCATCACTCTTATGCCAATTATCTTCCCTCTGTTTGCAGTGTTTGTTCTGGCCTGGGGAGGAAACCATTTTCAAAACCAGCAGAAGCACCATTCAGGACGTGGGGGGGAGGGTAGACAGATAAGAGAGCCCATCGTCAACGCTCTAGGATGAGAAGCCTGGAAAAATGGGGGGTTACGGGGATTGCATAATTGTCATCACACACCAGACTTGTGATATAAATCTTAATATCCTATTTAAAGGCTTATTCATCACAGTGCTGACTCATTAGAGGGTCTCCCGATCAATTTATCAAAATAAATAAGAGCCCAGGGCGTTGGCTGCTGAGCAAATTAAACCAAACATCAGGTCAGCTGGTGCTGCCAGCAGGGCTGCTGATATAAGATGCAAGAGTGTCCCTGGTTTACCTCCTCCTCCCAGTATCCAAGGCATCAGTTTTATGGAGAGAGAATTGTATGTTGGATCTGTGGCAACAGCATGTCTCCCTCACAAAATGTTTTGTGTGGGATGGTGGGGGAGTGCATATGAGAGCATGTGGAAGTCCAAAAAATTTGTTTATGAAAGGCAGTTGATAAGCCCTCCCATCCAATAGGGGTGCATCCAGTCAATTAGTGGTCAGCAGGGGGCTGACTGTGGGAGTATGTCTTAATGGCACTGTAGTAATTGTCTCTAACCAGTGTGGTGGTGGTGGGGGGGCATCCCTGATTGCGAGGAACCTTCAGCATCTCTTTTTGCCTGAAGCAATTGAATTTATGTCCGCAGAAGACCAGATGATGTACCTCTCAGGGCAAATTAGTGATGAAGTCGACTAGGGTCCTGGGGGCTGACTGACACAGCTCCGACTGTCAGACTGAGAAGGCTGTGTCCAGATTGTTGTCTTCAGATGAAAGGAACCAGGACGCAGTCAGCTATGGCAATGGCTGTCTGCCACTCCAAAAAGCATCGAAGCTGTCTGAATGTGAAGTAACAGAGCACTACTGTTACCTCATCAGACAAAAAATGTCTGTCTGTCTGGATGATGGAAAAGTAAAGGAGTCGACATTTTTTACTGTGACACGTATGAGCCTAACTTTAGGTCAACATCCTCACTCAAATCTTTAACATAAAAAACATTACAGGATTAGTACCTCTAGTGGTCTCCCTTTTCTTTAGTCACAGTGTAACTTAAACAATTAGAAATTAAGTGTTTAACAAATGTTAGTAATGCAAATATTTTAAAAAATAATTAAACACTTTTGTTTGGCATCTAGTCAGGCCTTAGTTTTATGTGGTGCAGCCAAACACTCACCTGCTATATTGAGCATTGACTGGAAATCGACCACTGGCGAGGTGAAAAGGTCAGCGTCCGAGCAGGCTGACACTCTGGTCCAGACCCTGAGCCATGACCCCTGACCCCTAACGTCTGCTCTCTCCCCTGGGAGTCTGGTGTATGGGGTGAGACATGGATCAGTGTCAGAGCTTCTCCCTGGATCACAGCATGGAATGAAGGGTGTTGGGGGAGGGGCAGCTGCCAATCACAAACATCTCCTGACCTTGTTCTGAAGCAGCCCTCATGTGCACAGGGACAGCTGGCTTGTATCATCTCATATCAGGGGTCGTCCTGGGGGGGATTAGCATCAGCACTGAAAGAAAACATGTTTGCCTCAGTTCACCTCTGTGTAAGGTAAAGCTAAGCCCATTATCATGGTATACTTCTCACAGGATGAATGCCACATGGATGGAAAGTAGGAGGACACAGAAATACCCCCCTTCACTTGCCTTTGTCATTGTGGACTGGCTAGACAGGTTAATGAAGAGCAACCCGGGGCCAAGCTATTATGTAGCCATGTGAATTTGGGGCCAGAGGTCAGAGACCCTGCTGACACCAGGAGCAAGCACTTTCCAGACTTGAAGCAGGCATGTATAATGAACGTGTGGAGCAGATAAGTGTAGCTCCAGCAGCCTGCCACCCCAGAGAGGCCATTGTATGATGTGAACTGCTACTGCCCCCCCCGCCTTCACCAACCAGAGCCTTTGTTAGCACCTTACCAAGCTGTCTGTGGCTCATTTTTTTATCCAGCTGTTCCCCTTTAGCACAAGGATGCTTTGAAATGAATTGCACCCCATCTTCAGGTTTAAGAAGCAGAACCTATTCTGGTTTAAATAAGATCTGAGGGAAAGGGTCATTAACTTTGTCCTCCCCAAACTGATAGCATCAAGGCACATTGAGCATCTCCAGAGGATAAAGTCTGGAATCTTCTGGAAAAGATGTTTTATTTTGTGTTTGTTTTTTTTTTTCACCTATGTCTATTTTCTGTCATCGTCTTGTTTAATCCATTAGGCTACATTTACCGTGAGAGGTCTGTTTCTGAACTGCAGGGTCTCTGGCATAACTTGTTAACAGATCATCGAGGCGGTCGGCTCGTTATCGAGCAGTTTATTACCGCAGTGCAGATGGCAGGACCTCCCGCTGATTCCTGCTTGGCTGATGCGGATCTAGGATGACACGCCATCAAAGGCTCAGCCATAAGGAGTATTCTTGACTGTAATGATATAGTTCAGTTATGTTGTGAAGAAAGATGAGGAGTAATTTTGTTTCTGATGCGGCAGCTCCTGTGGTAGGCTTTATTGCGGGAGGCTTGCTCTGAGCCTGCATTAGCATGGCGGCCATTTACGGTGAGGGAGTGGTGTTATACCATCAGCATCAACACCATTCTCTACAGTTGAGCTCTTGAGACTGTCAGAGCATGTGAGAACTAAGGTCCTTCTCAAGATATCTTACAAACGTCCACCAGCACCTGAAGGAGCAAGTAACATGATATATAATGTTGTGTTCTTTTCTGAACCGCTGGATGTTTGCACAAACAGGATCTAGCCCCAGGGTAAATCAACAGGTATCCTCCTCTGTGATTTCAGCATGTAACCTTTAAGTAAAAAGAGAAATTTTATTGTAAAAACATGTGTTTCATGTCAGCATGCTTACATCTCCAAAGTAAAAAAAAAACCCTGGCCACAGTATTTGGTTTGCAACTAGTAATTACCAAGATGTGGTGTCATTCTAGATGCAGAGATAAAAGCTTTGCATATCTTTCACTTGGTCACAGTGTTGAAATTATGCAAATGCAATTTAATTACAGGGTGAAAAGGACATACTCCCTTAATTGGCATTTGGTTTGTGAAGCAGGTGTATTTTGCATGTAATATTTAAACATGTTGAAAATATCATCATCAGCCCTGTTACAAAAGAAGACAGAAATGAAGATTGATATACAGTAAAAGGGGGGGAATGTGAATGTTGTGAGGGGGGGGGGCTCTCCTGTTTGTTTGAATTTGGCCTCTTTGAAGACCTCTTGCACGCTCTTTAGTGGTGATAGATAGACACTTAAGGCACCGTTGACATCCAATTCAAAGTCTTTGATTGTCTGGCTCCTTCCTTTGATATCTGCTACTAAAGTGGAGCCAAAAAAGAATAATCCTCTTTCCTAAAATTGAAGGTGTGTCCGTGCGCACGCACGTATGTAAATGTGTAGACCAGACATCCACTTGTAGTCACATGCTCACATCGCCCTCTTTTTTTCTATTCTAGTTCACACCATGTAAATATTATATACCCTGGGAATTCTCCCTCAGTGCACACTAAAACATCCCAGCTGCATGATCCTGTTAAACTCATATGCATCTAAACTGAGTTCAGTTCATATGGGGCTTTGTGTCACCATAATCCATGTGCCTCTGTGGAGTGGTATGGTTTGTGGGTGGTCTGAACTAAATGAATGTTGGTTTGATATTCCACACTTAACATTTGCACATTTCTTTGTTTTGGCTTGACTGCCTCGTTGTACTCTAGCTGGAATCTAAGTTTGATAACTTTTGCTGTTCTGTTGGTGTGAGTTGCACTGTTAGACTGGCAGATCACGACACATTCTTGTAAGCTCTGTGTATCGATGAAGATTCTCAGTCATCCAGGTGGAACTGTCTGGAAGTTGTCAGGCTGAAGAACCTACTTGGATGAGTAGTGAAACATTCCTATCAAGAATAAAGAAGTCCAGTCGACATGATTCAACTTCCAGGAAGCTCTGTGTAGTTTTACACGTGAATACTGTACATGGCTTTGGGAACAGAAACTCATAGTTAAAAAGTAATAAATAGGCTGACTAACATCCAAATCCTGGGACAGTCAGCAGAAGCTGTGTTATGTGGTTTTGTTTCATAGTGGTATTTTTCATTTACATTCCAGGATAAAAGAACAGCATCTTTTGTACAGGTGGATTCAATAAAATTGACAAATTTATCCAATGCTCTACAATGTAAAGAATCAGTGTAAAAAAGATGCACTTCTAGCAAAAATGTAATATGTGCTTTTGAGGATGGTGGCATCATTTTATATTAGCCTGATCTCTTTTTTTATTCATGACTAACATACATTATCAGGCAACACAAAAGTCTGTAGTTAGAATTCAGACACAAAACTGAAGAGATGGCTTAATAGACTGCATTAGCATTCTGAACAGACAGACAATGCATAATTCTTATGTGTAAGAAAAAATAAGCATTTTTAAAATGTATGCGAGGGCAATAGATGTCATGTTGGTCAAAGACTTGACCAAACTGAAAGGTGTGGGTTCAAGTCCTACCAGGGTTAGTGTTGTACCCTTTAAGGTACGATCAGCAAACCATTAAGCAGAAAATCCAATCTACGTTATCATATAATACTAAAACAATGTAGTTTTTCTTCCATATTTTGAACAATTAACCCATTCCCAAATCACTTATCTTGTTGAGAGTTGCAGGTGAAACCACAGAAAAACCCTTTGAGTGCAGATTAGTTCCCGTAACCCTGAAAGAATGAGGCAACAGTGCTGTCCACTGAGCTACCATGTCACTTTTTTCTTGCATCAAAACATTTACTTTTTTGTCCATCCATCCATTTTCCACATCAACTGTTCTATGCAGGATCATAAGGGCAGGGAGCCTGGAGCATATCCCAGGAAGCTTAGGGCACACCCTGAACAGGCACTTTATGTTATGGTTAATAGACTGAAATGTGGGTTTGGTGCAGTTACAAAATATACCCTTTTTGTTTTGTTTTAATGTTTTATATGTTTTAATCATTATATGATTAAGTAGATTGAATCTAAATCAATAATTTTTAGGAAAATATAGTTTTATTATGTGCAACTGGTGTACATGTTTTTTTTATGTTAATCCAACAGACTTTTTTTCAGTGTATATGAGCAAGCTGCTTTGGTGAAACATACAGGCTAAGGACTTAGATGAAAATGATTCATAAGCAGTCAGTAAATGGATATGCTACTGTAAGCAAATATGTACAGTATTACTGACATTTAAACATGGTTCCAAATGAAACATTCACACAATTTTCAATGAGCAAGTAGTAGGAGATTCCAGAGTGGATACCATCCCAGTTTTGCTCATTTATAATGTTTTCAAAAAACTGACGAAATCCAAGGCCATGTAATATTTACACTCAAACACTATTTTAATGTACACACACAGACAGACTTACATACTCAGAAAACAAGCCACCAAAATACTTTGACCCAGGGCTGGACTGGGACAAAACATCAGCTCTGACATTTTTGGTGCTGGTGGCCTACCGCTACAATCCAAAACCAGTCTATATAATAATGATAAATTGTGATGGGCTCCAGGCTTCCCAGCAACGCTTAACAGGATTGTTAGACTGACTGTATTAGCCCCAAAGTGCATCAGCTCTCTGATAAAATGCCAGGTATGCCATAGTACCAATCCAGCCCTGAATTACTTAGTTGGCCTGATGGCCTTTCACACACAAGGTTGGCTAGCTGCTTTAATGTTTGACAGAATGTCCTGATTACCAGTCCACCTATGCCTCAGTCTAGTTCTTTATTGTTTAAATGTTTAAATCACTAAGCGCAATCATAAAGATCAGATCAAGTCTTTGGCAACCCTCAAAAACATAAAAATGCAGCCAATTCAAAATTTAAAATAAACAGTTAATGTATTTAATCTTATGCCAAATACACATTGACAGTTCATACCAAGGCTCTGCTGTTAAAAATTTCAATCCAGTTTTAACATTAAGCAGTCATATACATTTCAACTTAAAAAGATTCTGAGATCCTCTGTGTAGGTATGCAAACCTACAATACCCATAATTTTTTTTTGCTTCTTCTCGAAGATACTTTTTTAAGTCAGTTAATTGATTTTTTTCAATTCCTCACTAGTTTCACTATCACTTTCCTTTCACAGTATTGGGTAAGACTTCATTGCAGTGCAGGTTTATTTACTTTTGTTGTTCCTGTTTTAAGTGACAGACCTGTGATGTCCATTTAGCTAATCATTATTTGTAGAGAAGACAGATCCATCACACCCTCCATGACTACTGTTTTTTTGTAGTCTGTTTAAAAAAGAGAGAACAACAACACCCATAAGTTTCCAATTCTACTTCAGTTAATTACATTGGAGACAATAATTCAGGTTGTTATGGTTACTTTTATTAATGCAATGCCATATACATAGAATACGGTCTTCTTAAATGCTCTGTGGTCCTGTTTCCTCTGTCCCTGTTAATTATCCTGTCAAAGAGAGAACATTTCCCACTGGCTCTTAGAGACGGTTGCCCTAATGTGTGGGTGGCCACTAAAATGGAGCCCTTCTTTCCATTACAGATGTCATCACGCTGTCAGGAGTGCGAAGCAGAGGGTTGGAGACATCATGTGTGGGAGACGACTGAGAGTGCACAAGCACTGCTCTGCACGATTCTCCATCGGCTGGAGGACCAGCGCTATGCCGATGGGTATTTAAATGTACAATCAGGTGGGGATGCTGACGATGTAAGGAGCACGTAGGGGAGCAGAAAGCAGCACTCTAGGTCACCTGGGGAGCCTGCGCCTCCACCCACACCCATCAGTATCCTCCCTGCTCTTTGTTCGGCAGTAAATCGGACATGCTCTGGGCAAAGGCAGCAGTTCAGACAGCTGAGGGCTTGGTAAATGTCCCGCACGTACACACACACGCACATACACACGCGCGGTAACATGAGCAGTATTGATATAGTTATTATCCATTCCATTTGCAGGTGCATCCGACTTGAACAGGCTTTCGCGCCGTGTCTCATTACTGCAGGAACACAGCCACTGTGCCCGTGCAGTCCTCTGTTCAACTGTATTACACAGTATGGGTTGAGCTTGTATCTGTGTATACTGTATATAGAGTATGTATTTAGATAACATTAATGTAAGATAATATTAGCAGAGCTTCAACGAGTGTGACTGAAACCCATACATCTGTGAGCAGAGCAAACTGTGGGTGACCAGTGGACTGACCCTCTCAGTAATCACATACCTTAGACCTAGGTGGGTGTGTTCTGTCCTAGAGGTTAGCGGCTGCCTGTAAGTGTGTCACTGGGAATTCAAGTCCCTTACCTGGCCTTAGCAACACATGCGTACGCACACACATGCAGTAGCTGTAGTCAAACTACTTCCAAAATAATGATGAGTGGAGCTCATAAATACTATTTAGTTCTTTTATTTCACACAACTAGAAGCGTCTGACTCACCACGACCAACTGTTCACAATGCTACTGCAATATTAAAGCAAATCAAGACATACAAAATATAAAAGTCCCTCTCCAAAGTCATTATGGGTAATGTATTGTACTGTTTCTATACAGTTCACATGTAAATGAAAACAAATATCTGTCCTAATTCTTTGAACTAATATATCAGTATGAAATATCTTCAAATCAAACACAAATTTCACAACAGTGGCAGCATTCCATCACATACCCTGAGCCCGTCGCATTGGTGTTGTAATGTGCTTGGTCTCAGCAGGGAGTAGAGCCCTTTGCCTTGCACCAGTCCTGTTTATTCCCCCACTCCTGGAGGCAGAGCAATACATTCTGCTAATTGGATTTGCCCAGCAGTAATGCACTACTGGGCTTTGCACAAACTAACTAATAAATTGTGCGCAGGAATTAGGCATGTCACATGTTGGGGGGCAGAGGAAGATTAAAAGAGATTATATTGGAATTAAGTAAGTGTAGCCCTCTCAACGTTAATAAAGGCTTTCCACCTTTTCTCATGTTGGCTCCTTGATGTAATACGCTGTTTAGGAAGATGATGTCTTAACAGTTAAGGACAGAGACGAAACTAAGAACACGGGTCACAATGAATTGATTGCCATTAAAAATAATGACTGTGACAACAAAACTGCATGTAATGATCATCATAATTACCACAATGACCTAAATTTATGCACAGAATCGGCGCTGCAATTTCCTTCACATTCAACTTTTTATTTTAAGAAACTTAATTTACCTGCATTTGTTTTATCTGAGACACACACCTGGAGGTCGTTAATTTGTGAAAAGTGTGTGTTTTGGCTGCTGTTTTCCTGTGGATAAGATATAGTACATCTCAATGACCTGACACGCTGGTGGGCGGTCAGGGTGCCTCTCGGCGCCAGCTCCTTGGCCAGCACCAGCTGGCTTCATCTCCTGATATTGGTGTACTACAACAGAAGGGCTCTGTCTTGTACATTCCTCCTCTGGCATGAGAAGGTCCGCTCAGAAAATGTTTAATATTTGTGACACAAAGTTTTGAGCTATCTGAAGGAGGGCTGCTTGTTTCAGGGGCTTTGGGCGAAGGCGATAGAACAGTGGGGACTGATGGGTATCTGAGAGGCACTGAGCCTGATGTGCTTCAGTGAATACCCAGCTGTGTTATGGGTAATTTCACTTATTATTGTTTTTAATGAAGGACATTATACACTTTTAGAGAATACAGAGGGCAATGCTTTCAACCTTCATAACTCAGTGTTGATTTTCTTCACACCACTAGTAGAGTATTAACCTTCAGGTTTCTTGACATATTGTTTCTAGAGCAGTTCTCATCAACATGGTGGTCATGTTTCCACTATTCTTCAGGGACTTGGGTGTACAAATCAACATGCAAGATGTCACCTGACTGTGTTTGGCACCTGGGTACAGAGCACGGCTTTGGAGAGATACTGTTGTCCCAGCAGACTCTGAGGGAGTTATATTTGGTAACTAACCCCCCTCCACCACAGACACACCACCACCCCTGTTGTGTGTGCCATACAGGGTATGTCTGGGAAGTCTCCCACTGACAAGGTTCACAAGCCTAGGTTTCTACAGCAATGTGAAGTCCACACCTCAAGCACTCAAATGGCATTTGGCATGGTTCCTGAACAGACCCTCTTTTTCTCCTCTTTCTTTCTTCTCCCTCCATCTCACTCTGCCTCTTTCTCACCCTCTCCGGATAATATCATTCTTTACATTCAGACTTAACCTTTTTTACGCTTTATGGTTGACCTTTTCCGGTGCGTTTCGTCTTTGCTCTCCTTGACCTTTTCCAGTTCTTTTAGCCGCTTTGTCCTTTCATTTCGCCTCGAGGTAACGTCCTAACACGCTGCCTGGATGATTTATTTACCGTGCCTCTTCCCCTCCCAGCAAGGCCCCCCATTGCGCTTTTTTTACCAGTCTGCTACACTTTTACACAGCTCCTTCTCCCCAGCCACAGTCTGTGTCTACAGATGATGGTTATGGAGGTGGTGGGGAGAGAATGTGTCTGTCCACCCCCCTGTATGCCCCCCGCTGCAGAGCATGCTGTGAGTTTCACCGTTTGTTTTTGTTCCCGTCAATTACCATAATTAGTCAGAGGAGCTGTTTGTAAATGAGCGCTATGAAGGGGCGGAACTGGGAGGGGGGGCATGTGCAACTCAGCATGCTTTAACTGAAGGCGTCGTGTGAGAGTGACATTATAGAAAGGTGGATCCAGTGTGACCAATGATGTGTGATGGAAACCTCAGCTAGACATGTCTTCAGAATGTAAACAGCACAGTATGTTGTAAGGGTAGGTGTCCTGCTTTGCAGTGTTCCTAGGCTGCATTTACAACACTAAAAGCCATTGAGGTTGATCCTGAGTATACGATAAGAGCTCGGCATATGTTGCAATAACAGTAGAGCTATGGATGTGGACCCTAGATAATTTAAGCATGCTCTGGTGTAGGCTTTGGAAATTAGCTACAGGAGACAACATTTCTCATGCCAGTCATGGTGTAAATTTTCCTTAATATCAAAGGACAACACAACACATGGTGTAATACACATGCACACAGTACAAATACATAGAGTTTTGTGAGTGGTGACATTGCCTTTAGTTGTGGCATTTTTAATACCATGCCCTGTTTTCATCTCGCATTGGCTCTGGTCTTGTGGTGACTGTTAATGTTACCAGCAAAGGTCTTCAGTCTGTCAAAAGGATAAGCTTGAGGTTTCTGTTCACTTGCTTTCTGACAGACAGTAATTTATTCATTTAAACTATTTCCAGACAAAACCATCTACCATTCCATCGCCATTACTAGAACCTGGTGACACTGGTTACCTAATCAGCTAATTTTGAAGCAATTTGGATATGGCTAAATGTCTAACAAAATAAAAGAGGCATTGCTCATTTTCTGAGTGAATATGACATCTCAGACAAAATTGTACAAACCACTTGTAAGCGTGTTGGCTGATGTTGTTGCTAAATGTTAGTGAGTCACTGATGAAATGAGAACTGATGAGACCCTACAGTAATTAATGAGAAACAGATGCCCATTGTGAGTTAACCCACATGCATGTAGGTACACTGTTAGAATGTAGACAAGTCTAAATGCAGAAGATCTCTATTATTTTACAGTTAACACGTGCTTAAAAAACAGGGTACGACACAAGAAATACAGCAAAAAGCGTTCTGAAGAGTGGAACGTTCTACTGAGCATCACCGTTAGCCTGACAAATAAATTATTCTGCTTCAGTAGACAGTTTGGTTAACTGCTGTGTCAGGTGCAAACAGAGACAGTGCTTAGGCCAAAGGCAGAGCACATGCTGGTCACCGAACTGGACTGAGGCTAAAATGCGACGACTTCTTGCCAGTATAGTCACTGGTGTCACTGTTGCCCTGTGCCCAATGGTAAGATGGTGCCCCCCAAAGCCATGAGCTGACCCCTGCTCCTGTCTCAGCCAACACAAAGACATTATGATCTAGTGGAAATGTTATGCACATTGAGCAGCTATAAAGAAAGCACTCAAATACACAGTCAGTCTGCAGACCATCTGAAGAGACAATTATTTACAGGGGAGCAGCCTGTTCTGTCAGTAGTTAATTATGTCATAATTATTAGTTATTATGGACAGTGTGTTTACTGTGTGGTACAATTCTGGGAAATACATACACTGACAATGTTGCGGGCTGCCAGTGGAGAAGACAGTTTTAATGGAAAGAGCTTGCTGTGAGGATGTGGTCTGCAGCAGCACCATTTCAGTGCTAACTGTTTTGGCACAATGAACATATAATGACCGTGCAGTGCAAGGCATTATTAGTACATTTGATTTAGCTTTTTTCCTCTATAAATGTGCTGCATGGTAACAATTATTGTGTATATTCTATATACTTGTACCCTTATAAAAATGCTAAATCCATTTTCTGACCTTGAAATACTTTTATTACTTGACAGATGTTGCAACATAGTGACATGCACCTCTATGTAAACCTATCTGTATTAATTTTTTTTAGGAAAGTGTTGCAACATTGGTGTTCTGTCCAGGATATACCCTGCCTTGTGCCCCAAGCTGCCTGGGACAGGCTCCAGGCTACCCAAGACCCCAGATACAGGAACAGCTGTAGGATCAGGCATAGATGGATAGTGTTGTAACCAAAATCATCCTAAATTACAATATGTTTACTTGAGAAAAGTATCTGCTGTTGTACTGTTAGGAAGAGTACTTCCTGCTGTACACTGGAGAACATTAAATGTATTCAATGCAATATCCAACTGTAGACCTAAAGTCAATATAGCTACACACTTTATGTGCACAGTCACTTACATTGCTAGGCGTAAAATTGTTGGCAGAGCTAGCCAATGAAATAATAGTTGACAGCATTGAATTTTTGGCTCAGGATTTTTTTGTATCTTGTAATAACCTTGCAATGTTTTTTTATGCCCGTAATATCATTACTTTGTTATTTCCCCTGGGGGGCACCAGTCCAAACCTGTATAATGTGCTTACACTTTTTACAGTGTAGTTACTAGTTCTCCAGAAGCTTAGCTTCAGCATGGGTTTATTGGAAAATGGTTCTGTAGGTTTTCCACTGAAGGAAGAGCTATGACCTCATCAGGCACACCAGTCTGCTGCTGTATGGGCTGAGTAATGTCTGTTCACACAGTAAACAAAAGCCGGCAGCCTCATTTGCACACAGGTGAAAAGGTCTTTCACAACCAGAAGACGTTTTCTTTCACTTTCATCTGCACATGGTCAGACTGAATCATCATTTATGTTTGTGCATTGTAGTAAATTTCTTTATTTATAAATTTCTCTCTCGGACATCAAAGACTGACCAGCATCAGCATGGTGTTTATGAGGTCTAGCACCTTTAACCTCTGCGGCCTCAAACATGGATATGCCTGGCGGCATGTTCAGTCTGTCAGATCCATCCCAAAGAACCACAGACGGCCATCTAGAGCACATACTGTCTCTTGTGGGAGATTAAATGCTTTCCCCGTGTCACGTAGCAGTAAACAGATGGGGTAACACAAATAAATACATACTGCTAACTCATTCAGCGGATCCCAAGGATACGTTCAGACTCTCAACGGTATCTGACAACACCACAGCCTCTTTCCTGGGCAAGGAACAGATTCGATTAAGATGGATATACAGTATAATGACCCTTGTCTGGCCTCTATTCTTGTGTTTGGTTACTTGGAGCTCCCGGGAGATGGATGTGCATTAGATCAGCTTTCGCGTACAACTTGAGACCGGCTCTTTTTCAAGACGGTGTTTACTTAGCTTCTTCTATATATATTATCTTTCAAAATGTTTCCACAGAAACCATGTTCCTTAGCTAAACATTTTCATCCTTGTTTGTGACTTATGGGTGGGGGTAGGACAGGGTGCATTTAATTTTATACCTTTACCACCCTTTCTCCACTATCCCCCTGAGTGCAATACCATTAACCCCCAAACTGACCAGTCACACTCTAGGAGGGGGTAGGTGCCATTTTTATTGTCTGTATTGATCTGTGGTCTGCACATGCAAGGGGATCAATATTTGGAATAAAACACAATATCTCTCTTCCTTACTCCCTCAACCTTCACCTCCTCCCTCACCAGTTCCAGCCTGACCTTATTTTCCTCAGTTTTGTCCTATACCTTCTATCAGATTTCCAGCCATGGTGGGTGGGCGAATGAGGTTCAGGGGTAAAGCTAAAACACAAAAGATCTGCAAGCTTGTATGCGTACTCTTCAAAGGGAACGGTATCATAAAGACAGCAGGCTTGCTCTCAGCTTATTGGACTGAATTTAGCCTTGTGAACACCAACAGTAGCCCTTCTCTTAACAAACCCCTGCCCCCATCACCAAACACTCACCCCACCCCCCCAACTTTCTGTATCCTTTCCTGCTGCAGTATATCTACATATCTGTTGTAATTGACATTTTCCATTTGGCAGGCTCTATATCTCTTGCCTGCCGTCGCCTTGGAAACGATTGCCTTTGCTGGTGAGTTGGATCTGCCCCATGGGCTGCCTTTCTCTCTCACTACCCTCTACTAACCTGACAGGAGGGGCGGCAGTATTTGTAAGGAATATTTAATAAGCTAAATAGTAATATTAGCAATATTAAATAACAAATTCAATTTCACTAATGAATTAGGAATTTATGACCCCAGGAGGTAATCGTAAGTAGGAAGGGGAATCTTCTGGATAGATAGATACATATGTTTATACACAGACAGACATGACGTAAGTTATATTTTATTAAGACTGTTCTGAAGCGTGTTTGCTCTTTACAAAAAATAGTTTGGTTAAACAAAACAGCAACCAACAGAACAACAGCTATTTTAATATGTTGAGTGTGAGACATTTACATTACATTTATTCATTTTGTAGATACCTTTATCCAAAGCAACTTACAAATAAGTGAGAGTACAAGTGCATATTAAAAACAAGGTCACACAATATCCGAGAAGACTCTAAACATACTCAAGAGACCAATAAACACCTTTAATCTCAGCACTGCCACCTTTTCACCTTCCCCTGCCCCAAATTTTTCGGCTTTTAAAATGACAACAACAGCTGTTCTACACCTGCTTATTTCTAAACAGTTCCTACTTTGTTCTCTGGGAACATCTGTGGAATCTCTGAGCTATGTTTTAATCCTCTAATTCCAATAAAAGGCAATTAAAACCACTGGACGAGTTCTGCTTCTTAGGCAAACAGGACCAGGTCCCTGATCTATATTTAATGCAGATCCTGATGATGATTAATGCCTTCAGCCCAAAAGAGAAAAGGAGCAGTCGCCCTTTAGGCACTGAAAGTCAGGCACAGTTTGCCTTTAGCCGTGAAGATACTAGTAATGAGGGCAATCAGTGAAATCCATCACGTTTCATGTGGCCTAAGTAGTTTTCAAACTAATTTCTCAATTACCATGGAATTAACTTGACTCTAATGTCATTTTTCCTTCAGGGAACAAATGAGATTCAAGTCAAACTGAGATAGTCAATGACTGTTTCCTTTTTTCCTTTTATTAATATGAGGACACATATGCTTCATGTCAGTGGAGTAACTTATATTAAAGACATAATCACAAACAATTATTTTGTACATACAGGCAGTGTGTTGAACGTAAATTCTTCTTTCCCTCTTGAATTCTTCTTTCTCCCCTGCAATATGTTTAACAAAGTAATATCTCTTAAAAGCATACAAACAGATCTATGAATCATTAGGTTTCTGTGCCCTCTTACAGCACTAAACTCAGGAGGCCACAGAGGTAATCATAGTTCAGTGCTGTACATGTCAGGAAGCGAAGCCTTTTTGTCTAAAGATGGGATTTTTCAAACTGGTCAGTTTACTTACGTATATTCCACCTTTCATTTGCATGCCTACAAACTCTGTGCAATACAAATTGCACAAATGTTCATGTCTTGTGCCTTTGCAAGGCTGTAGAAAAGGACTATAGGGACTAGAAAAGGTTTAAATAAAATTAAAAAAAAAATCACATTTAGCTTTATCTGCCCCACACACCCCTTTAGCAGTTTTTGTCATGTATTCTCCTCATTACTACCACTGTTTCAATTTCTGGAATTTAAATTGATGAATGGATACCTCTTCTTTTGAAAGACTAGTTGCAATTACAGTCTTGCTCTTTTATTAGAATATCACAGTTATGCTAACATGTTTCTTTAAGTTTAGTAATTATATGTATTCAGTTTAAAATTCTGGGTTTGGGACTGCTGATGAATATTGTGGGTTATGAGGGTGAAGAGACACCACCAGGCTGTACAAGGTTTGCCATCTGGAGATTCCTGTGGTCACGAATCACCCCATCTGCTCTCCCCAGGTGTGGCAATGAATGTTTGTGTGTGTGTGTGTGTGTGTGTGTGTGTGTGTGTGCCTGTGTACATCTTTATTGCTTGACTTTGAAGAAGGTGTGATATGGACTTTGGGCTGATGCTGGAGGGGGCACCTCTTTTACCAGCAACTGTGTTAGATCAAACAGTAGGCCAGCTTTGCCTGAGCTGATGCTGTGCAGCTGGCCGACATGTTATGAGGCTGGTAAAAGTACGAGGCGGCAGGCCGGCCAAAGAAAAGAGGAACGCTTCAGTCGTTACGCAGATCATTCCCTCCTTTTCGTTCTCCATCACAGGCTGCTGTCGAAGAAATAAGCTTCTTCTTCCCCTTGGGCACGTTTTCCGCTGTGAAATCTGTAACCGTGAAATGTTCTGTATAACATTAAATGATAAGTGTTATTAATAACCAGTCCCAGTCCATGTTGCACCAGTGTTGCTGAACTGAACTGATTGTTCCTATTTTCTGTATCATATGCACTGTTACAGGACTACAGCTAATAATAGGGTACTATTACATTACACTCTTTAGTTTATGTACACACACGTGAGCATACTTGTATTAATGTCCATTTGCCTCAATAACCATTTAAGAAGGACACACGCATCTCTTCTTCCATCCCTACATCTATCATGCTCTAATTAGGTGGATCAGATTAGAGGCTATGTTTATTAATTTATATATTGTAAACATGTAATTGCTGTGTCTTTGATAAGAGACAGCGCCACACTGTCACTTCTGTGTTTGGCCTCTCCATGAAGAGTACGAAAGCACTGTGAGGTGAAGTGCCTGACGGCACTTACAGGCTCTCAGAAAAGAAAGGTGATTCAAAAGGGATGTGCGGAGCCTTCAATTGCCCAATGTTCTTCCATTATTAGGGCTGTAATTGGCATATCGGAGGTTTTAATTTGATGTTAAGTTTTTTTGATTTCTAATTGTTAATGTGCATTATCTTTTTATCATTATCTGCAGCTCAAAATTCAAGGGCAAGTGCAGAGAGGCAGTGGTACAGCGAGGCTGACGAGGAAATTTTTTGTGCTAAGACTGTTCTGATAGAAGGAAGCACTGAAAAAGGGATTTAAGATGGAGTAAATGAAAACAGCATGATGCACAGGTGTGATATCACAGGGGCGGGGCTTCAGTGCTGGGACATTGGGCATAACATCAACCAGAGACATTGTTAATACAATTGTTTTTTTTTTAGGGCTGCGGAAATTAACGATTAATTAATCGATTAATCGTTAAAATTTTTAATCGATTAAATTTCATTTAATCAGTAATTTTTCAATTAATTTTTACAAATTTTTATTTAGGTTACTTATTTACTTCAATACTACTTACCTTAGTAGATTTCTATTTCCGTTTAGACAATAAACAACAATGGCGAGTAACGAAAGCAACGTTGCTGTTAAGAATTTAAGCGGAAAGTTGAGCAAGCATTTTGTTTTTAAGATAACTGCTGACGGCAAAGTTGACGATGGCGACAAAATT